>JAXLNS010000017.1:3517833-3602838 GCA_037215915.1 Pantherophis vulpinus | reverse complement strand
AGGCTCCCAGAGCCATGAGGTGATATACAGAGCTGTCTAATACCATGGCTTGTTCACCCCAGAAAATACACTGCGTGCCCAAATCTCCTTACTTGATTTGCTGCCGGCTGACCTGCTACCACAGTAGCTGGGCATTTCTCATTGTAGTGTGAAACCGACACATTGGATGCCCACTGGTCCAGGAATCCTTTGGGTGTGTAGATGCCACAATCCGTGATGCTGGTTGCCTGCTCAAACTCTTCGCACACGCCATCCCCGTCATGAAAGTAGCAACGACTCGGCTCATCTGTAGGAAAGAGAATTGCATCGAGTTAGTGGCAGAAGCAAACACGACCTCTCGCCATGCTCCCTGCACCGTCCCTGCTTAGCTAGATACCAGGCTGTCATGAGAAACAGGGAGGAAGGGGTTGCGGGGTGGGTTGAATGGGGGAATAGAGGAAAAGAAACCAAAAGTCTTCGTATCGTCCCATGACTGTCGCGAACTGCTCCAAGGTCATCCAATAAAATGGTTGCACGTCCAAGCCCACGCAACTGAAGACCGTTACCAAAATAATTAGTAGTTTGAATACTAATGGACACTCACCGATAACTATGGGGGGGGAGTTGTAAACCAAA
This sequence comes from Pantherophis vulpinus, assembly GCA_037215915.1. Taxonomy (NCBI): domain Eukaryota; kingdom Metazoa; phylum Chordata; class Lepidosauria; order Squamata; family Colubridae; genus Pantherophis; species Pantherophis vulpinus. The sequence continues at coordinate 3,602,223 of JAXLNS010000017.1, read as the reverse complement.
GGGGAAGGTTAACTGCTTGTTTACGGCACGAAACTCCAGATTTGGCTTTGCTACACTGAAACCACTTAGATAGGATAGGATAGGATAGGATAGGATAGGATAGGATAGGATAGGATAGGATAGGATAGGATAGGATAGGATAGGATAAGCTAAGCTAACTTTTGTTGTCATTTTTTACTGTGATCACACTGGCACACACCAAAAATGTTGCCCGCTCTCAAAGAAAAGTATACATCTATCCATAAACATACATAACAGTCATATACACATGCTATATACATGAATACATGTATTCATGTATATACATATATACATATTAACAGTGGAGGGATTCAACCGGTTCGCTTCGCGGACACTTTGCACGGGCGCCAAACAGGCGATCCGTGTGCATGCAGTACATTTGAAAACAGCACCTTCTACTGCAGCTCCGGTGAATAAAACAGCTGAGGCGTGGCAATCCGCGGTGTTGCGCCGATCAGCTGGGCTTCAAACAAAGGAAATAAAGGTAGGTATAGCGCAGGGGTGGGCAGACGGGCCCAGCTAATCGTCGGAGTGAACCAATTCGCTCTCAGTTGATTGTCGGAGATACCAATACACCCGAACCGGTCCGAACCAGCAGAATCCCACCCCTGCATATTAATCACTGTCCATCTTGAATTACGTAGCAGAAAGTGGAAACTTGAGCGTTCACAAGGTTGGTTCTACACGGAACAAAACTGTGACTGAATCTGGATGTTCTGCTTCAGGTACCACGGAGCCCCCTCCCAGAAGGTAACAAGGAAAACAGGTTGTGAAGAGGATCTGTAGCATTCCAGACAATCTTGCGGACTCTCTCAAGCATCGCTTATATGACATGTCCTGGATAGAAGGAAGAGAACTTCCAATAATCTTTTCTGCTGTCCTCACCACTCTCTGTGCCACCTTCCTGTCCGGAGCAGGAATGCTTCCAAATCAGGCAGTAATGCCATATGACAAGATGCTCTCGATCATCCCTCTATAGAAAGTGGTGAGGACAGGGAAGGAAGGTGTACTTTTCTCATGTGACACAGAAAAAAAAATACTTGGCTTTAGTAAAATATACTTTCACTGGCTATGAGTCTGGGAGTCATTCTTTTCTAATTGACCGAGTTGGGATGGCTGACATCTCTCCCCCCTCGAACGCCCAAGGGTGGCAACACGGTGCAACTCGACAAACCAATGTCAACGGTGTCTTTGGGAAAGCCAAGCTTCTTGCCCTGGAACTAAATTATGCAAATTAGAAACATTTGCACAGATTAACTCCTCTGGCGGAAAGCCCTCAACTCCCAATCCCAGTCTGGTTTTCATCACGCTGTTTCCCCGCCACCCCTTTCTTCTCGTCAAAGCGCTGGGTTGGCAGAGGGCAAGGAGACAGAGAGGAACAGTGAATTGCTAACATATGTAGCGCAGGCCAATTGTGAACCACACGTTTTCACAAGCCTGTCAGCAGCTTCGAGAGTATTGTCGCATCAAATGTGACCACCGCTTGGCCCCCCTTCTGACATACTTCATCGCTGATCGGTGGCCGCGCGCTCTGCTTTGTTTTGGCCACGCATCCATCCGGATCCATCTAGAGGGACGTTCTACCAATTTCAACCCACATGGGGGAATTGCCCGAGGTGATCTACTCTGACTTGGGAAATAGAACCTTCTGTCGGGTGATCAAAGATCGTACTTGAAACCTTCTGTGCGAGAGGAACAGATCTGATGATCCGCGTGGACCACATTTAAAACCCTTCGATGACCTGTTTTGGGGTCTCAACCTTGAAATGTCGTGGAATCTTCTGTAGATGAGATATACTGGTCATGGAGAATCTCCTCTTATTAATATAGCTAATTACTTAATTACAATTTAGCACAAGGAGCACCATTTACGAGGGGTCCTTAGTGTTCTCTGAGCTTCGTTGTTTTCTTGGAGATGTTTCATTATTCAAACTAGGTAACATCATGAGTGCTAGAAGGAAGTGGGATCTGTACGGAGAAGGAAGAGGAGGAAGAGGAAAAGGAGGAGAAGGACTGTGGGGTCCTTGGTGTTCTCTGAGCTTGCTTGTTTTCTTGAAGATGTTTCATAACTAGGTAACATCATCAGTGCTAGAAGGAAGTGGGATCTGTATGGAGGAGGAAGAGGAGAAGGAGGAGAAGGACTGTGGGGTCCTTGGTGTTCTCTGAGCTTGCTTGTTTTCTTGAAGATGTTTCATAACTAGGTAACATCATCAGTGCTAGAAGGAAGTGGGGTCTGTACAGAGGAGGAGGAAGAAAAAGAGGAAGAGGAAGAGGAGAAGAAGGAGAAGGACTATGGGGTACTTGATGTTCTCTGATGTTGCTTGTTTTCTTGCAAATGTTTCATACCCCAACGAGGTAACATCATCAGTGCTAGAAAGGAGTGGAGTTTTGCTCTCTCAGCACTGATGATGTTACCTAGTTGGGTCATGAAACGTCTCAAAGGAAAACCACCAAGCCCAGGGAGCACCAAGGACTCCTCATTTCAACCCTGAGCTACAAATATTCTCCATTAACAGCACCCTTATGGAATCACGTGTATCCTTAGCAACCCAAGAATTTGTCTTGAATCCAAACTGCTTGCCCCATCTTTTATTATGGAACTGGTGTCTCCCCCCCCCCATTTACAGTTGTTCCCCGCACAAACAGGAAATAAATCGTCTCCGTAAACGAAACTGGGGTTTTGCCACGTGCTACAGATTTGCTACCTTCCTTCACAAGGGAACAGGCCATTCCTGCGCTCGACAAATCCCCATTGTCGGTGTTCTGTATAGGTGACCCCAATATTCCCAAGAGATTTCTTATCCAGTGGCTTATAGTCGTGCATCTGTATCTTAACACACAAACTCGTATGAAAGCAAGGGAAGTAAACAAAAATAAACAGCACAGGGTTAGAAAATAACAACGAAGCGAATTAAGAGTTGGCCGAGGGAGACTGATTCTGGTGGCTTGATGCCAGGTAAGAAACTCCAAGCTCCAGTGTCATCCCTTATTTTGTTCTACCCTGATACTTGCGAAACCCTAAGTTTAGTGAGGACAAAGTCTTAAGTAATTGGAAGCCTCTATTTATCCCACATGCAGCCTGTGTGGGGAAAGGGAGGAGGGGAAGGAGGGGAAAACAAGCCTGAATGAGACGCCGAACTAAGCGGGAAGGAGAGAAAGCAGAGGGAAATTGTGATACTTCCAGGGTCCTGCGTAGGTTCCACCTCTTACTGCTTAATTAGACTTTTTTTTTTCTCTCTCCCAGACCTGGAACCCAATAAATATGAATTCCAACATCTCTTGGACGTCAGCAAAGCTTTTGCAACAGAGCTGCTCCAGCTGCCTTTTCTTCGTGTTTTTATTTCAATTATTAAGAATGTCCTTTACCAAAAGATATAGGGAGGGGGGGAGGGAGAGAGATGAGAGAAGGAGAACAGAAGGATGGAAAGGGGAAGGAAGGAGGGAAGGAAGGAAGGAAGGAGAGAGAGAGATAAGAGAAGGAGGAGGGAAGGATGGAAAGAAGGAAGGAAGGAGAGGTGAGAGAAGGGAGGGAGGAGAGGTGAGAGAAGGGAGGGAGGAGAGATGAGAAAGGGAAGGAGGGAGGGAGGAGAGAGAGAGAGAGATGAAAGAGGAAGGAAGGATGAAAGGGGAAGGAAGGAAGGAAAGAAGGAAGGAAAGAAGGAGAGGTGAGAGAAGGGAGGGAGGGAGGGAGGAAGGAGAGAGAGAGGAGGGAAGGATGGAAAGGGAAAGGGAAGAAGGAAGGAAGGAAGGAGAGGTGAGAGAAGAGAGGGAGGAGAGGTGAGAGAAGGGAGGGAGGGAGGGAGGAGAGAGAGAGAGATGAGAGAAGGAGGAAGGAAGGATGGGAAGGAAGGGAGGAAGGAAAGAAGGAAGGAAAGAAGGAAAGAAGGAAGGAAAGAGAGGTGGGAGAAGGGAGGGAGGAGAGATGAGAGAAGGGAGGAAGGAGAGAGAGAGATGAGAGAAGGAGGAAGGAAGAATGGAAAGGGGAAGGAAGGAAGGAAAGGAGGAAGGAAGGAAGGAAGGAAGGAGAGGTGAAAGAAGGGAGGGAGGAGAGGTGGGAGAAGGGAGGGAGGGAGGAAGGAGAGAGAGAGATGAGAGAAGGAGGAAGGAAGGATGGGAAGGAAGGTAGGAAGAAGGAAAAGGAAGGAGAGGTGAGAGAAGGGAGGGAGGAGAGGTGGGAGAAGGGAGGGAGGGAGGAAGGAGAGAGAGAGATGAGAGAAGGAGGAAGGAAGGATGGGAAGGAAGGTAGAAAGGAAAGAAGGAAGGAAAGAAGGAAAGAAGGAAGGAAGGAAAGAGAGGTGGGAGAAGGGAAGGAGGAGAGATGAGAGAAGGGAGGAAGGAGAGAGAGAGATAAGAGAAGGAGGAAGGAAGAATGGAAAGGGGAAGGAAGGAAGGAAGGAAAGGAGGAAGGAAGGAAGGAAGGAGAGGTGAAAGAAGAAGGAGGAAGGGAGAAAGGAAGGAAGGAAGGAGAGATGAGAAAAGGGAAGAAAGGAGAAGGAAGTAAGGAATTCTTTACAAGAACATTTGGAAGTGTCCTCCAGGAATCAAATCCCTGCCCTTGAGTTGCTGGATTTGAGGATGCCTGCTCAAATTTGTTTCAGAAACTATCGTTTATTTCATTTCAACTGCTTAGAAACGAAACCTGAACATCTCTGGCGGGCACGATCAAGACTTTCATTCTGACCATTTCCTCCCCCCGTCCCCCATTCCCCCGTCCCCCACCCACCCCCAGCTTCTGCCTTCTTTCAAAACTGGACTATTTATTCATTCCTTAAGGGCGATATCACCTCGACCTTTGGGATGTCCATCCCCAAAAGCTATAAAAACCAAATTGTTTCATCAAGTCCTGGATGGCAAGATCTGTTCCCTTGGGGGACGCTTAATGTTATTCTCTCCCCCCCCCACATGTGTACTCATTCACTGTCTTTGCTCTTGTTTGTTTTCAACTGGGTTTTTTTTTACCCCCAGATGTTGTCATCTTATTGTGTAAGCCACCTAGACTCGCCCCCTCCACGGAGGCGACAGGCAGAGTTGAGAAACAAATAATGAAGACAAACTATATCAAAACAATAAAAAGAGATGCGTAGTGGTGAGGTGGGTTTTTTTCCTCCCTTCTTTCCTTTTTTTTTTTTTTTTGATTCACCTAGATCAGCGATGGGCGAGCCTTTTAGAGACCGAGTTGCCCAAACGACTGCAACCCAAAACCCATTTATGGATCGCAAAAGGGCCAACGCGACAATTGAACACTGAATACTGAGGTTTTACTACCTAAAATAACGACGAACCAGGCAGGGTTCAGCCAATCGTTCTAAGAAAAACGTGATGAATGCACTTTTACGCCCCTTCGTTTTTTTTTTTCCTGGTTTTGAAATATTACGTTTAGCAACAATAAAAAAGAAAAACTTTCGTAATATCATTTCTCTATGCCTCCCTCTCTCTTTCCCCCTCTCTTTCTCTCTCTCTCTCCTCCCCCTCTCCCTCTCTTTCCCTCCCTCCCTCTCTTTCCCTCCCTCCCTGTCTCTCCCCCTCTCTTTCTCTCTCTCTTTCCTCCTCTTTCTCTTTCCCTCCCTCCCTCTTTCTCTCCCTCTCTTTCTCTCTCTCTCTTTCCTTCCCTCCCTCTCTCCCCCTCTCTTTCTCTCTTTCCCCCCTCTCTCTTTCCCTCCCTCCTTCACTCTTTCTCTCCCTCTCTCACCCACTCTTTCTCTCTTTCCCTCCCTCTCTCTTTTCCCCTTTCTCTCTCTCTTTCCCTCCCTCTCTTTCTCTCCCTCTTTCTCTCCCTCTCTTTCCTTCCCTCCCTCTCTCCCCCTCTTTCTCTCTTTCCCTCCCTCTCTTTCCCTCCCTCCTTCACTCTTTCTCTCCCTCTCTCTCACCCTCTCTTTCTCTCTCTTTCCCTCCCTCTCTTTTCCCCTATCTCTCTCTTTCCCTCCCTCTTTCCCTTCCTCCCTCTTTCCCCTCTCTTGCTTCTTCTCCCCTTCTCTTTCCTTCCCCTCTCTCTTTCTCTCCCTCCCTCTCTCTTTCCCCCTCTCTTTCTCTCTCTCTTCCCCTCCCTCCCTTTCCCTCCCTCCCTCTTTCCCTCCCTCCCTGTCTCTCCCCCTTTCTCTCTTTCCTTCCTCCTCTTTCTCTTTCCCTCCCTCCCTCTCTCTTTCTCTCCCTCTCTTTCTCTCTCTCTTTCCTTACCTCCCTCTCTCCCCCTCTCTTTCTCTCTTTCCCTCCCTCCCTCTCTTTCCCTTTCTCTCTCTCTTTCCTTCCCTCTCTTTCCCTCCCTCCCTCTTTCTCTCCCTCTCTCTTTCCCCCTCTCTTTCTCTCTCTCTTCCCCTCTCCCTCTCTCTTCCCCTCCCTCCCTCCCTCTCTCTCCCTCTCTTTCTCTCTCTCTTTCCCTCCCTCCCTCTCTCTTTCCCTCCCTCTCTCTCTCTCCCCCCTGCAGGAGAAACGCAATGGAACTGGGCTGGGGCATGCCCATAGAGACCGCTGTGAGTGCCATCTTTGACACATGTGCCATAGGTTCACCCCCACTGATCTATATAATCAGAGAAGCCAAGGCTTCTAACATCTCCAGGTGAGTGACAGCAGCTCCTCTGGGCTGTCTCCCCTTCCAAGAAAGTAACTCCCCCTCTCTCCGCTTTCCTTCGCTGACATTTCTTCTCAAGTTCTACTGTGAAATAACATTGCGAGCGCCAGAATAAATTAGATCATTACAATTCAATTACTTAATGACTCTGCCTCTCTCTCTCTCTCTCTCTCTCTCTCTCTCTCTCTCTCTTTCTTTCTATCCTCACGGCATGCAGTTCCAATTTCTTAATAGGACCGAGCAGTTAGGGGAAAAAAAAGAGAAAAAAAAAAAACTCAGAAGACTATAGACTGTGTGGGCTTCTAAAGTGTACAGAGAAAGTACTCTTAATCCTCGCACCCACACTCACACACCAAGTGGCTAACACGGGAAGAGGGAGGACGCTTAGAGGTTTCTTGCATCGGGGAACTCCAACACTGAAAATGTGTTCTTTTTAAAAAAAGAACAAAAATGTGGAAGAACTAAGGAGAAATTTCCTAACAGTGAGAGCAATTAAACCAGGGTTGGGGCTGCTGGGGGTTCGCAGGGGTTCGGGAGAACCTCTAGCTAAGATTCTGTGCAGTTCAGAGAACCCCCAAATCCCACTCCTGGCTGGTTGGGTCATGAAACATCTGCAAGAAAACCACCAAGCTCAGAGAGCACCAAGGACCCCACATTCCTCCTCCTCCTCCCAATCTCACTCCCTCTAGCACTGATGACGTTACTTAGTTGGGTCATGAAATGTCTGCAAGAAAACCACCAAGTTCAGAGAGCACTGAGGACCTCAGTCCTCCTCCTCCTCCCCTCTTCTCATCCAATCTGATTGCTGATTGCTTATTTGTTCCCTATGACTATCATTAAGTGTTGTACCTTATGATTCTTGACGAATGTGTCTTTTCTTTTATGTACACTGAGAGCTTATGCATCAAGACAAATTCCTTGTGTGTCCAATCACCACTTGGCCAATAAAAAAATTCTATTCTATTCTATTCTATTCTATTCTATTCTATTCTATTCTATTCTATTCTATTCTATTCTATTCTATTCTATTCTATTCTATTCTATTCTATTCTATTCTACTCTACTCTACTCTACTCTACTCTACTCTCTTCCAATTTCTACTCTACTCTACTCTACTCTACTCTACTCTACTCTACTCTTTCAATTTTTATTCTACTCTACACTACTCTAATTCTATTCTATTCTATTCTATTCTATTCTATTCTATTCTATTCTATTCTATTCCATTCCATTCCATTCCATTCCATTCCATTCCATTCTCCACAAACCCCACACCCTTCTAGAACTGAAGGAAACCACCAAGCTCAGCGAGCACCAAGGACCCTACACATCTTTCATGCCCTTGGGGTGGGTGGGGGGGAATATTCTTCGTTCATACCAGGCATCGTGGCTTTTAAAAAAAACCCACAAAGAACAGCAGTATATATATCAACAGCGCTCCTGCAATAAAGTCCTATGTTCAGTTTAAGCTAGCAAGCCCCTGGTCTGCTCCGTTGGGCTGAGTTGATTCATTCGGAGAAAAGAGTCCAAGCTTGCGATCCGGTACAGCAGCTAATTTGTTCCCGATTACGTTAAAGACCTCCATAAATCTCTCTGCTCCGGCTCATGGGAGTCCAAGAAGAAAAGGGAGACAGAGCCTGTCTGGATGAAGAGAGAAGTTCTTCTCCAAGTTATTAAAAGAAAAGTCTTGCCGAAACGCAAGACAGACAGTGAACATGTCCCATGCCGGATTCCAGCTTTGGTTTTTTCTGAGTCGGCACGTCCTGCCCTCTCTTACCTTCTTGGCAAGGCTTGCCCCACTGACACGGGTTAGGGGAGCCAGGAAAAGATTAGGTAGATGGGAGAAAATATAGCTTCAGTACTGTATTCCCCCCCCCACCTCCATTTGTTTTCTTTTCAAGGGAAGACCTGTTCCCAGCCTTGGCAGGTCACGGTGAAATATTCTCAAGCTGCCCTTTTGCAAGGAGGGCAGCTGCTTGGACTGACCCAAAATGTTGCGGGCGGTCCAGCCAGAAAGACAAAGAAAAGGAACACAGTGGAAAAGAAATTACCGTGGGGGCCCCCCACCCCCCAACCCATCCCGAGCTCCGTGCCAAGCTTTGTGGTTTGGACAAGAAAAAAGAACAAGAAGGGAGAAAAGGAGAAGAGGCAGAAGAGGCAGAAGTGGCTCCACGTTGGAAAAGCTGTTTCTCGAAAGGGGCCACCACCCGAGGGAGTAGAAGCTTCAAAAAAAAAAAAAGAGAGAGAGAGAGAGGCAAAAATAAGAGCCTCGGTGGCGCAGTGGTTAGAGTGCAGTACTGCAGGCTGCTTCTGCAGACTGCCGGCTGCCTGCAATTTGGCAGTTCGAATCTCACCAGGCTCAAACTCGACTCGGCCTTCCGAGGTGGGTAAAATAAGGACCCAGATGGTTGGGGGCAAGAGGCTGACTCTGTAAACTGCTTAGAGAGGGCTGTTAAGCACTGTGAAGCGGTATATAAGTCTAAGTGCTATTCCTTCCTTCCTTCCTTCCTTCCTTCCTTCCTTCCTTCCTTCCTTCCTTCCTTCCTTCCTTCCTTCCTTCCATCCTTCCTTCCTTCCTTCCTTCCTTCCTTCCTTCCTTCCTTCCTTGCCATGGTGGGGCAGCTGTTAGAATGCAGCACTGCAGGCTAACTCTGCCACTGCCAGCAGTTCGATCCTTACTAGTTCAAGGTTGACTTAGCCTTCCATCCTTCCAAGGTGGGTAAAATGAGGACCCAGATTGTTGGGGGCAAGAGGCTGACTCCGTAAACCGCTTAGAGAGGGCTGTAAAGCACTGTGAAGCGGTATATATGTCAAAGTGCTATTGCGCTCTCTCTCTCTCTCTCTCTCTCTCTCTCTCTCATCTATCAGCTGTGGTGGCACAGTGGTTAGAATGTAGTGTTGCAAGCTAATTCTGCCAACTGCCTGCAGTTCGATTATCACCATCACAAATTTGACTCGTCCTTCCGTTCTTTCCGAGGTGGGTAAAATGAGGACCCAGATTGTTGGGGGCCAAAGTTGCTTGCAAAACGCTTAGAAAAATGGTTGTATAAGTCTGGTATATAAGTCTAAGTGCTAGTGCTATTGCTGAATGCGATCGCAAGGTTGACCCCAGTTTCTGGCATCAAGAAAAGTAGCAGCTCCCTTTTGTTCCATGTTTGACAGATCTCATGAAGAACCTGGACAAGTCCATGTATGAAAAAAACGAACTGTCAGATGCAGAAAGACAATCCATTCACTCTCTTTGCTCTGTCCAATGTAGTTTAAGCAGTCACACAAGAGATTCGGCTTACATCATCTTAAACTCAGTCAACTTTTTGAGGCTTAGTGAGTGATGTGAACCAGGTTGTTCGGTAGTTTAAGGTGGAATTGAACAGTGTCGGAAGGGACCTTGGAGGTCTTCTAGTCCAACCCCTCAAGCAGGAGACCCTATACCATTTCTGACAGGTAGCTATCCAATCTCTTCTTAAAAACCTCCAATGATGAAGCACCCACAACTTCTGGAGGCAAGATGTTCCACTGTTCTAACTGTCAGCAAATTTCTCTTTTGTTCTAGATTTGCTTCTCTCTTTGATTAATCCGAGAGCACCTGGTTTATCTCCCCCTTACAAGCTGGAGAGGGCCTACATGAAGTTGGCCCACCGGAGTTGATTTTCATTGTTCCTTGTAACAAACTGGATCTTGGCAAGACTGAAAAACTGATAAGACATTGGCCGAGCTCTTATAAACATCAGACTGTGATGTTAAACGGATGCCTGGAGTGTCTCACGATGGATTGCAGAGAAGAAGGCATTGTGAACCTGCTCCTTCGGAGAAAACTGATCCATCCATCCATTTAAAAAATTCCTGACATTTTATCAAAATGATGATTACGAGTGAGTAACTTCCAACCCCCACCTCAAACAAGGGCTGCATTCCTTCAGGATCCATCTGTTGGGGTCCAACATCATGCCAAGTGGAGCTGACTTGGATGGAAGTAGAACAAAGGGTGGGATGAGTCCTCTCTCTCTCCCCCACACATCTCTGCTGTAATACATCTTGGCATTAAGGTCAAATAGCTAGATCAGTCCTCCTTCGACTTTGATTGATTATGTGCTATCAAGGAGGTGTTGACTCTTCATGACCACACAGATAGATTGTTCTCCAGGAGAACTTATTTCTATTTTAAGAAGTTAGCAGGGGGCCCTCTTTTATCAACACAAGGCCATCCAACCGGTCAGTCCTAGAGGAGATCAACCCTGACTGCTCTTTAGAAGGCCAGATCCTGAAGAGGAAACTCAAATTCTTTGGCCACCTAATGAGAAGGAAGGACTCCCTGGAGAAGAGCCTAATGCTGGGAACGATGGAGGGCAAAAGAAGAAGGGGACGGCAGAGAACGAGGTGGCTGGATGGAGTCACTGAAGCAGTAGGTGTGAGCTTAAATGGACTCCAGAGGATGGTGGAAGACAGGAAGGCCTGGAGGAACATTGTCCATGGGGTCGTGATGGGTCGGACACGACTTCGCAACTAACAATAACAGCAACAACAAATCCTAGGCTGCATGAACAGAGGGAAAGAATCAAGAAGACACAAAGTATTTAGTACCACTTGATAATGCCTTGATAAGATCAAAATGGATCCAGTTTTGGTCACCACAATATAAAAAAAGATGTTTGAGACTCTAGAAAGAGCGCAGAGAAGAGCAACACAAATGATTAGGGGATTGGAGGCTAAAACATATGAAGAACGGTTGCTGGAATTGGGCATGTCTAGTTTAATGAAAAGAAAAACTAGGGGTGACATGATAGCAATGTTCCAATATCTGGGGGGCTGCCCCAAAGAAGAGGGAGTCAAGCTATTCTCCAAAGCAGCTGAAGGCAGGACAAGAAGCAATGGGTGGAAACTCATCAAGGAGAGAGCCAAAGTAGAACTAAAGGGAAATTTCCTGACAGGGAGAACAATTAACCAGTGGAACGACTTGCCTCCAGAAGTTATGGGTGCTCCATCACTGGAAGTTTTTAAGAAGAGGTTGGACCACCATTTTTCTGAAATGTCATAGGGTCTCCTGATTGAGCAAGGGGTTGGACTAGAAGACCTCCAAGTTCCCTTCCAATTCTCTTCCTCTGTTATCCATGTCTGAATCAGAAACCCAGACAGAAAAACTCCCCTTATAATAGGGTCCATCCTCACATATAGACAGACCCCAACCCCATTTTACAAACTACATGGAATAATCTGACCTGCTCCTCTGAAAAAAAAATCTTAAATCCATTTTCAAGGTTTAGATAAACTAGTATATAAATATGAATTGGCACGGGGCCTGCCCTTTCTAGAAGACTTGAGTGAAATACAGTTTAAAAATAAAGCTCCAAACCTAGAGAAACAGCTATAAATTTCCCATCCCTTTGATGTGCTTGCTTGCTAAATGCTTAGAATATTTTATCGTTGGGTTATGGGGAGGAGTTGCCAGGGAGATGCAAGCTATCCCAAGAAATCCACCCTTATGTTCACCTGATGTTCTTTATTTCTTGCATTGGTGGTCTGCAGTGCATGGCGCTGATGGAGAAGACCCACCCAATCCAATCACCCGAGAAGATGTGCCTCTCTACTCAAGCAGTCAGATGAAGGATGGAAATTGAAGTCCACCCATGCTGGCCAGGGAATTCTGGAGTTGAGGTCCACCTATCTTAAAGTTGTCGAGTGGGTGCTTCATTGTTGGAGGTTTTCAAGAAAAGATTGGTCCAGGATGGTAGAAAGCAGGGGTGAAATGCTACTGGTTCGGACCGGTTCACTCGAACCGGTAGTAGAAAGGGCCTGGTGGCTCAGCAGACTGATAGCATTGTGATTAATACCAGCTGTCTGCAATTACTGTAAGTTTGAATCTCACCAGGCTCAAGGTTGACTCAGCCTTCCATCCTTTCTAAGGTAGGTAAACTGAGGACCCAGTTTGTGGGGGCATAAATAAATATACAAAAGTATGAAGGCTATTGCTTAACGCATTGTAAGCTGCCCTGAGTCTCCGGAGAAGGGCGGCATATAAATCAAATTTTTTTTAAAAAAATGCTACCGGTTCAGGCAAACCGGTATTTCCGATGATCAGCTGTGCTACGCGATTTATATTTGAGTCTAAACCGTGCGGCACAGCTGTTTCCCCCCCTCGCTGTTCTACTGATCTTTGCAGACTCAGAAAAGGCTTCTTAATCCTCCTTTTCCAGCATTGCATGGTAGCGCCTGCGGTGCGCATGCATGCGAAGCAAACCAGTAGCAACACAAACCGGTAGCAGACTTCAGAGCATTTCACCCCGGTAGAAAGATTCTTGCCTTGGACAGGACAGAACAACAGAATTACAGAGTTGGAAGGGACCTTTGAGGTCTTCTAGTCTTGCTCAGACAGGAAAAAAACTATACCATTTCAGACAAATGGTTGTCCAATCTCTTCTTCAAAAACCTCCAGTGTTGGAGCACCCACAACTTCTGAAGGCCAGCTGTCCCACTGATTGATTGTTCTAACTGTCAGGAAATTTCGTTCTAGGTTGCTTCTCTCCTTGATTGGTATCCATCTGTTGCTTCTTGTCTTGCCTTCAGGGGCTTTGGAGAATAGGCTGACCCCGCCCCCCTCTTCTTTGTGTAAAGGTAAAGGTTCCCCTCGCACATCTGTGCTAGTCGTTCCCGACTCTAGGGGGCGGTGCTCATCTCTGTTTCAAAGCCGAAGAGCCAGCGCTATCCGAAGACGTCTCCGTGGTCACGTGGCCGGCATGACTCAATGCCGAAGGCGCACGGAACGCTGTTCCTTTCCCACCAAAGGTGGTCCCTATTTTTCTACTTGCATTTTTTACGTGCTTTCGAACTGCTAGGTTGGCAGAAGCTGGGACAAGTCATGGGAGCTCACCCCGTTACGCGGCGCTAGGGATTCGAACCGCTGAACTGCCGACCTTTCTGATCGACAAGCTCAGCGTCTTAGCCACTGAGCCACCATGTCATTGTGACAGCCCCTCAAATATTGGAACACTGCTATCATGTCACCCTTGACATGATAGCAGCGTTCCTAGACCTAGGACGTTGGATTAGAAGACCTCCAAGGTCCCTTCCATCCTTAGGAGTCTTTGAATCCAGGTTTTCACGCCTCACAAATGTTGGAGAATGACAGCTCTCTGTGTTTTTCGGTCAACCAGCCTATCACAGTTGGGAATGATGGAAGGCCAACATCTGGAGAGTCCTCCCTAGTTTAACCACTCTATCACGCTGGCACGTCTCCTGTGGACAGATGGTCCTTCCGTCTTGTTTATTTGTCCTGGATCCTTCTGATTTTTGTTTTTGTTTTAGAACAGGCAGAAAAATGTGGGAGTAAGTGGGTGCAAAACCTCTACCACATTAGGAAGCGGGCAAAACAACACAACAGCTTTCCACACAGCAAACGCAAACCCAAAAATATGAGTCTAATTTTGGGTTTCGAGGAGGGGGGAGGGGGGCGACTGCATTGCACAAACCAGCAGAGAAAGGACCCACAGGGCTGCATCCTGTTTTCAGTTTGGGATGGAGCTGCTGGCACCAGAATTATCTTTTCTTCCACACTAGTCCTTTTTCCCAAAAAAAAAAAAAAAAAAGCAGGCAGAGGAGGGGAACAATGCGGCCCAGACGAAATTAAAGAGGCAAGGAAAAGGGATATTTTTAAGTCTGATTATTTATTTAGGGATCAATCCAAAGGCAACCAGCCCAGAATCGTATTAACTGCATGTCCAATTTTGATTTTATTTTATTTAAAAAAAGCGAGAGAGAGAGAGAAAGGGTACAAGAATGCTCAAGAATTGTTTCAGATTCTTGGACCGAGTTGGCTTCTGCATCAGCCTCTCTTCTGCCAACTGTTAAAGTCTATTTGGGGTCAACTCCCCATTGCTTTTCTTCGGGGAAGCAAAAAAATCCCAATCGTTGGCCAAGGGCAGGTTTTTTTATTGTAAAGAAATTCTGACTACGACCGATTACAATAAGAACGAAAGCCAGGCGCTGATGATCTGCTGGCTAGGGCCGAACAACTTGCCGGAAATTATCTTCCAGCTTCCTGGAAGTCTTTTCTTCTCCTGTTTTTTTTTAAAAAAAGGCTTCTGGGTTTTCTCGTCTCGTTCTCAGCTTGTACTTGGGTGGACTCCTCCTTAACTGCAAGGGTGGTACTCACTTACTTTCGCTACCGGTTCGCAAATGTGAATGCACGCGGCGCCTCCGGGCATCCACTGAGTGTCACTGAGTATCACTGAGCCACAAACACTAGCCACCAGTAAACCCAACTTGATGATGATGATGATGATGATGATGATGATGTCATCCATTCAGTTGTCTCCTACTCTTGGCGATTCTTTGGGCCAGGTTGCCTGCGAGTCGTGTTTTCAACGGTTCGAATCACCTTGGAGAGCAGAATACGACACCAGGTCTCGCCAGGGCTCTTCCAATGTTGCACTACTTGCACTACTTCTGTGAGTTGTTCTTTGCTCTGGTTGGTATCAGCTTTGATGGCCACATTGTTCTTTGGTTTCCTTTTGCCGCAAAGTCTCCCAAACACAATTTGCCTCCTCCAGTGAATTGCCCCAGGGATGACACGACCAAAATAAGTGACACACGATTTTGTGACAACCCCAACGTTTGCATCTGTGACATTAGACCAAAGGAGCAAATCTACATTCTTCAGAACATCTCAGGGAAAGGTATCAGAATGAGCAGAAGGAAAAGGGTCAGGGGCCATATTCTGATGGGAGTGTTGGAAGAACAAAATAACATTAATCCGATCTGCTCCCTATTATTCAGCTTTCTGTGTGCATGATGGAAAAAAAACCCTGGGTTTCAGGAGGCCAGGACAGTCTGACCGAGATAGGGAAAAAGGGGGAGGGTAGGAGGGATAGATAGATAGATAGATAGATAGATAGATAGATAGATAGATAGATAGATAGATAGATAGATAGATAGATATAGAGAAAGGGGGGAGGGAGGGAGGGAGGGAGAGAGAGAGAGAGAAAGAGAAAGAGAGTGAGAGAGAGAGAGAGAGAAAGTGAGAGAGAGGGAGATGGAGAGAGGGGGGAGAAAGAGAGGAAAAGAAAGGGAGGGAGGGAGAAAGTGAGTGTGTGAGAGAGAAAGAGAGAGAGAAAGTGAGAGTGAGAAAATCAGAGAGAGAAAGTGAGAGAGAGAGAATGTGAGAGAGACAAAGTAAGAGAGAGAAAGTAAGAGAGAGAGAAAGTGAGAGAGAGAAAGAGAGAAAGTGAGAGAGAGAAAGAGAGAAAGTGTGTGAGAGAGAAAGTAAGAGAGAGAGAGAAAGTGAGAGAAAGTAAGAGAGAGAAAGAGAGAGAGAAAGAGAGAGAGAGAAAGTGAGAGAAAGAGAGAAAGTGTGAGAGAAGTAAGAGAGAGAGAGAAAGTAAGAGAGAGAGAGAAAGTGAGAGAGTGAGAAAATCAGAGAGAGAAAGTGGGAGAGAGAGAAAGTAAGAGAGAGAGAAAGTGAGAGAAAGAGAGAAAGTGTGTGTGAGAGAAAGCGAGAGAAAGTGTGAGAGAGAGAGAAAGTAAGAGAGAAAGTAAGAGAAAGAGAGAGAAAGTGAGAGAAAAAGAGAGATAGAGAAAGTGAGAGAAAGAGAGAAAGAGAGAGAGAGAAAGTAAGAGAAAGTGAGAGAGAAAAAGTAAGAGAGAGAAAGTGTGTGTGTGTGAGAGAGAGAGAGAGAGAGAAGACCACACATTCACTTTTGTCTTGCTATTTTTACCTCCTGTGATCTAAAGCAGATCGATCCAACTCTTATCTGATTAGGAGGAGGCTTGGGGCAAAGAACAGGCCAGGGAAAACATAAGCAGAAGCTAACAACGTTACAGGTCAACAAGCACATGCAAGAGGGTTAGTGAGCCGAGAATGCACAGAGGCAAAAGATGATAGATCCAGGCAAGGCGAGAGCAAAATGCAACGGTTCATTCTTCCCATTGAAAAAAACCCAAGAAGAACGCAACACACCAACATGGTCATAGAGAGCAAAAGAAATACTTGGCATCCAAGGGAAAAGGAGGAAAGGAAAGGAAAGGAAAGGAAAGGAAAGGAAAGGGAAGGAAGGGAAGGGAAGGGAAGGGAAGGGAAGGGAAGGGAAGGGAAGGGAAGGGAAGGAAAGGGAAGGAAAGGAAAGGAAAGGAAAGGAAAGGAAAGGAAAGGAAAGGAAAGGAAAGGAAAGGAAAGGAAAGGAAAGGAAAGGAAAGGAAAGGAAAGGAAAGGAAAGGAATGGAATATAAGTATAAACATAAGAAATGAGTACGAATAAATGGGGAGAGTAGGACAGGGATGGTAAGCAGGTTGGCGCGCTTATGCATGCCCCTTACAGACCTCTTAGGAATGGGGTGAGGTCAACAGTAGACAGTCTAACGTTAAAGTTTTGGGGGTTTTGGGATGAAACCACAGAGTCAGGTAGTGCATTCCAGGCATTGACCACTCTGTTGCTGAAGTCGTATTTTCTGCAATCGAGTTTGGAGCGGTTTACCTTGAGTTTGTATCTACTGTGTGCTCGTGTATTGTTGCAGTTGAAGCTGAAGTAGTCATTGACAGGTAGGATGTTGTAGCAGATGATTTTATGAGCTACGCTTAGGTCCTACCGAAGGCGGCATAGTTCTAAGTTTTCTAAGCCCAGAATTTCAAGTCTGGTGGCATAACTATACACCTAGTGCAGCTTTGTCCAACATGATGCTCAACATCTAAACACTGAAATATATTTCAGGGATTGGGGCATTCCCATTGAATTGCCCCAATTAGCAACAGCCGGCGATGTCCTTTGTCCTTTTATAAGGCATCCAAAAGCCTGATTCTCCCACTAGTGTGAATTTCTTTGCTCTAAAGAGTCACAGAACCGTTTCCCTCCCACCACAAAAAAAAAAAAAAAAAAAAAAAAAAAGACCGGGGAAAATTTATAACGAACAGCTAAATCTCTGGACCCCCATCTCTTGAATGCTTCAAGCATCCTGCCGCCATTGAGAGCTGACAATCATTGCTAATCAAGCCTCAGGAATAAAAAAAGATCTGGTTAAGCAATTATCATCCCAGAAAAGGAAGGATAAAAGCAACTTTGATGCCCCCTTCAAGGGGGCTCATTAGCATCTCAAAGGAGATGTCAGCTCCTTCAGCTTTGCCAACTTGGGGCTCCCAAAGACTTTACCCTTCGGAGCTTTTCAGAGCTCAGCTTCCCCCTAAAGATCCCACAGATAAGCTTTCACTGGATCTAGGATTTAGAATGGGGGGCTGGGGGCTGGGGAGGAGGGCTCCAATTACAAAGAAACCAGGAAGGACTGACCATTTCCATCATCAAAGACGAAAGACAAAGGAACGCTTAAACCTGAGTGTTAAGTGTGAATAAACCTGAATCTGGGTGAAATTTAAGGCTGGTTTCACACACTAGTCAAAACTAGTCAAAAGTACTATTCTGGCCATCAAGATGATAGCAGATAGCAGTCCCCAGGCACATACTACCACATGTGGTGGACATGCAGCAAAGCAAGAAAGTATAGGGAGAAATTACAGAACTGGCTGGAAGAGATAACTAAACAGAATACAGATTCGAAACCGGAATTATATCTGTTGGGAATAATACCAGAGGGTTACGATAAAGGGACCACATATATACTGACAGAGGCAAGGATTATATTTGCTAAATACTGGAAAAATGAAAACATTCCGCTGGATGGAGAAGTGATTCGGACAATTTTAGAATGTGCTGAAATGGATAGGTTAACTTTTAAAATTAAAGATAAAGAAGACTCAGAATACTACCGGATATGGAAGAGTTTTTATGAGCGGTTAAAGAAAATGGGTAGGAATTAGAGGGGAAAAGACTATGAATGTCTGTGTTAAAATAGAGATGGTTTTTGACTCTAAGTAGGATAATCTACAAAATGTAAATAGGCCAAGATATAAGAAAACCCAGTTTAAGTTCCCTGAAATCTCCAATTATTCTGAGCATTCTCACATAAAAGATGTAGAAGCTCTCATAACCCTGGCTGCCAAAAGCTTGACTGTTGTTGTTGCTGTTATTATTGTTATTGTTATTATTATTAAGGTGAATTTATTTTTATATTCCCAGTTTGGAAAGAAAAGACTAGCTCCACAGCAGTTGCCTCTTGGTCCAAGAAACCTGCTGAAGAGATGCTGATCTCTATCTCACTTCAGGTCACCTTGATGGATGGTAACAGTGACATCCCTCTCCATCGCTCAACCCTTTCCTTATCCCTGTGATGTACGCGCATGGTGTTTGCTTATGAGAAAGATACCCCAGCCAAACTCACCTACACAGTTGAAAGATAATTCCCGACGGCAAAAGAGGGAGCATCCATCACGATTCACTTTGTTCATGTCATCACATTCTTCCCCGAGGTCTCTGCCAAGAGAAACAACCGTTTAGAACAATCGGATTATTAAAATAAATTTTAAAGGGTGGGAGGATCTGGAAAGGAGACCTTAAGGTTTAAAGGCTTAAACCTTAAGAGGTTAAGCCAATTTCTTCCTTAAATGTTGTTGTTTTTTTTTTGTTTGTTTGTTTTTTTTGCTTTTCTACAAGATGCACCAAAAAGAGAAGAAGGAAGGAAGGAAGGAAGGAAGGAAGGAAGGAAGGAAGGAAGGAAGGAAGGAAGGAAGGAAGGAAGGAAGGCGGGAAGGAGGGAGGGAGGGAGGGAGGGAAGGAAGGAGGAAGGGACAATGGAAGGAAGGAGGGAAGGGAGGGAGGGAAGGGAAGGAGGGCAGGGGGGAGGGAGGAAAGAGGAAGGAAGGGAAAGAGGGAAGGAAAGAGGAAGGGACAAAGGAAGGAAGGAGGAAGGAAACGGAGGGAGGGAAGAAGGAAGGAAGGAGGGAGGGTGGGAGGGAGGAAATTTTAAATATGTTTTGGACTCAATGAAAACTCCTGTAAGCTCCATCAGAAAGATTGGCAAAGTAGGGCACCAATACATTCTAAACAAACATTTCCTATCAGCTTTACAAATATTAAAGCCAGGGACTTTGGCTGATTGGCCAAGGATGAGATGGTGGAGTCACCCACCATCACCAACTTTACTCATCTCCTGAAGAAAGGACATTTTGGTCTGTGCTCACTTATGCAGAGAACTTTAGAGGAAATCTGAAATACGACTGAAATTCAATCTTCCCGTTGCCATAAATCCTTTGCGGGACATCTCGCACCAATGACTTTGGGATCCCGTTCTGTTTTTTTTTTTCTTGTGATGGGCAAGGGACGGTTACAGCCTTGGCATATTGAATCTGCCTCTCTGGAGTATTTCTGGTTTTAGAACAAAATAAATAATGATGCCTCTTAAAGTGGGACGAAACATCATAAAACAATTATGGGGATTTGTAAGGAAGGAACAACATAACAACGAATGTTGATTGAAGGTCAGCCAGTTTGGGGTAACGGTTAAAGGCCCCAGACTAGAAATCAGGAGACTTGGGAGAGATTTTAGTTCTGCCTTAAAGCACAAAACTAACTGTTTTGTGCTTTAAGATAAAAAATCAAGGTGGGCTCAAACCTTCTTACTGAAAACATTGAGATTTTATTTTGGGAAAATACCGAATTTGAACAAATCCTTGACATGCACGGAACCCGAAAGCTTGAGTGAAAGCAGAAAATGTGAGGCAATAACAACAACAACAACAACAACAACAATAAAGATTTGTACTTACTTCTGGATAATCCCATCACCGCAGTAGCCTTTTCCGTGTGTGTAGGACAGTGTGGGAGAAGGCTCGCTTTCCTTTTGTTCAGAAACAACAGAAACCCGATAATGGTATGACGTGCCATCCTTCAGGTCACTGCAAGTGATGGGGAAAAAAAATTAGATAAGTCAGATGGACACTGAGAACCTTAGAACCTGAGCATGATGTCCACTTCCTTGGAAAACCATTTTTTTTTTGCAAGATGTAACAATGCGGTGTTTATTTATTTGTGAGGGTCTTTGGGGCTCACTGAGCTTGGTGGTTTTCTTGCAGATGTTTCTTTTCCAGAGTAGGGACATCATCAATGGTAGAAGGGAGTGGAGTGGGAGAAGGAGGAAGAAGAGGAGAAGGAGAACTGTGAGGTCCTTGGTGCTCTTGGAGCTTGGTGGTTTTCTTGCAGATGTTTTTTTCCCCAACTAGGGACATCATCAGTGCTAGAAGGGAGTGGAGTGGGAACGTGAGGAGGAGGAGGAAGAGGAGGAGGAGGAGGAGGAGAAGGAGAAGGAGAAGGAGAAGGAGAAGGAGGAGGAGGAGGAGGAGGAGAAGGAGAAGGAGGAGAAGGAGAAGGAGAAGGAGAAGGAGAAGGAGAAGGAGAAGGAGAAGGAGAAGGAGAAGGAGAAGGAGAAGGAGAAGGAGAAGGAGAAGGAGAAGGAGAAGGAGAAGGAGAAGGCTGGGGTCCTTGGTGCTCTTGGAGCTTGGTGGTTTTCTTGCAGATGTTTCTTTTCCCAACTAGGGACATCATCAGTGCTAGAAGGGAGTGGAGTGGGAGGGTGAGGAGGAGGAGGAAGAGGAGGAGGAGGAGGAGGAGAAGGAGAAGGAGAAGGAGAAGGAGGAAGAGGAGGAGGAGGAGGAGGAGGAGAAGGAGAAGGAGAAGGAGAAGGAGAAGGAGAAGGAGGAGGAGAAGGAGAAGGAGAAGGAGAAGGAGAAGGAGAAGGAGAAGGAGAAGGAGAAGGAGAAGGAGAACTATGGTGTCCTTGATGTTCTCTAAGCTTGGTGGTTTTCTTACAGATGTTTCTTTTCCCAACTAGGGACATCATCAGTGCTAGAAGGGAGTGGAGGGGGGAGGAGGAGGAGGAGGAGGAGGAGGAGGAGGAGGAGGAGGAGGAGGAGAACTGTGGTGTCCTTGATGTTCTCTAAGCTTGGTGGTTTTCTTACAGATGTTTCTTTTCCCAACTAGGGACATCATCAGTGCTAGAAGGGAGTGGAGGGGGGAGGAGGAGGAGGAGGAGGAGGAGGAGGAGGAGGAGGAGGAGGAGGAGCAGAACTGTGTGGTCCTTGGTGCTCTCTGTGCTTAGTGGTTTTCCTGCAGACATTTCATTACCCAACTAGGTAACATCATCAGTGCTAGAAGGGAGAGGGATTCTTTCATTTCCTTCTAGCACTGAAATGACTTAATTGGGTCATGAAACATCTGCAAGAAAACCACCAAGCTCAGAGACCACCCCACAGTTCAATCCTGAACTAGAGATATTCTCTTCTATTGCTTATGCATTTACTTCTCAGATCCAATACGACCGCCTATCTCACAGAAAGCAACGTATACGGGAACAAAAACAGACAGCATCCCGCATGGACTTCCATACAATTGTGTACCACAATTACTGGCGTTATCTCAGAGAGAATGGATGGAGAGGAGCACAACAAGATCCTCCCAAGTCCTTTCCGTGCAGGCTCCCCAACTCGACGCAAAAGCATGTTGAAAGCAACTCGAAACCACAGTTCCTGAGGGGTCCATCCAATTCTCCCATGCCTCCTGCCAGGGTTTTGCAAGCAATGACATTTAAAGGTTGTTTAAGAGAAAGAGGCTTAAGTCGAGGAAACAGCCCCTCCCCATCCCCACCACATCTTTGAGTGAGAGTGGCCATCTTCTAAATGAAACCCAGATTGTTGGGTTGTGCAAAAATTAGCCAAATCATCCTCTTCATAAAGTATGGGTTGTTGTTGTTGTTTTTTAACGTTACCGGATTGTTTTGATTATTTCCAATGAAAGGGTTGCATTGTCTAAGAGCTTGCAAGATTCGGTCCTTGTTTGATTTGCTAAAGGGATGAAGATGTAAAGGAAGCCAACTAATTTATTCCTCCCTTAATAAGAGTTCGTTTTATTCCCAGGAGTGGGGCTGTACTAATTCATTTTATCATCCGAGGGAGCAGGGGAAAGGGGCTCAGGCTACGTTAATATTTGGGATTTGGGTTTAGAAAGAAGATCGTCCCGTTTAAACTTTTTTTTACAAGTGATTCCAAACCAAAGCCTCTATTTCCTTAATTTAAGTATTAACGCTTGTAGCAACCAAGTGTTACATTCACCCCTTTGTTTATTCCAAGAATACAGGCAATTTACAACAATAAACAGTAAGGAACATAAACCAATCACTACCCAAATTAAAACCAATCATTAAAATAATGAAAAACATCAGGAAAGAGACATCTTTTAACCATCTTTTTACCATGTTTCGCTGAAAATAAGACCCTGTCCTTTATTTATATATGTATGTATGTATGTATGTATGTATGTATGTATGTATGTATGTATGTATTTTTCTTCAACCGGGTATTTTCCTACGTAAACAATATTTCCTATTGGGCAATAGGCACCAAAATTGCATGCTTGCTGTCTGAAGAATCCTAGGATAGTGGATGTTAATACACTGAGCTATGGCTGCAATTTGAGAAACTTGGTTTACGTAGGAAAATACCCGGTTGAAGAAAAATACATATAAAACCTACGATAAGAGAAGAAAGCAAAGATAGATAGATAGATAGATAGATAGATAGATAGATAGATAGATAGATAGATAGATAGATAGATAGATATAGATATATAGATGTAGATGTAGATATATAGAGATATATAGATATTTGTTTTTCTGAGGTTTTCGCGGGTGTTTGTATGTAGGTCTTTGGTTATTTGGGTTTTCTCCTGCGTAAAATTGGAGGTTTCTTGGCAACATTTCGATGAAGTCTCATTCGTCATCTTCAGGCTGGTGTTCTCGGCTTCGTGCTTCTAGGAGCAATGTCACATTGCTTCTAGGAGCAATCCTAGAAGCATTGCTTCTAGGAGCAATGTCACATTGCTCCTAGAAGCACGAAGCTGAGAACACCAGCCTGAAGATGATGAATGAGACTTCGTCGAAATGTTGCCAAGAAACCTCCAATTTTACGCAGGAGAAAACCCGAATAACCAAAGACCTACATATATATATGTAGGCTAGAAGAAAAACACACACACACACACATATATATATATATATATATATATATATATATATATATATATATATATATATATATATATATATATATATATATATATATATATATATATATATATATATATATATATATATATATATATATATATATATATATATATATATATATATATATATATATATATATATATATGCATATTCTTTCTAGCCAGGTTTTACCTATGTAAACTTAGTTGTTCTTCAGCCCTAGGTTCTGTGAAATCTCATTCACAAGTTCTTGGGCCCTTTTTCTGCTGACAAACATAGGTAAAACCTGGCTAGAAAGAATATGCACATAAAAGCCTATGAAAAAAGAAAAAAGATACATTATGCCTTTTACAGGGAGGATAATTGGGAAGTGGGTGTGGCCCACTGAGGACGCCTTAAGAGGTAGAAATAGCTATCTGGGTCTCCCAGGAAGCAACACAGAGTTGCAGTTTGTCAGCAGAAAAAGGGCCCAAGAACTTGTGAATGAGATTTCACAGAACCTAGGGCTGAAGAACAACTAAGTTTACATAGGTAAAACCTGGCTAGAAAGAATATGCACATAAAAGCCTATGAAAAAAGAAAAAAGATATATATATATCCATCAAAAAGGGCAAATAATGGAGTGGGTGGGGTCTTAATTACGGCTTATTTGGTGTTAGGGGTTATATTGGGCACATGTATAAAAATCAAGCTAGGACTTACTTTCAGGGTAGGTCGTATTTTTGGGGGACGGTAGGAGAGAGAGGGAGACTTACAGAACAAAATCAAAGTATATCTCCATACCTCAGAAGGTTTGCATAGAAAAGCCATCATTGGTAATAGCAAAACTATGCTTCGTGTAACTTCCATTGCTATTGATACCGTGATTACCATTCATTTGCTTCAGTGGACAGTTGATTTCCCACCCACCTATTTTTTGGTTAGGAAGGGAAGGGAAGGAAAAAGAGAGAAGGAGTTTGGGATTCTATACGGAAATACATTTTAAGACAACCTGCGGTGAGCATTTATGCCTAATTTTAAATGACAATTGCCTGACTGCTGGATGTTTACATTTTAAAATTAAGTCACAATATCTGTGCTTCCTCTTCTTCATGTAAAAGGAGACATGCAGCATGAAGTAATGAGTTTCTGGAGGAAAGAAAAGGGAAGGGAAGGGAAGGGAAGGAAAGAAAGGGAAGGGAAAGAGGAAGGGAAGGAGGAAAGGAAAAGAAGGGAAGGGAAGGACAGGACAGGACAGGACAGGAAAGGAGGAAGGGAAGAAGGAAGGGAAGGAAAGGGAGGGAAGGAAGGAAAGGAGGAAGGGAAGGCAAATAAAAAAAGGAGAGGAAAGGAGAGGAAAGGAAAGGAGGAAGGGAAGGAAAGGAAAGGAGGAAGGAAAGGAAAGGAAAGTAAAGGAGGAAAGGGGAAGGGGAAGGAAATGGGAAGGGGAAGGAAAGGAAAGGAGGAAGGGAAGGGAAGGGAAGAAGGAAAGGAAAAGGAAAAGGAAAGGAAAGGAAAGGAAAAGAAAGGAAAAGAAAGGAGGAAAGGGGAAGGGGAAAGGGAAGGAAATGGAAAGGGGAAGGAAAGGAAAGGAGGAAGGGAAGGGAAGGGAAGGGAAGAAGGAAAGGAAAGGAAAAGAAAGGAAAGGAGGAAGGGAAGGGAAGGGAAGGGAAGGGAAGGGAAGGGAAGGAAAGGAAAGGAAAGGAAAGGAAAGGAAAGGAAAGGAAAGGAAAGGAAAGGAAAGGAAAGGAAAGGAAAGGAAAGGAAAGGAAAGGGAGAAGGAAACTGCCTAATGATTATGTACATTGTAAACTGGTCTTTTTAAAAGTAGATAAGGATGGCTGAAGTTAGTAGCTATTCAATTACGGGGCTGGTGCTGCAACAGCATTGTTTTAAATATGGAATCCCGCAGATGACCATTTCAAAGGAGAAAGAGGGAAAGGTGGCCAGGCAGAGGGAAGAATCCTTCAGAACATTTTCAGCGATGATGCGCCACAAAATGGATAAAGAGCTCTATTCAGCCAGATGGCTATTTCCAGCCAGAGGAAGGTCTCTGTGAATCATCAAGCTGGTGTCCTTTTTCTACAGATAACGGAACAGAACGTCCTTCTGCCCAAAAGGGACCAGAAGCTAACAAATAATTCAAACAGTGTCGCTCAAGAGTCTGATCTCATCTGTCCTCTCAAATGAACCTTCCGATCAACTTTCCTTCCTCTTTAATTGCTCATGATGTCCCCAAGTTATCCTCCCCTCCTCCCAAATTCACTGATTGGTATTTTCCCAGAACTGAATTTCCACCGCTGGAGAAAATTCCTTCTGCCAGACCTCAAAGGCCAACTCTGTCTGCACTCCAAAACAAAGTTCTTGAAGACGCGTCTAGTCTAACGAAAGAGAAGGACTAAGGGTGGACTAGAAGATCTCCAAGGTCCTTTCCGACTCTTGTTGTCCCCAAAAGGCAACTGGACTTTCTTGGTTTTTCCTTTCAAAACATTAACATTATCGGTGGGTTAGCGGGAGGAGTTGCCAGGGAGATGGATGCTATCCCAAGAAATCCACCTGATGTTCACCTGATGTTCTTTATTTCTTGCATTGGTGGTCTGCAGTGCATGGCGCTGATGGAGAAGACCCATCCAATCCAATCACCTGAGAAGATGTGCCTCTAAACTCAAGCAGTCCAATAAAAGGATGGGGACTGAAGTCCACCCACGCTAGCCAGGGAATTCTGGAGTTGAGGGCCGTCCACCTATCTTAAAGTTGCCAAGTGGGTGCTCCATTGTCGGAGATTTTCAAGAAAAGATTGGTCCAGGATGGTAGAAAGATTCATGCCTTGGACAGGACAGAATGACAGAGTTAGAGGTCTTCTAGTCCTCAAGCAGGTGGTCTTATACCATTTCAGACAAATGGTTGTCCAATCTTTTCTTAAAAACATCCAGTGATGGAGCACCCAACAGCTTCTGAAGGGAAGTTAATTGGTTAATTGTTCTCACTGTCAGGAAAGTTCTAGGTTGCTTCTCTCCTTGATTAGTTTCCATCCATTGCTTCTTGTCCTGCCTTCAGGTGCTTTGGAGAATAGCTTGACTCCCTCTTCTTTGGGGCAGCCCCTCAAATATTGGAAGGCTGCTACCATGTCATCCCCTAGTCCTTCTTTTCATTAAACTAGACATACCCAATTCCGGCAACCGTTCTTCGTATGTTTGAGCCTCCAGTCCTCTAATCATTTTTGTTGGTCTTCTCTGCACGAGTAGAATAGAATAGAATAGAATAGAATAGAATAGAATAGAATAGAATAGAATAGAATAGAATAGAATAGAATAGAATAGAATAGAATAGAATAGAATAGAATAGAATAACAGAGTTGGAAGGGACCTTGGAGGTCTTCTAGTCCAGCCCCCTGCTTAGGCAGGAAACCCTACACCACTTCAGACAAATGGTTATCCAACCTCTTCTTAAAAACTTCCAGTGTTGGAGCATTCACAATTTCCGGAGGCAAGTTGTTCCACTGATTAATTGTCCTCACTGTTAGGACATTCCTCCTTAGTTCTAAGTTGCTTCTCTCCTTGATTAGTTTCCATTCATTGCTTCTTGTCCTGCCCTCAGGTGCTTTGGAGAATAGCTTGACTCCCTCTTCTTTGGGGCAGCCCCTGAGATATTGGAAGACTGCTATCTTGTCTCCCCGTCCTTCTTTTCATTAAACTAGACATACCCAGTTCCTGCAACCGTTCTTCATATGTTTTAGCCTCCGGTCCCCTAATCCTCTTTCTTGCTCTTCTCTGCGCTCTTTTCCCTTCTTATCCAAGAAGTGTCTTCAGTTCTGAAGAGAGAACTTCTACAGTTCTTGAATGAGAAGCAATGTCAAAAAAAAAATAAATACAAAGATTTGTCTATCTATTTTGTCTGTGTTTGTCTATGTGTCCGAAGGCGAGGAGAAGGGCAGGATTTGGCAAAAAAAAAAAAAAAATGTGAAAAGCCAGAAGTTCCTTGCATCTGTCTGTTATTTCAGCTGGTCTACTGCTGTTTGGACAAGCTGGAGCAGAAGAACAGGTACAGTGTCCAATGTTTTTTTTTTGTGTGTGTGTGTGTTTGTTGACTTAACGGGCAGGTGCATCCAAAGCACTTTAGCCAATGTTGGGTCTGATGCAAGCTTGCAAACTAAAGGAGGCCATCGAGACACACAACCATGAAGGCTAACAGGGTAGGGTGTGTATGGTGTTGCCTCTAGGAAGAAGAAAACGCTGCTGAAGACTGGGAGGTGGGATCCCAAAGGTCATCTCCAATCCTTCTTTTGCAGCTCCTCCTCCTGCTAAAATATGACCTGGGAGGATAACTACCTTAGGAGGATGCACTGATGATGTTACCTAATTGGGCAATGAAACGTCTGCAGGAAAACCACCAAGTTCAGAGAGCACCAAGGAACCCACAATTCTCCTCCTCCTCCTCCTCCTCCTCCTCCTCCTCCTCCTCCTCCTCCTCCTCCTCCTCCTCCTCCTCCTCCTCCTCCTCCTCCTCCTCCTCCTCCCCTCTCCATTCCACGACCCTCCTTCCCTTCTAGCGCTGATGATGTTACCTACTTGGGCAATGAAACATCTGCAGGAAAACAACAGAGAGCACCAAGGACCCCTCATACTAGTTCTCCTCGTCCTCCTCCTCCTCCCTCCACTCCACTAACCCCACTCCCTCCTAGCACTGATGATGTTACCTAGTTGGGCAATGAAACGTCTGCAAGAAAACCACCAAGCTTAGAGAGCACCAAGGACTCCTCTTGTCAACCCTGAACTACAAATATTCTCTTTTATTGGTAAGAATAAGAAAACTCTGCAAATGCCTCCTTCAACATTTAAAGTTGGTTTCTTCATACACCAAATAGAGAGCCTTCCTCCTCCTCCTCCTCCTCCTCCTCCTTCTGTCTTTCTTCCTCCTCCTCCTCCTCCTCTCCTTCTCCTTCTTCTTCTCCCTTCTTCCTTCCTCCTCCTCTTCTTCTTCCATCTTCCTTCCTCCTTCTTCTTCTGTCTTCCTTCCTCCTCCTCCTCCTCTCCTTCTCCTTTTTCTTCTTCTTCATCTTCTTTTTGTCTGTCTTCCTCCTCCTCCTGCATCTCCTTGTCCTTCTCCTTGTCTTTCTCTTTCCCTTTCTCCTTCTCCTTGTCTATCTCCTTCTCCTTGTCTTTCTCCCCCTCCTCCTCCTCCTCCTCCTCCTCCTCCTCCTCCTCCTCCTCCTCCTCCTCCTCCTCCTCCTCCTCCTCCTCCTTCCTCAAGAGATGGCTGAGAGTCACACAGATGTGAAAAGTTAAGGTGCTCTCAAGTTTGAGGCCTCTTTAAGGACGGAGCTTGGGTCAAATGCATCTGCTTTAGATTCCCAGGAGGGCCGAGGAGGAAGCTGCTTGCATTTCAAGCAACAGTTAAAGAAAACAAAAACAAAATAGGACCTATTTCTCTTGGCCCATTCCCTACCACACTTTTTAAAAAAAAGAAGAAGAGGGGGAGGGGAAAGAATCCCCTTCTCTGTTATCATCCAATTTGCAACTGGCCTCACCAACTAAGCCACAGAGAAGCAGTAGATCAAGCTTTGCTCCTTGTCCGTTAAAGAATTAAGACCCAAGGATGGAGAAGACTTATTTTAGATGTGGGGACCGAGCAGCTCTGGCCAAAACAAGCAAGAGAAGAGGGATGAGAAGTGGGGAGGGGGAGGAATCGTGCACAAGTCCAGAAAGGAAATTATTTTTAACGTTGTTGAGTAATGCGTACACACATCCAGCCTTGCTTCCTTCAAGCAAACTGAGAAAAAAATGCCATTTGTTTATGCCTGGGAGATTTTGCGGTATTTTAGCATTCACTCCAGCGTCTAAATATGGAACGCTATGGTGAAATAACAGCCCATGAGAAAATGCGTAACAATATATATTGTTAGAAAGACACAGTACACATACATACACGCACATATTTTGGACTTCAGTCCTTTAACTTTAACCTTTAATCCTTTTAACCTTTTAACTTTGGAAGAACAAGGGAGGAGGAGGAGGAGGATATAGACAATAAAGGAAAGAGAAGGAGAAGGAAAATGAGGAGAAGGAGGAGGAGATAGACAATGAGGAGGAGGAGGTGAAGAGGAGGAGGAGCTAGATAGAAAATAAGGAAAAGAGAAGGAAAAAGAAATAAGGAGAAGGAGGAAGAGATAGACAAGGAGGAGGAGGAGGTGAAAAGGAGGAAGAGGAGATAGAGAAGAAGGAAAAGAGAAGAAGGAAAATGAGGAGAAGGAGGAGAAGATAGACAATGAGGAGGAGGAGGAAGTGATAGACAGTGAGGAAAAGAGAAGGAGAAGGAAAATGAGAAGGAGAGGAGGAGAAGATAGACAATGAGTTGTTGGAGGAGGAGGAGGAGGTGAAGAGGAGGAAGAGGAGCTAGATAGACAATGAGGAAAAGAGTAGGAGAAGGAAAATGAGAAGGAGAAAGAGGAGGAGATAGACAACTCTGTTACTGACATCGGTTGAGTTTTGCCCCGTTTAATGACTTTCCTCACCACACTTGTTAAGCGAATCACTGCAGTTCCTGAATTGGTAACACGGTTGTTAAGTCAATCCGATTTCCCCATTGGTGTGGCTTTTCAGAAGGTCAGAAAATGGGATCACATGACTTCCGGGACACTGCAACGGTCATACATGTGAGTCAGTTGCCAAGCATCCAAATGTTAATAAGTGTGAAAAATGGCCCATAAGTCGCTTTTTTCCAGTGCCTTTGTAACTTCGGTCACTAAATGAACTCGTTGTAAGTCAAGGACTGCCTGTATTTCCTCTACAAAGTTATCATTAATACAGTAGCTATAATTTATGGGGGAAATGGTGGAAGAGCTGTGGTGGCGCAGTGGTTAGAATGCAGTACTGCAGGCTACTCCTGCTGACTGCCAGCTGACTGCCATTTGGCGATTCGAATCTCACCAGGCTCAAGGTTGACTCAGCCTTCCATCCTTCCGAGGTGGGTAAAATGAGGACCCAGATTGTTGGGGGGGCAAGAGGCTGACTCTGTAAACCGCTTAGAGAGGGCTGTAAACAGTGGTGGGATTCAGCCAGTTCGCACCACTTCGGGAGAACCGGTTGTTAACTTTCTGAGCAGTTTGGTGAACTGGTTGTTGGAAGAAATCATTAGGGCAGAGAACCGGTTGTTAAATTAGTTGAATCCCACCCCTGGCTGTAAAGCACTATGAAGCAGCATATAAGTCTAAGTACTATTGCTATCTTCCTTCCTTCCTTCTTTCCTTCCTTCCTTCCCTTCTGTGGTGCTGCAGTGGTTAGAATGCAGTATTACAGTCTGACTCTGCCCACTGCCATGAGTTTGATCCTGGTTGGGGGCAACAGGCTGATTCTGTAAACTGCTATAGAGGGCTATAAAGCACTGTGAAGCGCTATATAAGTATGCTATTGCTTTCTTCCTTTCTTCTTTCTCTCCCTCCCTTTTCTCCTTTCTCTCCCTCCCTTTTCTCCTTCTTCCTTCCTTCCTTCCTTCCTTCCTTCCTTCCTTCCTTCCTTCCTTCCTTCCTTCCTTCCTTCCTTCCTTCCTTCCTTTCCTTCTGTGGTGCTGCAGTGGTTAGAATGCAGTATTACAGTCTGACTCTGCCCACTGCCATGAGTTTGATCCTGGTTGGGGGCAACAGGCTGATTCTGTAAACTGCTATAGAGGGCTATAAAGCACTGTGAAGCGCTATATAAGTATGCTATTGCTTTCTTCCTTTCTTCTTTCTCTCCCTCCCTTTTCTCCTTTCTCTCCCTCCCTTTTCTCCTTCCTTCCTTCCTTCCTTCCTTCCTTCCTTCCTTCCTTCCTTCCTTCCTTCCTTCCTTCCTTCCTTTCCTTCTGTGGTGCTGCAGTGGTTAGAATGCAGTATTACAGTCTGACTCTGCCCACTGCCATGAGTTTGATCCTGGTTGGGGGCAACAGGCTGATTCTGTAAACTGCTATAGAGGGCTATAAAGCACTGTGAAGCGCTATATAAGTATGCTATTGCTTTCTTCCTTTCTTCTTTCTCTCCCTCCCTTTTCTCCTTTCTCTCCCTCCCTTTTCTCCTTCCTTCCTTCCTTCCTTCCTTCCTTCCTTCCTTCCTTCCTTCCTTCCTTCCTTCCTTCCTTTCCTTCTGTGGTGCTGCAGTGGTTAGAATGCAGTATTACAGTCTGACTCTGCCCACTGCCATGAGTTTGATCCTGGTTGGGGGCAACAGGCTGATTCTGTAAACTGCTATAGAGGGCTATAAAGCACTGTGAAGCGCTATATAAGTATGCTATTGCTTTCTTCCTTTCTTCTTTCTCTCCCTCCCTTTTCTCCTTTCTCTCCCTCCCTTTTCTCCTTCCTTCCTTCCTTCCTTCCTTCCTTCCTTCCTTCCTTCCTTCCTTCCTTCCTTCCTTCCTTCCTTTCCTTCTGTGGTGCTGCAGTGGTTAGAATGCAGTATTACAGTCTGACTCTGCCCACTGCCATGAGTTTGATCCTGGTTGGGGGCAACAGGCTGATTCTGTAAACTGCTATAGAGGGCTATAAAGCACTGTGAAGCGCTATATAAGTATGCTATTGCTATTGCTTTCTTCCTTTCTCCTTTCTCTCCCTCCCTTTTCTCCTTTCTCTCCCTCCCTTTTTTCCTTCCTTCCTTCCTTCCCATGGTGGTGCAGTGGTTAGAATGCAGTATTGCTGGCTAACTCTGCCCACTGCCAGCAGTTCAAT
Organism: Pantherophis vulpinus; assembly: GCA_037215915.1. Taxonomy (NCBI): domain Eukaryota; kingdom Metazoa; phylum Chordata; class Lepidosauria; order Squamata; family Colubridae; genus Pantherophis; species Pantherophis vulpinus. The sequence continues at coordinate 3,570,059 of JAXLNS010000017.1, read as the reverse complement.
CCTGATCAGCTCAAGGTTGACTCAGCCTTCCGTCCTTCTGAGGTGGGTAAAATGAGGACCCAGATTGTTGGGGGGCAATATGCTGACTTTGTAAACAACTTAGAGAGGGCTGTAAAAGCACTGTGAAGCGGTATATAAGTCTAGATGCTATTGCATTTAAACTCCAGGTCCTCTGGTTCTTCCTGTTCCAATTTAATTAAATCCCCATAGCATCAGAACATCCAGTCCTAAGATTTTGGCCACCCCACCAAAGAACAGCCCTAAAAAAAGGGCTAGGTTAAGCCATCTTTGTTTATTTCTTATGGAGATTGCTACCCCTGCTGTCCAAATTAAATCTCCAGGGTGACTCATTTCGGTGCATTTCCTGATGCAAGACACAGCCAAGAATAAGCTCGCAAATAAATATGCAAACAAGCCAACAATGGAGATAAACCTCATTGAAACAACCTCTGTTCTTTAATTGATAAGTTTTCAAGCCGCTGAGACGATACGGTTTTCATGCAAAAAAAAAAAGGGGGGAGAAAGCACTGAGAAATGTGGGTGGATTTCAACCTTCGGAGAAGGACAAGCCATGTTTAATCTAAAAGAGACGTGCCTGGAGATGGAAACCCTGGTTGAGTTCCTATAGCAGGTAAGATGATGGCTTGAGTGCATCCACACACCCTGGTTTGTTTGGTAAGCATTCATATTTGGTTGGTTTGCAGCTTAAATGCAAAGGGTCCCCTCGCACATCTGTGCTAGTCGTTCCCGACTCTAGGGGGCGGTGCTCATCTCCGTTTCAAAGCCGAAGAGCCAGCGCTGCCCGAAGACATCTCCGTGGTCATGTGGCCGGCATGACTCAACGCCAAAGGTGCACGGAACGCTGTTACCTTCCCATCAAAGGTGGTCCCTATTTTTTCTACTTGCATTTTTTACATGCTTTCGAACTGCTAGGTTGGCAGAAGCTGGGACGAGTCATGGGAGCTCACCCTGTTATGCAGCACTAGGGATTCGAACCACTGAACCACCGAACTTTCAATCTACAAGCTCAGCGTCTTAGCCACTGAGCCACCTTGTTTGCAGCTTAGCACCACATATAACGTGGGTTAGTTCAGTAACACCGGTTCGGTAATGAAGATATCAAATAAACACTAGGGAAACCATGGTTCCAGTTGTCCCAAAGGTGCTTTTTCAAAAGGCAACTGGACTTTGTTTTTGCTTGAAGTTTCCTTGAAGTTCTTTTGCTTCTCATCTAAGAACCTTCTTCAGAACTGAAGAAGCTTCTTGGATGAGAAGCGAAACCTCTTCAAGGAAAAACAAGGTCCAATTGCTTTCTGAAGAACTAAATAAGCTTCTTGGATGAGAAGTGAAACCTCTTCAAGGAAAAACAAAGTCCAGTTGTTTTCTGAAGAACTGAAGAAGCTTCTTGGATGAGAAGTGAGACCTCTTCAAGGAAAAACAAGGTCCAGTTGCTTTCTGAAGAACTAAAGAAGCTTCTTGGATGAGAAGCGAAACCTCTTCAAGGAAAAACGAAGTACAATAGCCTTTTGAAAAAGCACCTTAGGGACAACCATGACCTGGATATAGTAACTGAGAAGCTCCATGGACATGGTCCCAGTTCACCTTCCAACTAATTTTCTGACCAGTTATTGGTTGAGTAGATAAACAGCTCCCCCATCTTTTAACCTGGTTAGGGGCTGAGGATGAAAAGGAGTTGTTTTGCAAAGGGGCAACAGTGACCGGATGGCAAACAGAAGTAAGAACATGCTTACTCCATTTCAATTAAAGTTTGGAACAAGTGATCGAATTGGTAAATACAGTACTTACGTGTCCACAAATGTCCGACTGAGGTCCGAGATGAGAAAGGAAGGTCCTTTCTGAAACGGAGGGTCCCGGGAGACTTTGTAGTGGATGGGCCGGCACTTTTTACACTGCGAGCTCTGGGGAACCGAAGTGATCATAGCAGCATCGATTTCCAGTTGTTCGTCTAAGGTGTAAATCTGTATGCCTTGGACTTCGTCCTTCATCTTCTCCGTATCCAGTCTGATGGTCATGGGGACGTCACAGAAGAAGTTCTGAGGCCCAAGCGAAATGTTTTCTCCGCCAACCATCAACAATTTGACGTCGTTTATGGCTTCTTTGGAGTCCCACTCAGGGGAAACGTAAGTCACCCAGATGGTCAGAGATTCTGGGACGACTGGATATTGGAACTGAAGCTGAAGGTAGCATCCTTGAGGTTCAGGGCAAGCCGGTGGGACAGTTTGCTTGATGACCGCTGAATTGGGAGTCCACGTTCGGACGTCAGGTTTACAAGGCTGCTCGACATCTGGGTGTCCTTGAATAGAGGAAAAAAGGAAGGAGAATGGAATCAAACTTGCAGGAACCAGCTGTTTTGCCAACTCTTTCTCGTGGTGGCTGCTTAGCTCCAACAACTGCTTCCTGTTGGGGCCCTAAGGAGCCCGGGCGGGCAGGCGAGGAGTGGCTGGGAGGGGAGGGGCGAGTAGAGGCTGGCGATGTGCCCCTCGATGTGAGTGACATCAAGTTGACCACACCTACTCAAGTCACATGACCACCTAGCCACGCCCACCCAACCAGCCATTAGGCCCTTAAAACCCACTTTTTCCAGCAAGCCGGGCTGGCTTAGGAAGAAATTTTTTAAATTTTTTAAATGTTTAATTGGTTTGTGGTTTTTTTAAATTTTTGGGCCAAATTTATATAGATTTTAATTGTTTTTAATATTTGTATTTCATGTTTTTAATTCTGGCTGTGCACCGCCCTGAGTCCTCAGGGAGAAGGGCGGTATATAAATTGAAAATAAAATAAAATAAAAATAAAATAAATAAATAAAATATTAGTGGTCCGCGGGATTTAAAATTATGAATTTAGTGGTTCTTGAGGTCCAAAAGGTTGGTGACCCCTGGATTAGAAGACCTCCAAGGTCCCTTCCAACTCTATTCTCTATTCTTATATTTCAGGGCTATTCTAGAAAACGGGAGAAATGTACATTGCGGATTCACCCTCTGAAATCACAGAAGCACGGAGATTTATTATTATTCTTTCTTTCTTTTTTCTTTTCAAAGAAAAACGGCACAAGGTCATAAAAAATGGCAACTGACAAAAGCAGATGAAAAGGAAACAGATGTCAAAGAAGGATGCAAACCTCGGCCACCGTTGCAAGATTGAGTAACAGAAAGAGATTCTGTTTTTGTTTTTGTTTTTTTGTTTTTTGCACCAGTTTGAAAGAAAACAGAGTGAGCAAACATCCTATTTTTTTTTTAAAAGGCCAGTCTTGATTACGAACACGGCCAAGGAGGAGAAAAAAAAAAGGACTCCAAGCTTAATGATGAATTTGTTGCTCATCGTTCACTGCTACTCCGCTGATTGCATTCTTTTCGCCTTCCCTCTGCAAAATTTGTCATCCTTTCTAGAATATTAACTGTGCTTTCTGAAGGGGGCTTCCAACGTTTATTTGTAGGAACTGTCTAGCGGCATGCCCGACCATGCCTCTCTTCCTCCATCCCACCCCTTGCCCAGGTCGGGAACTTGAGGCTGACCTTCAGCTCCTCGGGGGCTCCAGTGGCCTGACGGGTCACACGGCATCGGCGAAGAGGCGCTGGAAGCGTATTGCACCAGAATTTGTTCTTCCCCGCACAGCTCGCACGATGATCCCACTTCTCTAGGTGGCCAGGAAGTAAAAGAAGGAAATGCTCCAACTTAGTAACAGTTGAAAGGAACATTCATTCATTCATTCATTCATTCCTCCCTTCCTCTGAGTCCTTCATCCTTCCCACTGAGTCCTCTTCCTACCGTCTTCCTCCCTTCCTCCCTCCGAGTCCTTCCTCCTTCCCTCCATCCTTCCTTCCTTTCTCCTCTCCCTTTCCTTCCTCTCCTTCCTCTCTTCCTCCTTCTCTCCCTCTTTCCTTCCTTCTTTCCTTCCTTCCTTCCTCCCTCCCTCCCTCCTTCCTTCCTCCCTCCCGTCTTCCTTCTCTGCCATGATACAAGATTTCCTTCATTCCTTTCTCCCCTCCCTTTCCTTCCTCTCCTCCTCCTCCTTCCCTCCCTTATAGTCTTTCCTTCCTTCCTTCCTTCCTACCTACCTACCTTCCTTCCTGCCTTCCTTCCTTTCTTCCTCCCTTCCCTTTCCTTCCTCTCTTTCTCCTTCCCTCCCTCAGTCTTTCTTTCCTTCCTTCCTTCCTTCCTTCCCTCCCTTTCCTTCCTCTCTTCCTCCTTCCCTCCCCCAGAGTCTTTCCTTCATTCCTTCTTTCCACTCTCCCTCCCTCCCTTTCTCCCTTTTCTCCCCTCCCTCCTTCATTCCTCCCTCCCTCTCTTCCTTCTCTGCCATGATACAATATGTCCGTCCTTCCTTCCTTCCTTCCTTCCTTCCTTCCTTCCTTCCTTCCTTCCTTCCTTCCTTAGAACACAAAAGAGTCACATGGCTTGCTGTTTCCATGGTTTACTTAATTATGATTCATTGAGATTTGGGATATGATACACTAAGCTATAATCCTCAGTCCACCATTCACACAGTAGGTTAACCTCAAACCCACCAACGGTATCACATGAACCCCATCTCTAGCTGGGTCTTCCCCTTGAGGGGTTTAATCTTTTAGATCAGACTTCTTCTTCTTCTTAAAGTAAATTGGGTCCCAATCACCAACTCATCTCCCCCCCCCCCCCACATACACACACCCCAACTCTCCTGGCAAGTGTAGAGAGGTTGAATTATGCTCCACATGGACTATGACTAAAGGCATCTAACCAATTTGCTCAGCCATGTAAATAGCTTCCTCGGTGAAGAATGTATTTGGGGCCATTCAATGAATCACGTTCTAAGCCCAGGCTCATCTTGCCGATAATCAGCTTCGGAGACAAAACATTGCTCTTGCTACTCGGGTTTCCACCTCCCTCTCCCTGAGAGAGATGGAAATCAGGATTGCAAAATGAAAGGCCTGTCAACCTCCTGCCTAGCCATCTCCTTGAATCAGAAAATCTGTACAATGCGAACTATTTCCTTGGAAGAAGGAAGAAGGAAGAAGGAAGAAGGAAGAAGGAAGAAGAAAGAAGAAAGAAGAAAGAAGAAGAAGAAGAAGGAGGAGGAGGAGGAGGAGGAGGAGGAGGAGGAGGAGGAGGGAAGGAAGGAAGACGGAAGGAAGAAGAAGAAGAAGAAGAAGAAGAAGAAGAAGAAGAAGAAGGAGGAGGAGGAGGAGGAGGAGGAGGAGGAGGAGGAGGAGGAGGAGGAGGAGGGAAGGAAGGAAGACGGAAGGAAGAAGAAGAAGAAGAAGAAGAAGAAGAAGAAGAAGAAGAAGAAGAAGAAGAAGAAGAAGAAGAAGAAGAAGAAGAAGAAGAAGAAGAAGGAGGAGAGGAGGAGGAGGAAGAAGGAAGACAGAAGAAGGAAGAAGGAAGAGGAGGAGGAGGAGGAGGAGGAGGACCAAGAGATAGAGATAGACATGAATATCGCTGCTTTGTTTGTTGGAAAGCATGTTGAGGTGATGCACCCCAAGTTGTTGCTGTTTTAAATCTCCAGGGGGACTGTTGACTGAAGGACTGGGGGAGACATGATAGCAGTCTTCCAATATCTCAGGGGCTGCCCCAAAGAAGAGGGAGTCAAGCTATTCTCCAAAGCACCTGAAGGCAGGACAAGAAACAATGGGTGGAAACTAATCAAGGAAAGAAGCAAGCTAGAACTAAGGAGAAACTTCCAAACCAGTGGAACAGAAGTTGCCTCCAGAAGTTGTGGGTGCTCATCCAAATTTTCAATGCCTATTAATTGCTAGCTGAGATGAAGGCTAAATTTGCAGGAACTAACAAAAGGGCCAGTTATAGTTTCAAAAATAAGATTTTTAAGCAATTCCCTCCCTTCAGTCTTCAGGGGGAAAAGATTTATTTATTTATCCAAGATTGGGAGTGGGGGAAAACCTTAGAAAATGATGACATCATTGCAGGGGAATGTTTCCTTTGATATCTCCAGGTCATACCTGCTCGACCAAAAAACCGAACCCTCCCAGTGGAAGGGTCTGTAAAACAAAACTTGAGTGTTGATTTAAGACTTTTTTGTTATGAAATCTTAGATCAAGCAGGCTGGCCATTGGAGGCCATTTAAGCATCCCATTCGCCGGGACTTAATAAAAACAGACTGATGGAGGCTGAAGAGGGACCTCCGGACTGGTGTCTTTCATTACACAACAATTAGCCTTCGATCAGCAGGCCTCTTAATAGACAGATTGAATTTATCGCGTGTACAATCGCCACCTTATGAAATATAAATTGAATGCACGTTGTATGGCCTCCATCGAGGCCCAAGGAAAGGGGAAGTTGAGAATGAAAACTACGATGTAGGTGAGGGGTGTCTCCAGGGGTGGGCTTCAAAAATTTTAGCAAAGGGTTCTCTGCCCGGTTGCTGTGTGGGCGTGGCCATGGTGGGCGTGGCCTAGTCAGCCTCCTGCACCACGGCGGAGGACGGGGGCATTTTTGCCCTCCCCAGGCTCTGGAGGCTTTTCTTGAGGCTCCAGGAGGGTGAAAATGGCCTCCCAAGGAAACGGGCCCATTTCCAGACTTCCAGAATTTTCAGGAAGCCCATTTTTCGCCCTCTCAGAGCCTCTGTACTTACTTGGCATCCAAGACTCCTGAGAGGGGCGGGGTGGGGTAGGCAGGGCCAGTCAGTCCTTGCAACTACCGGTTTGGCGAACCAGATGTAAAATTAGCTCCGGAGGCCCTTTGGAAGCCTTTCCGAACTTCTGGTAGGCCCATTTTTCACCCTCTCTGAGCCTCTGCGTGCGCCCTGCATCCAAAATGGGTCGCGTGGGGACTCCTGGGAGGGGTGGGGTGGCGTGGGAGGGGCCAGCCAGGAGTGGGATTTGGGGGTTCTCCAAACTGCACAGAATCTTAGCTAGAGGTTCTCCCGAACCCCTCTGAACCCCCAGCAGCCCACCCCTGGAAGTCTCCACTGCCTTATTTATTTGTGAAATGTAGATGCTGCCTGTCTCACGATCGGACAACTTTTCTGGAGGAGGTACTGGCTGAGCTTGAATTTTAGTTCTTGGCTGCTTTAGAAACCTAGTGTTTGAATTGGTCAAAATATTACGGAATCCGTGGTGAGCATCAACCTGTCAGACACTGGCTGAATCTGGGGAATTAGTCTGGAATCCTTACGTAGGCACAAGAAGGCAAGATCTGTCCCCTCTTGAATGCTATTTGGACTCTTCCTGTGTGAATCTAATTGTTCACCCCAGTGGTGAAATCCAGTGGTGGGCATGGCATGGCTTGGTGGGCATGGCTTGATGGGCATGGCAGGGGAAGGATACTGCAAAATCTCTACTCCCCCCCCTCTCCAGGGGAAGGACATTGCAAAATCTCCATTCCCTCCCCACACCTGGGGGAAGGGTATTGCAAAATCTCCATTCCCACCCCACTCTGGGACCAGCCAGAGGTGGTATTTGCCAGTTCTCCGAACTACTCAAAATTTCCGCTACCGGTTCTCCAGAACCTGTCAGAACCTGATGGATTTCACCTCTGGTTCACACCTAATATTAATCTTCCCAGACTGGTTGTCTACATTTGAATTAGATTAGACAAGGTTCAACAGCATTCAAGGGAATCAGACCTTGCCCTCTTGTGCCCAGGTAAGGATTCCAGACTAATTCCCTGCTTGACTCCTCCCCCCAGGGTCAGCCAATCTCTCTCCGACACAATTATTTTCAATCTTTGTCCTATGGCCAAACAGCTAGGATGCACAACATCTATTCCTCTTTTGTTTCTGGGACAATTCTTCAGCCTCCTTCCCTTTTCTGATCTTAAATTTGCTCACTCTTCCTTTCTCAGCAGGGTGCTCCTGTGAATTTTCTCCTATGGTACTCTGTCGGTTAGGCCCTGCTCCCTAATCAGATGTACACCCCACCAAAGAAGGGGAACAGTCATCCAACAACATTCGGAGCTCATTCCTCCCATAGCATTGACGGCTTTCTGAGTCTGCCTTCCAAAATTCACCCGATAATTCACACGTCGTCCCACCCATTCACCTTTCAAAGAAGTGTCGGTCGATTGGTGGAAACCACTCCAGAGTAACGGAGGCTTCTGTTCGGTCCACAATCTGAGGCGTGATGGCAATGGGGGCTGGCTTCTTGATATGTTGCCAGCTTTGATACACTAGATCTAAGTAGCAGTGCATACGGGCAACCTGGTTTGGGGTGAAGGAATTGGTGCAGTCATCATCTAGAGTAGCACACCCCATCGAAAAACAGGAGAGAGAGAGAGTTAAAATTTAGTAAAACAGGATTTCCCAGTTTTCTATCGGAATAACTACTAGCAGCTTTCTGAACTCAGCCAAAGTTGAAGTGCTGTATCTTAGTTGATCTATAAAGCTCGCTTCGAGCTGAGCTGTGCTGACACAAATGTCCACATTATAATCTACCTGTTAAGCTCGCCCGGGGCTCGCCATAACTGGGGGGGGGGGGGGAAATGCAGCGGGAGCAATGAGCAAGGCAGCAGCTCGCCGGGGACGGCCCCACATCTGATGGCACCAAACAGCCACTGCGTTCCCCACCAAACCTGTGCCATCCAGCTGATCGGTCCCGACGGTCTTCTGCAGGGGCCACGTGTCACCCGCTGGGTCATTCCGGATGGCGAGGAAGACCGTTGCTGCCAGATGGGTGTCGGCCTTGGTGGTTACCACGGCGGCAGGACTTGTGCAGCCCCAACGCCGACAGGCGCCGGATGGTGGTTACCGGTGGGCGTGGGCAGTGGATGGACAGGGGGTGGGGCCCAAAGACTCGAAAAGGCGCTGGGAGGCGGACACTCCCACCGCTGACTGTACAAGGAACCTGTTACCTATTAATCACGTTCTGAGGCTCTGGCATGTTTGTCGGGATTAAAGCTGAGTTCTGCCACATTTGAGTGCATGTCCTGGCTCCCTTTGTTCCTACCAGGTCCGGCCTAAACCGGCTGAGACTACCAACACTATCTGTTTCCAAAGTATTACCGTATTTTTCAGAGTATAAGAAGCACTTGTTTCCTCCAAAAAAGAGGGTGAATTTCTGGGTGCATCTTATACTCCAAATGTAACTTTGGGTATGGACCTCACCGCATTCACTAGCTGAATGCAGCGTTGAGCAACCTGTGAGTCCAGATATTGTGCAACGTTGTCTAAAGCCAACCTTGGCAACTTTAAGACTGGCACATTTCAACTCCCAGAATTCCCCCTGCCAGCAAGGGGGAGTTGAAGTTGACAGGCCTTCAAGTTGCCAAAGCTGGGTACCGCCAAAAGTCTAAAGCCTACAATCAGCCAAGTATTTTAGCAGAAAATGTAGTTCTTACCTGCGTAGCTCATAAAGTTGTTGAACGGTGTATTCTGGAAGTTATGGAACCCACACATGTTACTATTAGCAGGAGGATCAGCGCAGACTTTGTGAGTCGGGGTAGGATTGGTATCGTGGCAGAGGTCTCCCGTCTCGAAGGATGGTTCCGTTTCCATGCATGGGTCGCTGCAGGAGAAGACCTCAGACACCCCTTTAAAGACATGGTAGAGTCCGAGGCTGTGTCCGACTTCATGGATCATGGTGTGGGTGTGACCCGCAATGCCGTAGAAGGAAGGGTTCAGGACGATACCTCCTACATGGATAAGAAGGAGGAAGGGACATTGTTCCGTGCTTCAGAAACATTGTGGAAGAAAAAAACCCACACAGATACAAGATTTGTGTGGTGTCATGGCCACAGGCCTACCAACATCATTTGCAACGAACTTCCTTTCAAATGGGGACAAAATGAATTGTGTGGACTCCAGTTCTTGATGCATGCTCCCTGGAACCCTAAGCAATGCCACCGCTCAGATCCAGAAAAGAAGACCAACAAAACTTCTTCATTGCTTCCTTGTTGTTTGTAGGCTTGGAAGCAAGGAAGGACATACATCAGAGGAAGAAGAGGAAGAGAAGCAGGATGAAGGACTCCAAAAGGCTTCAGTGGCATCTTTGGTGGAGCCCAATAAGCCAATTTATTTGTCTGACTGTCTGTTTGTTTGTATCCCGCCTTTATCGTTTTTATAACTAACTTAAGGCATTATACTTCTTCTTCCTCCTCCTGTTTTCCCCACAATAACAACCCAATGAGGTAAATAGAGCTGAGAGAAACTGATTGGCTCAAGGTCACCCAACCAGCTTTCATGGCTAAAGCAAGACTAGAACTCACCAACTCCTGGTGATTGGCCCAAAGTCAACCAGTTACCATTCATGCCTAAAGTGGGATTAGAACTCACAGTCTCCTGGTGATTGGCCGGATGTCACCCAGCCAGCTTTTATGGCTAAGGCAGAACTAGAACTCACCAACTCCTGGTGATTGGCCCAAAGTCAACCAGTTACCATTCATGTCTAAGGTGGGATTAGAACTCACTGACTCCTGCTGATTGGCCAAAAGTCACCCAGCTGGCATTCATGCCTAAAGCGGGATTAGAATTTATCATCTACTGATTTCTAGGCTGGCGCCTTCACCCCTATTCCCAATTCCTGGATACCATCTCTTGGGAATATAATACTATTAAGAAGTGGTGGAATTCAATTCTTTTTTACTACCGGTTCTGTAGGCATGGCTTGGTGGGCGTGGTGTGGCTTGGTGGGCGTGGCTTGGTTGGCATGGCAGGGGAAGCATACTGCAAAATCTCCATTCCCTCCCTACTCCTGGGGAAGGATACTGTAAAATCTCCATTCCCACCTCACTCCAGGGGAAGGATACTGCAAAATCTCCATTCCCACCCCACTCCAGGGGAAGGATACTGCAAAATCTCCATTCCCACCTCACTCCAGGGGAAGGATACTGTAAAATCCGCATTCCCTCCCCACTCCTGGGGGAAGAATATTGCAAAATCCCCATTCCCACCGCACTCTGGGTTCAGCCAGAGGTGGTATTTGCCGGTTCTCCGAACTACTCAAAATTTCCACTACCGGTTCTCCAGAACCTGTCAGAACCTGCTGAATAGCACCCCTGCTCCCAACAGATTATATGAGAATCCAAACAGAATCTACGAGTGTGTACGAGTTGTTTTTGCAAACAGATTCATCCCAAAGCACCATTCCTCTTATCTTTCCCAGTTTTATTTTCTTCTTCTCTTGTTTGAGGCTTTGGAGTTTGGCTTTCTTTTTGTTTATGTTTCTCTTTCTTTCTGATGGTTGGAGATATTGGGGAAGGGGAAAAAAAAATTCTCCCTGAACGGAAAAGATAAACATCGCAGTAGAGGCTGGCACAACTTTATCAGGGCCAAGTAAGCTGAGCAGGTTGTTAGATTCTTCTGTCTGTTTGAGGGAGGTGGGGGTGGTTTTTGGGGGAAAGGGGAGAGAAAAGGAATATTTTTAACCGCTGTCAAAGGTCTAAATCAATTATCCCATCTTCTTTTTTTCATTTAAAAACGAAAGAGGGAGATTGGGGTTTTTTTTGTCTGTGTGTGCCCCGATGATAATGTATTCCAAAGTTAAGATCTGGACAACTGAACATATTTCATTTTATTTTCTTATTAAACAGATATTGGATTTAGAGAACGGGGTGGGGGAAACAAATATGGAGAGGTGGGGCAGGATTTTTCTGAGCGAGAAGGGGGCAGAGAAGGTGTCTAAACAGGAAATTAATTTTCTTTATTCTTGGGTTCCCCTCCTCCCTCCCTCCTTCCTTCCTTGGGAGCTGACTTCAAACTGATGGTACAATAATTAGAATTGGTGCTCTTGTGGGTAAATTCACCTAAGAGATTCTCCCTTTGAACAACAATTAATGGGTGGAAAGGAATGGAGTGGAATGGAATGGAATGGAAGGGAAGGGAAGGGAAGGGAAGGGAAGGGAAGGGAAGGGAAGGGAAGGGAAGGGAAGGGAAGGGAAGGGAAGGGAAGGGAAGGGAGTGGAGTGGAGTGGAGTGGAGTGGAGTGGAGTGGAGTGGAGTGGAGTGGAGAGCAGAGCAGAGCAGACGAATGGAATGGAATGAAAGGGAAGGGAAGGGAAGGGAAGGGAAGGGAAGGGAAGGGAAGGGAAGGGAAGGGAAGAGAAGAGAAGAGAAGAGAAGAGAAGAGAAGAGAAGAGAAGAGAAGAGAAGAGAAGAGAAGAGAAGAGAAGAGAAGAGAAGATAGAGTAGAGTATATAGAGTAGAGTAGAGTAGAGTAGAGTAGAGTCGAATCTCTAGATATTTTCTAAAACTAGCTAATGACACCACTTTTTTGGGGGGAGTAGTATCATAAAATTATATATCAATGGAAAGATAATTTAATCAAGAATGTAATGCAATAACATTTATGAAGGGTTTGCTATTAGAATAGCAGTCTAAAGAAGAGAAGTGAAACACGTAGAAAAAACGAGATTATACAAAAATTATCCCCATAGAAAAAACAAGATATACAAAAATTATCCCCATGTCAGTTAATCCTTAGTTGGGTAACCTTTAGCATGAATGACGGCCTTACAACATCTTCCCATGGAGTGAACCAAGTCTTTAAGTTCCGTGGCTGTTATAATGTGAAACCAAGATTGAAGGATGGCTTCTATTAACTGGGTTTTATTGCTGGGTCACTTCTGACTAACAAGTTTCTTTAGTCGGAAAATCCATCAATTTTCCATTGGGTGAAAGTCTGGGCTATTCCCAGTCCATTTCAGCAGTGGAACAGGATTATCTTGAAACTCCAAAAGGAAAAAAAAGTGGTGTTATTAGCCATTAAACCTCACAAATACACTTTTCCCAAACGATTTCCACAATTTTGGCCACTACTGTAGATTTACAAATGAGAGACTCAATAATCCCTCTGTATTGGCAACTCTTTGGTCAGTCCGAGCTTTAATTAAACCTTAAAAGACAGGATAGGCAGCTGACAATGTCACCAAGACATCTGATAAATCCAGCAGGAGGTGCTAGAAGAGAGCATAATGTTAATTGGTCCAAATATCCAGTTATTGGAATTGGAACGTTCGGTTCCTCTTTGGCTGTTACACAGGTACCCGAATAACAGAGTTGGAAGGGACCTTGGAGGTCTTCTAGTCCAACCCCCTACTTAAGCAGGAGACCCTATACCAGTGATGGCTAACCTTTTTGCCATTGTGTGCCAAAAGCGGGGGGAGTGCGGGGAGGGGGGGTCGCACCCATGCATGCCCACACCCATAATTCAGTGCACCCCGCTCCCCCCGTGCAGGCACGTGTGACACCCCTGCGCTCCCCCCCGCTTTTGGCACATGATGGCACGGTGGGCCCAGTAGGCCCGTTTTTCGCCCTCCCCAGGCTCCAGAGGCTTATTTGGAGCCTGGGGAAGGCGAAAACAGCCTTCCCCATCACCCCGGAGGCCCTCCGGAAGCCAGAAATGGCCCGTTTGCCGACTTCTGGTGGGACTGGAAGGCCCATTCTTTGCTCTCCCCAGCCTCCAGAGTCTTTCTAGGAGCCTGGGGAGGGCGAAAATGCCCTCCCCCCCTGGAGGCCCTCCAGAGGCCAGAAATAGCCTTCCAGTGGGCCCGGAAGGCCCGAAAATCAGCTGAGCTAGGGCAACACTCGCGTGCCCACCAATATGGTTCTGCGTGCCACCTGTGGCACGCTTGCCATAGGTTCACCATCACGGCCCTATACCATTCTGGACAAATGGCCGTCCAGTCTCTACTTGAAAATCTCCAATGGTGGAGCACCTACAGTTACTGGAGGGAAGCCATTCTACTGGTTAATTGTTCTCACGGTCAGGAAATTTCCCCTTAACTCTAGGAGTTCTTAGTTCTCCTCCTGTGGCTAATGCTGAAGTAGAACCTAAATGCAAATGAAGTTGTCCTCTAGATATATTTCTCCCATCCAGTCACCCAGCTCAGCTGTTTCTCTCCGTTACAGAATGTCTTCTCGTGAGTTACGGTGCCCAGAGCATTCGTCAGATTCCGAGGGCTCCAGGGCAAAGTGAAATATTTTATATTGATCAGACTAAGTTGTACATCGCATGAACATTTCATCTTGGTGTTTAAACCCATCCTGGGAAGTCTGCGGAGATTCTCAACCATCTTGTCCCAAAGGGTGCTTTTTCAAAAAGGCAACTGGACTTTGCTTTTTCCTTGAAGACGTTTCGCTTCTCATCCAAGAAGCTTCTTCGGTTCTGACGAGTTCCGAAGTTCTCCAGAACTGAAGAAGCTTCTTGGATGAGAAGCGAAACGTCTTCAAGGGGAAAAAAAAACACAAAATTCCAGTTGCCTTTTGAAAAAAAAAAAAAAAAACACCTTTGAAGCCATCCTGGGAAGCAACGTGCCAAAATTGGCATAAAGGCTCTTTGCAAATTCTCCATTCCATTTGTATGCAGATAAGTTGGGTGGAGCCTGTTCTTTAACTTTTCCAAGAGAAAGAAGTCCAACAATTACTTCCCACCTCTGCTTTGGGTTTTGAGTTCCTTTATGGTGTCTTCTCTTGAGTTTGAAAGGACAGGATATTCATGTAAGTGTCTTCTTTACCTCTTCATTGTCCTTCATTCAATGGTGTCCAATACTTGTCTGGATAGGTCCCTGTAGGTTTTTTTGTTTTTTTTTTGGCAAGGTGTTTTCAGAAGTGGTTTGCCATTGCCTCCTTCCTAGGGCTGAGAGAGAAGGACTGGCCCAAGATCACCCATCCAGTCAGCTTCATGCCCAAAGTGGGACTAGAACTCACCATCTCCTTGTTCCTTCACCAACGACTCCAAACTGGCTCTCTACCTCTTCATTAAGAAGGTAAAAGTTCCCCTTGCACATATGTGCTAGTCGTTCCCGACTCTAGGGGGCGGTGCTCATCTCCGTTTCAAAGCCGAAGAGCCAGCGCTGTCCGAAGACGTCTCCATGGTCATGTGGCTGGCATGACTCAATGCCAAAGGCACATGGAACGCTGTTACCTTCCCACCAAAGGTGGTCCCTATTTTTCTACTTGCATTTTTTACCTGCTTTCAAACTGCTAGGTTGGCAGAAGCTGGGACAAGGAACAGGAGCTCACCCCATTACGTGGTGCTAGGGACTCGAACCGCTGAACTGCCAACTTTTTGATCGACAAGCTCACTATGTGTTTCAGTGGCTAAGACACTTGAGCTTGTCGATCAGAAAGGCCGGCAGTTCAGCGGTTCGAATCCCTAGTACAGGTCTCCTGCGTGAGCAAGGGGTTGGACTAGATGACCTCCAAGGTCCCTTCCAACTCTGTTATCGTTACAGCGCCTTAGCCACTGAGCCACCACGTCCCTTACCTCTTCATTAAGTAAATGCAAAAAAAAAAAAAAAGAGACGCCACTCTACCCAGTTTCCCAACAATGTTTTCCATCCATTTTGCGACCTTTCTCGCCGCGGTCATTAAGTGAATCGGCGTTAGCAATTACGGGTTGTTGAGTGAATCTATCTGCCCCCAATGGATTTTGCTTTTCGGAGAGTCGCAAAAAAGGGGATCGCATCACACACACACACACACACACACACACACACACACACACACAGGATCCTGCAACCGTCATAAATACAAGTCAGTCGCCAAGCGTTTGAATTTTGATCACGTGACTGCGGGGAGGCTTCATCGGTCGTAAACAGGGGTGGTATCCATTTACCTTCGCTACCGGTTCGCAAATGTGAGCGCAGATCGTCAAAAACAGGACGTGATGACGTCCTGGTGTGTGGGCAGAGCCTCCCACCACCGCCGCTACCAGTTTGCCCAGCTAAATACCACCACTGGTCGTAAGTAAGTGTTTGGTGCTGTTGCAACTTCAAATGGTCAGTAAACCAACTGCCGTAAGGCGAGGACTATCTAACCCCTGCACCCACCGCTCTGCCTTACCCAAGTGCACCAAGGCTTCTTTGTCCCAAGGAAAGGTGGCCATGCCAGCCAGCTCTTCTTCGGAAGAATTGGCGAAGAAGATGTTGAGGTGTGTGGAGCCATTCAGGTTGAGCCTGTTCTTCAGTTCCTTGACATCTAAGTAGGCCCTGAAACGAGAAGAAGAAAGACCGGTCAGCATGCTAATGTTGGGTCGTCCTCATACCTGTGTCAGGTATTATCGACTTCGGAGTGGCTGTTGGAAACTCTTGTCTTGCCCCATCCAAGCTATCTTTAGAGGATGAGTCAGAAGTCCAGGTTTTTCAAGACATCCATTTGTCCGGGAAGGATTAAGGCAGTGATGAAATCCAATTTTTTTTTACTACCAGTTCTGTGGGCGTGGTGTGGCTTGGTGGGAATGGCTTGGTGGGCATGGCAGGGGAAAGGATACTGCAAAATCCCCATTCCCTCCCCACTCCTAGGGGAAGGATACTGCAAAATCCCCACTCCCTCCCCACTCCTAGAGGAAGGATACTGCAAAATCCCCATTCCCACTCCACTCCAGGAGAGGGATACTGCAAAATAGGAGCCTGGATAGCTCAACAGACAGAGCTCTGTAATTTAACACCAGCTGTCTGCAATTAAAGTAAGATCGAATCTCGCCAGGCTCAAGGTTGACTCAGCCTTCCATCCTTTCTAAGGTAGGTAAATTGAGGACCCAGTTTGTGGGGGCAATAAGCTGACTTCGTATAAATATACAAAAGTATGAAGGCTATTGCTTAACGCATTGTAAGCCGCCCTGAGTCTCCGGAGAAGGGCGGCATAAAAATCAAATTAAAAAAAAAAAAATCCCCATTCCCTCCCCACTCCTAGGGGAAGGATACTGCAAAATCCCCATTCCCTCCCCACTCCTGGGGGAAGGATACTGCAAAATCCCCATTCCCTCCCCACTCCTGGGGGAAGGATACTGCAAAATCCCCATTCCCTCCCCACTCCTGGGGGAAGGATACTGCAAAATCCCCATTCCCGCCTCACTCTGGGGCCAGCCAGAGGTGGTATTTGCCGGTTCTCCGAACTACTTAAAATTTCCGCAACCGGTTCTCCAGAACCTGTCAGAACCTGCTGGATTTCACCCCTGGTTTAAGGTCTCCTGCCTTGGCCAAAGGGGTCGGACTAGAAGACCTCCCAAGATCCCTTCCAGCACAGCCCTAGGATTGTATGCTTCTATGCGGACTGCCTATCTTTCCAGAGAACCCTTCCCAGGGTTCAAATCAGCCAGCTGCAAGAAGAACCACCCTTCCAATTCCTCACCCTAATAAATGAGGAACATCTACAGTTTGACGCCATGGCCCTTTTCGTCTCCCATTAAACACCCACTTGGGCAGAACGTCTTACAGGAAATGAGTGTATCAAGAAAAATGCTTTTGTGACATTCGATCCCAAAACATTCCTGGAGTTGCTAGTGTACCGGATCCATCTTGCGACAATGATGGAGAGATTTTTCCCTAACATCAGCCGCTTACTCACAGGTTAACGACGAGCTGCCACGAGGAGGAAGCCCAAGTTGCTCTTCTCGTATGACCTTATTGCTAACATAAGGGTGGGGAAAACACCTACATCTGAACGCCCTTCCTGTAACCAAGGTTCTACACAGTTTGACAATAAAGGAATATTAAAGTAAAGGAAAAATAAAGGCTGCAGTTGCCATGGTCATTTCTCCCATCTCCTCATTCCAAGAAACTTCCTAAAACAGTGAGGACAATTAATCGGTGGAACAGCTTGCCTCCAGAAGTTGTAGGTGATCCCACACAGGAGCTTTTCAAGAAGAAACTGGACAAGCCACCTATCTGAAATAGCCATAGCGCTTAAGACTTACTGTATTTTTCGGAGCATAAGACACACCTTTTCCCCCCAAAAAAGAGGATGAAAATCTGGGTGCGTCTTACACTCCGAATGTAGCCCTGCCCGGCTTCTCAAACGGAGGTTTCAGAGGCTGAAAAAAACATCAGAAACGAAGCTTCAGAAAAAAAGCCCCCAAACAGAGCTTCAGAGGCTTTTTTTCTGAAGCTGTTTTGGAGGCTTTCAGAGGCAGGAAAAAAAGTTTTTTCTGAAATGGAGTTTCAGAAGTTTCAGAAGCAGAAATAAAAAGCAAGGCACAGAGCTCACAACCAAGGAACCTGTTGCTAAAATTCACCTCTGGAAAGAGCTGATTGGGGGTATTCCAGGAGGCTGATCCACATGCCAATCAGCTTTTTTCTTATTTTCCTCCCCAAAAATTAAGGTGCATCTTACACTCTGGTGCGTCTTATACTCCGAAAAATACGGTATATACTGCTTCACAGTGCTTTTACAGCCCTCTCTAAGCAGTTTATAGAGTCAGCCTATTGCCCCCAACAATCTGGGTCCTCATTTTACACACCTTGGAAGGATGGAAGGCAGAGTCAACCTTGAACCGGTCAAGGTCAAAGATTTTAATTGGGTTTTTAAAAATGGGATTTTAAATTTGGGGTTTTAAATTGAGCCTATCATTTAATAATTTTAATTATTTTTTTTTAATTTTGTCTGTCTCTGTGCTTTTAATCAGGCTGTACACCGCCCTGAGTCCTTCGGGAGAAGGGCGGTATAGAAATAAAATTAATAAATAATAAATAATAAATAAATAAGATCAAACTCCAGACCGTGAGCAGAGTTTGCCTGCAATACTGCAGCTTAACCGCTGCACCATCGCGGATCCTAATGCAACATCTGATCAGCCACAGCAATAGCCATAGCGCTTAGACTTATATACCGCTTCACAGTGCTTTACAGCCCTGTCTAAGGGGGTTAACAGAATCAGCCTATTGCCCCACAACAATCTGGCTCTTCATTTTACTGCCTTCTGCTGAGTCACACTTTTGTTTTGTCTAAGACAGTTTTGGTAACTCCACAAAGTTTCAAGCGAGAATTGTCCAATCTGAACTCAGGTCTTTCGGTATGCAAAATAGATGCTCAGTCATTGAGTTACACTCCCTCACCTTATAGTCATAACAAGTTGCCTTGGAAGCAAATCACTAGTTTATACAGCACTGGTCTCCAAAGTTTGAGGGAGTCATCTTCCCTCCATCCAATTTGTAGTTACCAAAGACTGAGATGAGGTTCAAAAGAGGTTGTCACTGCACTACAACTCCTTCATTTAAAGTCCCATATCTTTTTTTTTTTTTAATTTGATTTATATGCCGCCCTTCTCCGAAGACTCAGGGCGGCTTACAATGTGCTCAGCAATAGCCTTCATCCTTTTGTATATATTTATACAAAGTCAGCTTATTGCCCCCACAACTGGGTCCTCAATTTACCTACCTTAGAAAGGATGGAAGGCTGAGTCAACCTTGAGCCTTGGCGAGATTCGAACCCTGCAGTAATTGCAGGCAGCTGGTCTTAATAACCAGCTTAATAACAGGGTGCCTTAGACCACTGTACTACCAAGGCTCTTGTTGTTGGAGCACCCACAATTTCTGGAGGTAAGTCATTCCACTGATGAACTGTTCCGTCAGGAAATTTCTCCTTGGTTCTAGGTTGCTTATAGGTTCTTGGGTTTCTGTTCATCTCCATCCCCACCTTGGCACAAAAATGCTACGACGTCTTCAACCGTTTCTCCCTGCTGACCAGCACGAAACGTCTCATGAACGTTAGCGTAGAATTTTGCAAATTTTGGAAGGGTGGAAACCAAAGAAACCAATTCACTAGCTTTCCATTCAATGCTTGACATTTCTCTACTGGACAGGAGAGAGAGAGAAAGAGAGAGATCTGGAAATCCAGGTGTGACCCATCAGGATATAATTTCAAAACTGGTGCCACCTTGCAATACTTTGATTAAACGTGATGTTGGGATCCATCCCTGGTGAGCAAAATGCCAGGTTGGGATTTCACGGAGAATGGATTTTGTCCGACCCTGTAGATCTTATTTGAATGAGATGTAGGAGAAGAAGAGGCAGAGCCTGAAGGATGGACTCAAGAGGGGGAATCAGCCTGGAATCCTTACATTCTCACAAACGATCTGAGTTTCTACCTTTCTTGTGTTCTGTAGTGCCAATTTAGTCCTGGACATTGGTTGACTAGATTCTTGGGTATAAAAGAATAATGAGCAATAAATCAGCTTATGTGGAACTTAAATCCTAATTTATCATGCCTGGCATGGGACTCAGTGTGCAATTGTGGGCTGGTAGAGGAAGGGTAACATACTATAAAGCAGATAACATACTAAAAAGCAGAGACATCACCCTGCCAACAGAAGTGCAAATAGTCAAGGCGATGGTTTTCCCAGTTGCAATGTATATATGGCTTTGAAAGTTGGACCTTAAGAAAGACTGAGTGCCAAAGAACTGAGGCCTGTGAACCAGTGGTGAAATCCAATTTTTTTTAGTACCGGTTCTGTGGGCATGGCTTGGTGGGCGTGGTGTGGCTTGGTAGGGGAAGGATACTGCGAAATCCCCATTCTCATCCCACTCCAGGGAAGGATACTGCGAAATCCCCATTCCCTCCCCATTCCTGGGAGAAGGATATTGCAAAATCTCCATTCCCACTCCACTCCAGGGGAAGGATACTGCAAAATCCCCATTTCTGGGGGAAGGATATTGCAAAATCTCCATTCCCACCTCACTCTGGGACCAGCCAGAGGTGGTATTTGCCAGTTTTCCGAAATACTCAAAATTTCCACTACTGGTTCTCTGAACTGCTCAAAATTTCCGCCACCGGTTCGCCAGAACCTGTCAGAGCCTGCTGGATTTCACCCCTGCTTTGAACTCTGGTGCTGGAGAAGACTCCTGCGAGTCCCTTGGACTGCAAGGTGATCCAACCGGTCAGTCCTAGAGGAGATCAACCCTGACTGCTCTTTAGAAGGCCAGATCCTGAATATGAAACTCAAATCCTTTGGCCACCTAATGAGGAGGAAGGACTCCCTGGAGAAGAGCCTAATGCTGGGAATGATGGAAGGCAAAAGAAGAAGGGGACGGCAGAGAATGAGGTGGCTGGATGGAGTCACTGAAGCAGTCGGCGTGAGCTTAAATGGACTCCAGAGGATGGTAGAGGACAGGAAGGCCCGGAGGAATGTTGTCCATGGGCTTGTGATGGGTCGCAACTAACAACAGAGGAAGGATTGGGCCTAGGAGAAAAAAAAAAAAAAAGGAAGGAGACCTAGTTAAGTATTCTCCGCGGAGAATAACCAGGTTATGTGGGCTGTTTAACGTGGAACATTTCCAAGCCAATCTGCTCCACTGTTCTGCTAAAGTTCCTAGAATTCTTTTTTGGAATTCCATCCCCAGGAGGAAATGAGAAGCTCCAAGAACTGGCGAGCCACCAAAGGTTTCCAGTCCTCCCCTCAAGGATTCTTCAAGGGGGAAACAACCCATCGAAACAAAGCAAGACAAAAACGATGTTTCCACGATACCGTGATTGCTCTCACACACATTTTTCTCGCTAGTACACCAGCCGTTCTCACTGCCGTCCCCCCTCCCCACCTGCTGATGAAGTCATCAAATTGGAAATAGCTTTGGGCTTGGCGTCCCCAGCCCCTCCTTCCGCTGAATCATGAAAGCTACCTCCCTAGGCACAGAACCAAGACTGAGAGGGTGTTTTCCTTCCAGGCAGGGCTTACTTCAAGAAATGGTAGCTATCTCCTGAAGATTTCACCTCGGCTATGGATAGGTCCTATTCTGGAATGTCCTCTTTGTAGGTTTGTGGCAAATACCAAAGGGGTCTCTGCAGGTGTTAAAGAGTTAGCTGTCCTCGGAAAAGGTGGCTGGCATTCATTAATAACATTAGATCCTCCTAACATAAAGTAGGGGCCAAAATTGCGGAAACCTTTTGGGAAAAGTGTTATTTTCTAAAACTAGCTAATGACACCATTTTTTTGGGGGGGGGAGTAGTACCATAAAATTCTATATCCATGGAAAGATAATTTAATCAAGAATGCAATGCAATAACCTTTATGAAGGATTTGCTATTAGAAGAGCCGTTGCAGTATAAAGAAGAAAAAGTGAGACACGTAGAAAAAACGAGATTATACAAAAATGATCAGCATAGAAAAAACGAGATATGCAAAAATGATCCCCGTGTCAGTGAATACTTCGTTGGGTAACCTTTAGCATGAATGATGGCCTTACAATGTCTTCCCATGGAGTGAACCAAATCTTTGAGTTCTGCAGCTGTTCGAATGTGAAACCAAGATTGAACGATGGCTTCTATTAACTGGGTTTTATTGCTGGGTCGCTTCTGGCTAACAAGTTTCTTTAGTCAGCTCCATCGATTTTCAATTGGGTGAAGGTCTGGGCTATTCCCAGGCCATTCCAGCAGTGGAATAGGATTATCTTGAAACTCCCCCCAAAAAAGTGATGTTATTAGCTATCAAACCTCAAAAATACACTTTTCCCAAAAGGTTTCCACAATTTTGGCCACTACTGTATGTAGCATTTTCAATTTTAAGCAAGCGCTACAGCGTTTTCCCGTGTGACGTTAAGAATCTTTAAGTCATCCATGAATGTTCTCCACCATGCATGTTGAGGGCATCCTCTTGATCATTTGGTATCACGAAGGGTCCATCTCATTGCCCTCTTAATTGGAGATTAGATTGTTCTCCATGTGGAGAAGGTGACCTGCAAGTTGGAGCCTTCCGTGTGAGACAATGTTCAGCATGAGACAGACCCCTCGCATCCTGGACATAAATCGTTTCAACTCCTACCCTCAAAACGACGCTATAGAGCACTGCACACCAGAACAACTAGACACAAGGACAGTTTTTTTCCCCGAACGCCATCACTCTGCTAAACAAATAATTCCCACAACACTGTCAAACTATTCACTAAGGCTGCATTACTATTACTATTAGTTTTCTCATCGTTCCTATCCTCCCACTTATGACTGCATGACTGTGACTTTGTTGCTTGTATCCTTACAAGCCCCCGGAGATTCGTCGGATTCCCGACCTTCGTACCTTTCACCGTGCCCTTAAAACACTATTATTCCATCAAGCAGGGCTGGCCTAAAATATTATTTTAATGGGTTATTTTATTTTAGATTATTGGCCAAACTATTTAATAATTTTAAATTGTTTTTAACTTTTACATTGTTGGTTTTTTATCTTGGCTGTACACCGCCCCGAGTCCTTCGGGAGAAGGGCGGTATAAAAATTTAATAAATAATAAATAAAATAAAATAATCTGGATATCTCAAAACACCCCAGAAGAAAGCAGTGGAATCTACCTCCAAATTGTTGCCAAGAAAACCGAAATGGACACGTCCATTAAAATGCCAGAAACTCAACTTGACTCAAAGAAGCTTGTATCAAAAGATATGGGCTCATTGCTGCATGATTCACTTTGGAGATTCACTCTGAAAGAAATGTTTGATCAAATCATGTCACCAGTTTCACAAGTCTGCACCCTGTTATTAACACAGCTGCCTATAATTTCTGCAGGTTCGAATCTTACCAGGCTCAAGGTCGACTCAGCTTTCCATCCTTTCTAAGGTAGGTGAAATGAGGACCCAGTTTGTGGGGGCAATAAGCTGACTTTGTATAAATATACAAAAGAATGAAGGCTATTGCTTAGCACATTGTAAGCCGCTCTGAGTCTCCGGAGAAGGGCGGCATATAAATCAAAAAAATTTTTTTTAAAAAAAAAGTCGAATGGAGACATCAAATTGTCTATATTTTTCTTGACTGTACACCGCCTTGAGTCCTACGGGAGAAAGGCGGTATAGAAATATAATAAATAAATAAAAATGAAATAAATAAATTGGATTGGATGCTGTGCATCAATTTGAATGAGCTAATGGACTGCTGTGTGATTCTATGACATGCTTTTGTCCGAGAAAAAGAAGAAAGAGGAAGAGGAAGGAAGGAAGGAAGGGGAGGAAGAGGAGGAGGAGGAGGAAGAAGAGGAAGAGGAAGAGGAAGAAGAAGAAGAAGAAGAAGAAGAAGAAGAAGAAGAAGAAGAAGAAGAAGAAGAAGAAGAAGAAGAAGAAGAAGAAGAAGAAGAAGAAGAAGAAGAAGAACAACAACAACAACAACAACAACAACAACAACAACAACAACAGAGCCTGGTGGCTCAGCAGACTAAAATGCTGTTAAGTAATACCAGCTGTCTGCAATTACTGTAAGTTCAAATCTCACCAGGCTCAAGGTTGACTCAGCCTTCCATCCTTTCAAAGGTAGGTAAATGAGGACCCAGATTGTGGGGGCAAGAAGCTGACTTTGTATAAAAATATACAAAAGTATGAAGGCTATTGCTTAACGCACTGTAAGCCACCCTGAGTCTCCGGAGAAGGGCGGCATACAAATCAATCAATCAATCAAACAAACAAACAAACAAAAACAAACAAACAAACAAATAAATAAATAAATTGAAGAAGAAGAAGAAGATGATCATCATCAATCTGACATATCATCCACTTGGCTTTCCAAAAGAAAACAACAACAAGTCCAAGCATTCCAAATCAACCTTCTCTACTCTTTCCCCCCCAAAAAAGAGGTGGCTGGCTACGTGGGAAATAAAATGTCTGATGGAACCCTGGTCCTAAATCCTGAGTTCCAATCTTACTGAGCTTTATGATGACTTACTTGAAGGTTTGGTTGAACCTAACTGAGCTATTTGTGTTTGCTGTTGTTGTTTACAAAATGTTGTTAGACCACCAGCCCCTTTAACAGAGGGCCTTGCAGGTAAGAGGGTCTGAATCTGCAGGGGGCTTCTTAATTGCTGGTTTCCGATTATCGAACAGCTGATGGTGTGTTGGTGTCCTCCCTTCCCCTTCTCCCGGGGTGATTCTGTGAGCTGTACTCTTCTTCTTCTTCTCAAGGTTATTTGCATTCCATAACGGAGGACATAATGTCAGCCACATCAGCCAGAGCCAAGTGAACCAAAGAAGCCAGACGTCAGGAACTGCCAAAATTACATTTCAAAGCCATGAGAACAGCTCTGGAAAACGATCAAAGATGTTCTCCACTATCATTGGAACATTTCTTTGATGCATCCTTCTGCAAGGGCGAGTGGGGTTCTTTCTCTCTTTCCTTCCTTCCTTCCTTCCTTCCTTCCTTCCTTCCTTCCTTCCTTCCTTCCTTCCTTCCTTCCTTCCTTCCTTCCTTCCTTCCTTCCTTCCCTCCCTCCCACCCTCCCTTCCTTCTTCCTCCCCCATCTTCCTCCTCTTTTCCTTCCTTCCTTTCTTCCTTCCTTCCTTCCTTCCTTCCTTCCTTCCTTCCCTCCCTCCCACCCTCCCTTCCTTCTTCCTCCCCCATCTTCCTCCTCTTTTCCTTCCTTCCTTTCTTCCTTCCTTCCTTCCTTCCTTCCTTCCTCCCTCCCTCCCTCCCTCCCTCCCTCCCTCCCTCCCACCGTCCCTTCCTTCTTCCTCCCCCATCTTCCTCCTCTTTTCCTTCCTTCCTTCCTTCCTTCCTTCCTTCCTTCCTTCCTTCCTTCCTTCCTTCCTTTCTCCCAACCTCCCTCTCTCCCTCCCTTCCTCCCTCCCCCCTCCCTTCCTTCTTCCTCCCGTCTTCCTCTTTTCTTTCCTTCCTTCCTTCCTTTCCTTCCTTCCTTCTCAGAATAATTTCCGTATCTTCCCTCCTTCTTTCTCTTATCTCCTCCCTCCTTCCCTCCCTCCTTCCTTCCTATTCTTCCTTCCTTTCTTCCTTCCCTTCCCTTCCTTCCTTCCCTCCCCCTCCCCCTTCCTTCCTTCTTTCCCTTCCTTCCTTTCCTTCCTTCTCAGAATAATTTCCATATCTTCCTTTCTCTTTTCTCCTCCCTCCCACCCTTCCTTCTAAGAATATTTTCCATATCTTCCTTCCTTCTTTCTCTTATCTCCTTCCTTCCTTCCTTCCCTTCCTTTCTTTTCCTCCCTTCCTCCCTCCATTCCTTTATATTTTTTTTCCAGTTGTTTTGAAGTCATCCTCTACAGCTTTTTATACCACATCTGACTGGATGGTGGAGAGTGGAAGGATTTATATTCCTTGCAGACAGCTGGTCATTTGCATTCTTTTAGAGAGTCATTGAGGCCACTGGGGTGACCCTTGGGACAGAGATCAACCTCCAAGTGGCCTCAACTCTAAAAGGATGCAAATAACCAGCTGTCTGCAAGGAATATAAATCCTCCTATTCCCCACCATCCAGTCAAGAGCTGAAGAAGCTTTTCGGATGAGAAGCGAAATGCCTTCGAAGAAAAACAAGAAAAGTCCAGCTGCCTCTTGAAAAAAGGACCTTGGGGACAATTCTCTAGTCTGCCTTAAGAATATGACAACCAATTAAATATGAACCAATTAAAGAATGGACAACCAATTAAATATGAGCCAACAGTGTGCGGCGGCAGCCGAAAAAGCCAATGCAATCCTAACTTGCATTAACAGAGGGATGCAATCAAGATCACATGAGGAACTAATACCACTCTATAAAGCCTTAGTAAGACCACACCTAGAGTACTGCATCCAGTTTTGGCCACCACACTATAAAAAAGATGTTGAGACTCTAGAAAGAGTGCAGAGAAGAGCAACCAGGATGATTAGGGGACTGAAGGCTCAAACACATGAAGAACGGTTGCAGGAACTGGGTATGACTAGTTTAACGAAAAGAAGGACTAGGGGAGACATGATAGCAGTCTTCCAGTATCTCAGGGGCTGCCACAGAGAGGAGAGGGTCAAGTTATTTCCCAAATGGATGGAAACTGAACAAGGAGAGATTCAACCTGGAAATAAGGAGAAATTTTCTGACAGTGAGAGCAATCAATCCCTGGAACAGAAGTTGCCTTCAGAAGTTGTGGGAGCTTCATCCCTGGAAGCTTCCAAGAAGAGACTGGACTGCCGTCTGTCAGAAATGGTGTAGGGTCTCCTGCTTGGGTGGTGGTGGGGGTTGGACTAGATGACCTAACAGGTCCCTTCCAACTCTGTTAATCTGTTAAAGCAGAAAAGCAGAATCCACTTTCTTTTTTCAGGGAAGCCAAAGACTTGGGGGTTTGGGAGGGGGGGGAGAAATTGGCTGGGTGATCTTGGCATCAATTTCAGCTCAGACTTGATTTCATGGAGAATTTTAATCATGAATCGTTTATTGTCGCTCGTTTCCTTATTCTGTTTGAAGGAACAGAAGGAGCTGACTCACAGATCAGGGCAGAACAAGCTGCTAACATGCACTGGCGGGGAAAAAAAAAAAGGGCAGGAAAAATTTCTATCAGCCTCCAAGAATCAAAACCTTTCCTCTGTGCAGTCAACGTTACTACATCTTTTGGTCTCATTTCAAGGCAGAGATTTTTTTTTTCCTGGCGTGGACTTCACAGGTCTCCCTTATTTCGACAAACGTCTTCTATTAATAGTCTTCTTTGGGTGGCTATTAAAAACACAGAAGTTCTGATCAAGAGCAAGGGAAAGTCACTCTCGCTTGTTTTTTAGTAAAAGTACTATAAGCGCCTGAAGGCAAGCTGTTGTGAGATCACACATTTTGGAGGTTTTCCTGTCTCGGAAGCCGGACGAAATGACGCCATCAAAAACAATTGCCAAACAGGATGGGAGACTCTTCCGAACAAGCTAGAGTCTGGGAGGGTCACATGGGGGGAAGCTTCAGTCTAGGGGGGTGGACTTATGGGTCACGAATTCAGAGGTGGTATACAGCTGGTTTGGATCGGTTCGCCCGAACCGGTAGCGGAAATCGCGAGTGGCTCTATGCTTGTGATGGCGAACCTATGTCGCCTGGCACGCGCGGCGTCATTCATTCCTCTTCTGGGTTTCTGGCGTGCATGCACACGTGACAAACAGCTGGACTTGGTGCGCGCGGCAGTGCCGGAAACTGGAAAAGCTGGTCTGTGAGCCAGGAATGGGGCTTCCTCAAACTTCGGAATTGGGAGCGTGGGCAGCAATAACCGGAAAACTTGCTGTCCGGCCTGCATGCGCGCGCTGGAAACCGGAAGTACCTTATCTGGTATGCACATGCCCCCTGAGCAGCTCCTGGTTGCAGCCCTAATGAGCGCGCATGTGTATATGAAGTGGTCCCTTTTTGGCACTTGGTGCCGAAAAGGTTCGTTATCACTGATCTATGCCATCCTACTTAGGCATGTTTTTGAGGCTGGGAGCATGCACAGAAGGCACGAACTGGAGGCGTGCATGCATGAAGCAATCATGCGCACACATGGCAAACCGGTAGTAACCTAATGTTAATCCCACCGTTGGTCGCGATATGACTCTACCCACCGTAAAGTCTCAATTTCATCCCTCCTGTTGCAAAATGTAAGAAGCCCGGATCTACTTCGATTACTGAACCGATAATCATAATAATTATAGGTATTCCATCACTGGAGGTGTTTAGGAAGAGATTGGATAGACATTTGTCTGGAATGATATAGGATTTCCTGCCCGGACAGGGGGTTGGACTAGAAGACCTCCAAGGTCCCTTCCAACTCTGTTATTCTACGTTCTCTTTTCTTCCTGAAAATGGAGCAGTCTGGAAGGAGGCAAAAATGCTCCTGATCTATGACGGCAGTCTTCCAATATTTGAGGGGCTGCCACAAAGAAGAGGGAATCAACCTATTCTCCAAAGGACGAGGAGGCAGGAGAAGAAACAATGGATGGAAACTAATCAAGGAGAGAAGCAAGCTAGAACCAAGGAGAAATTTCCTGAAAGTCAGGCCAATTAACCAGTGGAACAGCTTGCCTTCAGAAGTTGAGGTCCTTTAAAGAAAAAAAACTGGACAGCCACCTGTCTGAAACGGTATAGGGTCTCCTGCTTGAGCAAGGAGTGAGACTTAGAAGACCTTCAAGGTCCCTTCCAATACTGTTATTCTGTTATCTCTTGGATTTCTGATCCTCGCCTTACTCAAGGAGGGGAGGTGTCCCAGTGAAAGCTGATTTATAATATAAGGACTTGGCTAAAGGGAACAGCCACAGGATAATAGACAGGGAATCTCCTTCTTTTCCAAAAGGGAAATCAATCTCTCTCTCTGTGTGTGTGTGTCTCTCTCTCTCTGTCTCTCTCTCTCTCACACACACTTTCTGTCTCTCTTTCATTCATTCTTTCTCTCTCTCATTCTCTCTCTCTCTCTTTCTCTGTGTCTGTGTCTGTCTCTCATTCTCTCTCTCTCTCTCACACACACACACACACCACACATTATTTTCTGTTTCTTTCTTTCTTTCTTTCTTTCTTTCTTTCTTTCTTTCTTTCTCTCTTTCTCTCTCTCTCTCATTCTCTCTTTCTCTGTGTCTGTCTGTCTGTCTGTCTCTCATTTTCTCTCTCTCATTCTTTCTTTCTCTCTCTCATGCTCTCATGCTCTCATGCTCTCTCTCTCTCTTTCTCTGTGTCTGTCTCTCATTCTCTCTCTCTCTCTCTCTCTCTCTCTCTCTCTCACACACACACACACACACACACACACACATTTTCTGTCTCTCTCATTCTTTCTTTCATTCTCTCATTCTCTCTGTGTGTGTGTGTGTGTCTGTATCTGTCTCTCGGTCTCAGTCTCGGTCGCTCTCTCTCTCTCCCTCTCTCTCCCTTTACCTAAAGATTTTGGAACTTCTTAAAACGCAAGCAGACTCCTAGCTAGAGCAAGGAAATTTTTTGTGCCCAGGTCTCTTCCCCAGAAATCCAAGGAATAATTGGAGTGTTTCATCTCCCCATCTATCAAACCTCAAAAGGCTTTGCCAGCTACTAATTTTTATGGCTTCTCTTTACAGGCTGTGCCAAAGCTTTCTTGAATCGCCACCAAGTCGCACCGGAGTCCAAATAATAGTTACTGCTAAGACAGATTCCTTATGGTTTTGAAAAAACGATGTGCCATCCATCAAAACCAAGTTAATGGGGCAGCAAGGCTTTTAAAACGAGGCAACCAGTCTGAATTCATGTCTCTGGACACATCTCGTTCCCTGATATGATTCTCAGATGGTCATTCCAGAAAGGTACAAATTCATCTGCTTTTTCATGTTCCTCCAGCTTGATCGGTTCTGCCTGAATTTATTGCTGGTATAAAATACTCACAGAAAGAACCGAGAATGCTTCCTTACCCTCTGGGGTACACTTATGTTCCAGTCTCCGCAGAGATAATATTACTAGGACAGAATGAGGTAGGAGGAGCAGGTGAAATGAGAAACTTAAGCGAGCCTTGGTTAAAAGCCAAGCTGTTTTCAGAACATTTATCTGTCACCAGGAATCAAAAATGACTTGGTGGCACATAATTCATTCCCACCCACCCTCAAAAAATTTTTTTTAAAAAAATCAGACTCTCCCAAAACTTAGCCAACAAATAGCATCATCACGTTTTATGGAGTGACAAGCATTAGAGGTGGTACTTAAGTATCATTAATAGCAATAGCACTTAGACTTATATATCGTTTCACAGTGCTTTTACATCCCTCTCTCTAAACGGTTTACGGAGTCAGCCTCTTGCCCCTAACAATCTGGGATCCTCATTTTACCCACCTCGGAAGGATGGAAGGCTGAGTCAACCTTGAGCCTGTCAGGATCGACCTGCTGGCTGTGGGCAGAATCAGCCGGGAATACTGCACTCTAACCACTGTGCCACCACGACTCTGGGGGAACATTGTGGAAAGCTGGACTCTTGGTAGCACAGTGGTTGGAATGCAGTATGGCAGGCTGACTCTGCCGACAGCCAGGGGTTCGATCCTGACCGGCTCAAGGTTGACTCAGCCTTCCATCCTTCCAAGATTGGTAAAATGAGGACCAAGATTGTTGGGGGCAAGAGGATGACTCTGTAAACCACTTAAAGAAGTACTTTGAAGTGGTATATAAGTCTAAGTGCTATTGCTATTGCTATTGCTATTGCTATTGCTATTCTATTCTATTCTATTCTATTCTATTCTATTCTATTCTATTCTATTCTATTCTATTCTATTCTATTCTATTCTATTCTATTCTATTCTATTATTATTCTTATTCCTATTCCTATTCCTATTCCTATTCCTAATCCTAATTCTACTCTACTCTACTCCTAATTCTTATTCCTATTCTATTCTTCCATTCCACATTCTATTCTATTCTATTCTATTCTATTCTATTCTATTCTATTCTATTCTATTCTATTCTATTCTATTCTATTCTATTCTATTCTATTCTATTCTATCCTATCCTATCCTATTCCTATTCCTATTCCTAATTCTATTCTACTCTACTCCTAATTCTTATTCCTATTACTATTCTATTCTTCCATTCCACATTCTATTCTATTCTATTCTATTCTATTCTATTCTATTCTATTCTATTCTATTCTATTCTATTCTATTCTATTCTATTCTATTCTATTTTCTATTCTATTCTATTGTATTCATATTCTGTCGTAAATACATGCCAGTTGCCAAGCGCACATTTTGATCACATGGTTACATGCTGCGACCATGGTAAGAATGAGAAACGGCCACCAGTCACTTATCCAGTACTGCACTGACTTCAAACGGTCACTAAATGGACGGTTGCAAATCCAGGACCCCCTGTAGGACACGCGCAGATGGAATACATGTGATTTGAAGAAGCTTACCTGTTAGGAGAATCGGGATCAAAGCAGGTTTTGGTGACATCCGTTATATCCGGATTGCAGCAATCCCCGCCGTCGAAGTTGTACTTCTCCGAGTTGCAATCCATGTCACAAACGCCATTCTGTTTCTTCTTGTTGAAGGAAAGCTGGCGCACGTGGCGGCAATCTCCCCCGTCAAAGCCAGTCAACGTATGGTTGCACTCCGGATCGCAGCTCTCGTCTCCAATCTTGCTGATTTCGCAGTTGGCCAGGATGAGGCGGTCGCGAAGGGAAGAATCGTTGATCTCCAGCACCTCTATTTCCCACGAGATGTTGTACGGGCCGAAGGCTTCGTTGAGTTGTCGGTGCTGGAACTCTATTTGTTGCTGGCTGATGGTCGGGTTGCGGTGACGGTCGTCGTAAATGTTCACCACGCGGTAACGGACCACCTTCCTGTGGCGGAAGGTCGGGATCTGGTTGTAACTGGTGATGACCTCCACATTGTCGCAAACCATTTGGCCACAAAGAGGAGGCTCCAGGCTGGTATCCAACAGGTAGCCAGAGTGGGAGGTGAACTCGGTGAGAGGAAGACGTGGGCTGTCTTTCATGGGAGACCAGTTGCTTTTCACATTCAGTAAAGTCTCCTGAAACACCAGCTGAGGTAGAGGAACATCTACTTCATGAGCCACCAGAGTCATGTCCATCAGTATCTCCTTCTGAGAACGGACCGTTCTCCAAAGACTAAAATGTTCTACGTATCCGCGGTAATTTTGGTTTAGGGCGTTGCCACCCAGCATAAGGATCTTACATTTCAAACTCAAAGGGCTGAAGATACTCCCTACCTGTTCCCTGCTAGCCGCCACCTGGGCACCGTTGACGTACATCTTCATCAACCGTCCATCGTAAGTGATGGCGAGGTGAACCCATTGATTCGGAAGGTAGCTGTGGTGATCCGTGATGGTAGTGACCTTCCGGGCACGGTCGGTCTTCAGTGAGAAAAAATAGCGGGGATCTCGATTACCTTGGTCACTGATGTTGTTAATTCCCAAAACCCATCCTCGGTCCAGGGTGGTGTAAGAACATTTGTCGTATAATCCTAAGTGTCCCCAACACAAAAAAAGAAAAGAAAGGAGAAGAGAGTGAATATGAGTGAGAGCATCCCATCATGATATCATGATTCATTTGGACCAGAAGTGGTCAATCCCTGAATTCAGCCCTTGTTTCTCAGCCCTTACTTGACCCCGTCCATCACTCCAACATCCAGCCGGGAAGTTGTCTAATATTCAGCCTCACGAGAACTCTCATTAATGCCCCTTGAAGTATATGCTTAATGTCAATTAATTCAACCAAATCCTCATTATCGAACGATTCATTCGAGAAATTCTCAGAACCTTCCCCAAAATGGCAGTTCCTAGAATTCTTCCGTACAAATCCATGCAAGAGAAAAAACGGGAGGAATGTAAGCCTACTTATTTGTGCCCAAGAGGTAGAAGGTGTCTCATCTCACATTATCGAACACTGTATGAACAAACTACAAACATCTTACCACCTACCTTGCCGATGCAAGGAAAACGGACAGTGGGTGGGTCCTATTTATAAACAACCCCCCCCATCTGTATTTTTAGAGGCCTGTGCAAATAAAAATTTTAAAAAAGCGGAAGGGCCAGCTTTCTAATAATAGGGAGTTGGGTTTTTGTTTGCGGAAGAAACACTTAGCTGTGGTATTCCATACTTACAGTTGATTTTGCCACAAACCCGCTAAGTCTCATACACCGTTGAAACGAAGCCAAGATACATCTCATTACAATAACGTTCCCTAGGCTGTTTAACACCAGCTTCCCATTCCTTTTCCCTTTCCTTGTCTCGTTCTAAACTGGGCTGCCAGTATTTGCAAAATGCCACACGACCACTGACTGGGTCATCATGATGACAAAATACCATCGGTGTTGTGTTCTTAAAAGGAAAACAGTCAAAACCTTTGCCCGCCCGAATGGCAATGGAATCCTTGTTCGGGAATCAAATCACAGATTGAAATGAAATGAAGGCTACAGTTAAAAGAAAAATAATACCCGAAACGAATAACAACAGAGCTGGAAGGGACCTCGGAGGTCTTCTAGTCCAACCCCCTGCTCAAGCAGGAGACGCTATTCCATTTCAGACAAATGGTTGTCCGATCTCTTCTTAAAATCCTCCAGTGTTGGAGCATTCACAACT
Source organism: Pantherophis vulpinus (assembly GCA_037215915.1). Lineage (NCBI taxonomy): Eukaryota > Metazoa > Chordata > Lepidosauria > Squamata > Colubridae > Pantherophis > Pantherophis vulpinus. Next base: position 3,536,686 of record JAXLNS010000017.1, on the reverse strand, counting down.
TCTGGAGGCAAATCGTTCCCCTGATTCATTGTTTCTCACTCTCAGTAAATTTCTCCTTAGTTCTAAGGAGAAATTAGCTTCTCTCCTTGATTAGTTTCCAAATGAACTTATTAGTATTATTTGTTTTATTTTTGTCGATTTGTAAAATTTAGCAGCTGCCCAGCTTACCTCACGGTAACTCTGGGCGGCTTGCAATCAGAAAAGATAAAAACTTTTTCCCCAAAAATAAGACATCCCCTGATAATAAGCCCAATCGGGCTTTTGAGCGCATGGCAATAAGGCCAAGCGCTTATTTCAGGGTTCAAAAAAATATAAGACAGGCTCTTATTTTTGGGAAAACACAGTAGATAGATAGATAGATAGATAGATAGATAGATAGATAGATAGATAGATAGATAGCAGAGAGAAAGAGAGAGAGAGAGATAGCAGATAGATAGATAACTGATAGATAGATTAGATAGATAGATACCCTGTTTCCCCCAAAATAAGACATCCCCTGATAATAAGCCCAATCGGGCTTTTGAGTGCATGGAAATAAGGCCAAGCGCTTATTTCAGGTTCAAAAAAAATATAAGACAGGGTCTTATTTTGGGGAAAACACAGTAGATAGATAGATAGATAGATAGATAGATAGATAGATAGATAGATAGATAGATAGATAGATAGATAGAAGAGAGAGAGAGAGAGAGAGAGAGAGAGAGAGCAGATAGATAGATAACTGATAGATAGATGATAGATAGCACAGAGAGAGAGAGAGAGAGAGATAGCAGATGGATAGCTAGCAGATAGATAGATAGATAGATAGATAGATAGATAGATAGATAGATAGATAGATAGATAGATGATAGATAAATAGAGATAGATAACTGATAGATTAGATAGATACGATACCCTGTTTCCCCCAAAATAAGACATTCCCTGATATTAAGCCCAAATGGGCTTTTGAGCGCATGGCAATAAGGCCAAGCGCTTATTTCAGGGTTCAAAAAAAATATAAGACAGGGTCTTATTTTCAGGGGAAACACGGTATGTAAGCTGAATAAGTTTTTTATTGATAACTTACTCCCAAATCAGAGAACCCAAGTACAGCTACTCATCAATGAACAAACACGATTCAGCCCAAAATTTCTGTCGCTAAGCGAGGCACTTGTTACGTGAACTTTTCCCTATTTTTACGGCCTTTCTTGCCACCGTTGTTAAGTGAATCACTGAAGTTTGTTAAGTTCTGAAGCGAATCTGGCTTCCCCATTGCCTGGGCTTGCCAGAAGGTCAACAAAGGGGATCACGTGACCCCCCCGGGAGTCTGCAACCGTTATAAATATGAGCTGCTTGCCAAGTGTCAGAATTCGGATCATGTGACCCTGGGGATGGCCCCAACGGTCATAAGTGTGGAAAAAACAGTCGTAAACAGTGGTGGTATTCAGCCGGTTCGGGAGAACCGGTAATGGCGACCTGTGGGTGGACCTGCACACCCGCCCCGGCGCTATGTCATCCTATTTAGCCACATTTTCTAAGCAGTACACATGCATGCAAGCCATGTGCATGCGCAAAAGGCCATGCGCATTAGCGAAGCGAGCATACACGCACGCGTGGTCTCACATTTTTGGTGTGCGGCGAACCGGTGATACGATTATGTGAAACCCACCTCTGGCTGTAAGCTATCGTAACTTCACACGGTCACTAAATGAACTGTTGTAACTCAAGGACCACATGTAGTAAATGTATTCTGAGACGCAAAGCTCAACAGAAGCCACAACAACTTATGAACTAAAGCCAATGAACAGCTCCGAGGTGGCACCCAAGTGAGAAGGACTGAAGTGCACGATCTGGTGGGCTTCTCTATCCGAGGTTTGCCTTTCGCAAACGAGGAAAAAAAGGGTGATGGAAACACGAGTGGCGGTTACGAAGACGGAAGGGGTGGTGGGTTTCAAATTTTTTTACTACCGGTTCTGTGGGCGTGGTTTGATGGGCCTGGCATGGCTTGGTGGGTGTGGCTTGGTGGGCGTGGCAGTGGAAGGATACTGTAAAATCACCATTCCCACCCCACTCCAGGGGAAGGATACTGTAAAATCCCCATTTCCTCCCAATCAGCTGGGACTTGGGAGGCAGAGAATAGATGGGGTCGGGGACCAGTCAGAATTTTTACTACCGGTTCTCCGAACTACTCAAAATTTCCGCTACCGGTTCGCCAGAACTGGTTAGAACCTGCTGAAAAACCCACCTCTGGACAGGACCATGTTTATATCAAAGCTTCCAGGAAGAGAGATCTGGGTGGATTAGAGATAGGCCACCGGACATGTTCTGCAGAAAAACAAGGAGAGCTAATTTCCCCCTGAGTAACTTCTGGAAGTTGTCATGGCTTTCGCGGCTGGGATAATCCAATCCAAGGTGACAGGTCTTAGTTATGAAAGGGGAATTTCGGTCAACAATCAAAGCTGCAGTCAAAGAGGCCCATGGACGGGGAGGAAAAAGGTTGGTGCTCCATCCTTTCTCCCTTGCATGCTTTAATCACTTAGTATCAAATTTGCCACAGAACGCTTGAAAGAGCAACAATTCTACGAGAACCTATCCGGAGCTTTCTTCTGGGCAGCAGAAAATAATTAAAAGAGACAGATTTGGGTTAACTATTTCCATGGTGCATGCGGCTGAATAAAAGTTGGGGATGACTGACCCAACGTATTGCCAAAAGTCAACAAGAGATTTCTTGGGCTGGTGGCGGCTGGTGGGTAAGAGTTAGAAACAACCCGAAGAGCAGAGAAAACTTTCTTTGGCTGGGCTCGAAACTCTCCCCTTTTCTTCCAAGTGAACCTGAAACAATTCAGAAGTTGTAACCGTCAAGCAGTGGTGGGTTGCTCCCGGTCCGCACCGGTTCGCAAGAACCGGTAGTAAAACTTTGTAGTAGTTTGGAGAACCGGTAATAACATTGGCTGGCCACGCCCGTGAACCGGTCCCTGACCCTGTCGCCACTCGCTTACCCCGCCCACCTCATCAGAGGCTTTTTTTTTTCAACTTTTAAAAACATTTTTTCTACAAAAAATGCCTTTAAAAGCCTCTGGCGATCCCAGCTGAGTTGCCTGATCATCAGAGGCTTCTAAAAGCATTTTTTTCTGCCACCTCTTATGGTTGTAGAAAAAAATGCTTTTAAAAGTTAAAAAAAAAAAGTTGGCCACGCCCACCTAGTCACATTACCCCCACTAAACCATGCCCACAAAATAAGCCACGCCCACAGAACCGATAGTAAAAAAATTTAGAACCCAACCCTGCCATCAAGAATTACACTCAGTTTTTTATTCCTGCCCTTCTTGTTGCAAGAGGAGAACCTGTGGGTAGAAGGGTACCCATATCTGCCCACAGCTTTGAAGAATCCCTCCTTAACATTTTAAAAAGTAGTTCTTACAAAGCTTATAAAGTACCAATAAAGGAGAATATTTGTAGCTCGGGGTTGAAAATCATGGATTCTTTGGTTGTTTTCTTGCAGATGTTTCATGATCCAAAGTAGGTACTATCATCAGTGGTAGAAGGGAGTCAGGTGAGGAGGAGGAGGAGGAGGAGGAGGAGGGGGAGGAGGAGGAGGAGGAGGAGGACGACGACTATGGGGTCCTTGGTGCTCTCTGAGCTTGGTGGTTTTCTTGCAGATGTTTCAGGACCCAAACTAGGTAGCATCATCAGTGCTAAGAGGGAGTTGGCTTTACAGGGGAGGAGGAGGAGGAGGAGGAGGAGGAGGAGGAGGAGGAGGAGGAGGAGGAGGAGGAGGAGGAGGAGGAGGAGGAGGAGGAGGAGGAGGAGGAGGAGGAGGAGGAGGAGGAGAAGCAAACTAATTCAATGGATCCTAACCAGTCGCTATACAATCCCCCAAAGCAAAACTGACAAATGGATCCCCTTTGTCTCTTGATTCCTCTTGAAATCATAAGAAAGCAAACACAAATCTGAAAAAAAAGAAAATGGAAGAGGAGAGGGAGGAGGGAGGAGAGAAAGAAGAAAGGAGAAGAAGAAGGAAGAACGTAGAAGAAAAGGAGGAAGAGAAGGATGGAGAAGGAGGAGAAGGGGAAGGGGAAGGGAAGAAAGGAGGAGGAGAAAATGAGGAAAACTTTCATCTTTGTCAACATCCATGAGTTTTCCCATCTTGTTCATTGTGCATTGGCAATCTTGCGGCCTCCAAATATTTTAGCCTATAACTCTCACAGTTCCTTGCCAATAGCTGTCCTGGCTGAGACGGATGAAAAGTCTAGAACGCGCCAGTTTAACTTATCCCTGATTTAGTTGTTCTGAAGAATTATGGGCCTTTTCAATCTCAGGAGATGTTGGTATGTTGGTAAACATTTCACAAGTCCAATCGCAGAATCCGTGGATCGTTTCAACCCATGGAAACCAGACCTCTCAAGAACCAACTATCGTGAAGATTGAAAGAGGTTGAACGCTCTGCGTAAATTGTTGGAGAGTCGGCTGTTTGCTTTTCATTTTCTCAGCCTTATCCAAATGGTTAAAAAGGATCCTCCCCCTTGCAAATCTATACATGATTGTACTACAGCTGAACAAAGTTGGAAGGGACCTTAGAGGTCTTCTAGTTCAACCCCCTATACCCTTTCAGACAAATGGTTGTCCTATCTCTTCTGACAAATCTCCCACAACTTCTGGAGGCAAGTGATTCCACTGATTAATTGTTAGGAAGTTTCTTCTTCCTTCTAGGTTGCTTCTCTCCTTGGTTAGTTTCCAGCTGCTGCTTCTTGTCTTGCCCTCAGGTGCTTTGGAGAAAAGGTTGATCCCTCTCTTCTCCATGTCAGCCTCTCAAATATTAGAAGACATGAGAGCAGTCTTCCAATATCATCTGCATACCATTGTCACCTGCCTTTTAAACCGTATTGCACAGAGAGAGAGAGGGAGAGAGAGAGAGAGAGAGAGAGAGAGGGAGAGGGAGAGGGAGAGGGAGAGGGAGAGGGATATGGCAGAAAAGAGACTGGAAGAACTTCAGTTAATAGGGGACATTTATATCCAGAAGATCAATATAAATTGAATAAAAAAAAATAAACTAATCTTGCAGGGGGGAAAAAATCAAGAAGGAAAAGGTGATATTTGGAGCAATGGCCAATTGATTCAAGAAACTGGGGAAATGTAATTTTGAAAAGGCCATGTCTGAAAACTCACATGAGAAGAAAATCAGGAAGGGAAAGAAGGAAGGGAGGGAGGGAGGAAGGAGGAAAAGATGGGAGGAAAAGATGGGAGGGAGGGAGGAAGGAAGGAAGGAAGGAGGAAAAGATGGGAGGGAGGGAAGAAGAAAGGAAGGGAGGGAGGGAGGGAGGGAGGGAGGGAGGAAGGAGGAAAAGATGGGAGGGAGGGAAGAAGAAAGGAAGGAAGGAAGGAAGGAAGGAAGGAAGGAAGGAAGGAAGGAAGGAAGGAAGAAAAAATGGGAGGAAGGGAAGAAGGAAGGAAGGAAGGAGGAAAAGATGGGAGGGAGGGAAGAAGAAAGGAAGGAAGGAAGGAAAGAAGGAAGGGAGGGAGGGAGGGAGGGAGGAAGGAAAGAAGGAAGGAAGGGAGGGAGGGAGGGAGGAAGGAGGAAAAGATGGGAGAAAAAGATGGGAGGGAGGGAGGGAAGAAGGAAGGAAGGAAGGAAGGAAGGAGGAAAAGATAGGAGGGAGGGAAGAAGAAAGGAAGGAAGGAAGAAAGGAAGGAAGGAAAGAAGGAAAGAAAAGAAAAGAAAAGAAAAGAAAAGAAAAGAAAAGAAAAGAAAAGAAAAAGAGGGCCTATATTCACAACTGGGTTAAGGGTAGAAGCATTTTTTTAAAGAAAAATCCTGCACATCCTTAGAAAATTCATTTTCCACATGGGTGGCAGTCAGAGAGTGACCAGATTCCCACCAGAGAGATGCTTCTGTGGGTAGAGGGGAGGGGGGGGGCACAGCTGTCTTTCAAAGAGATCCCTATAAGCAGAAAGATGCCTGAAATCCTGCAGGACCCCCTGCTTTTCAGCCAGCAAGCAAAATATCCCAGGGGCTCCAAAATCCCCTCCAAAACTTACCTCTTTCCCTTTTTTCAACTCGGAGGAGGGGGTGGGGGGTGGGGGGCTGTTTATGAGCCAGGTTTACGGAGACCACCTCTCCGCCCTGCAATTGAAAACAGGCGAGCTAGCTAAACCTGCTTCAATCCCCCTTTTCATGCCGAAGCCAAGAGGGGCTTCAAACTTCGCCAGCAACACCTGAGAAACGTGTGCACAACCTGATTATTATTATTATTATTATTATTATTATTATTATTATTATTATTATTATTATTATTATTATTATTAACACAACCTGTTTTGTTAAGGCCGGTGGGGATGCAAGAAAGAAGTTGCAAGCTGGACGTAAGCCAGCAAGCCAGCGAAATCCTCGGGAGAAACGGCTTCCCACTGGCAAGTGGCTGAGCTTGCAACACGCCCAGTTTCAATAATCGGTCCACAACATCGCAAAGGGTCTCGCCCCCTCATCCTCCACCCTCCCACTCGGCTTACAAAGGGTCTCCCCCGCGCAGGCTGGCTCGGTTTCTACCACCCCCCACCCCCCCAGCAACAGTTGTAAATCTCACACGGTTTTCTTTCCGCTCCCTTCTTTTCTGCTCGGAAACGCAGCTCGCCTTGGACCCCCCCACCCTTCCTTCCAACGCCAAGGATAATGGAAAGCAGAGGTTGGGGGGTGAGGGGGGGCTGCAGGGGATGTTATAGGATGCTGCGCAGAACGCCTCCCCCCCCCCCAAAAAAACGCAGCATTTGAGGCAGTGGGGAAATGTAAAATTGGTTACTTACCGGTTCAGTAGGTGTGGTGGTGGGGGGTTAATGTGACTGGGTGGGCGTGATCCCAGTCTTTGACGATGCCAGCTGAGCTGTGTGATCATCAGAGGCTTTTTTTTTTTTTTTACTTTTAAAACCATTTTTTCTACAACCTCTTCAAAGGCTCTGATGAGCCCAGTCTTTGACGATTCCAGCTGAGCTGTGTCATCATCAGAGGCTTTTTTTTTTTTTTTACTTTTAAAACCATTTTTTCTACAACCTCTTCAAAGGCTCTGATGAGCCCAGTCTTTGACGATTCCAGCTGAGCTGTGTCATCATCAGAGGCTTTTTTTTTTTTTTTTTTACTTTTAAAAGCATTTTTTCAGACGGAAGAGGTTGTAGAAAAATGCTTTTAAAAGTAAAGATGTTTTGAGATGTTAGATTTTTAAGTGTCTATGGGTTTTAGTTGGGATGTTTTAAATTTTGGGCCAAAGTTGTGTAATTCTTTTTTTAAAAATTTAAATTTTGTATTGGAATGTTTTTTGTTTTTTTTTGGCTGTGCACCATCCTGAGTCCAGCAGGAGAAGGGCGGTATACAAATTTAATAAAATAATTAATAAATAAATAAATAAATAAATAAATAAATAAATAAATAAATAAATAAATAAATAAATAAATCCTCTGATGATTGTGTGGCTCAGCTGGGCATGGGGGTGGGGGGGGGCAGGGATTTTTCCTACTGGTTCTCCGAGCCACCGGCCTCCATCGCTACCAGATCGGGTGATCTGGTCCGAACCGGGAGCATTTCACCCCTGCCATAATCCCTTGTGAATGGAGCTAGCAGAGTGTTTACTGGCCGGATGCTCTTCCTGTCACCAATGAGGAGTTTTGTTCAGCAGATGTATTCTTGTTGTGCCCAGAGAGAGAAATATCTGCCTCTACCTAGGATCGAACTCACAGCCTCCTGATTGTGAGCCGAGAGCTCCACCTCTAGACCACCGCACCACTTTTGGCGACCCCTGCTATAAACTGTTTGAAAGGCACAATGAAAGATTGCTTATACAGCCCAGAGTATACCATATGGAAAGTGGGGGAGTGGGGAGAGAGAATCACAGCGTCCCACCAAATAAATACAAGAAACAACCCACTCCATCTATGACCATTTTTGCTGTATTTATCCTGCCTACGTTTCAAAAGCATTCAGACCACAATGGCACTGAAACAATAACTCTGTTTAATTATAGTTGCATTTTTAGTACTGCACTAAAAATATGTTTACGGCTCTCAGCAACGGAACGTGGAGGCCTATTGGTTGCATTTATTATGAATGAATGGCCTATTGATTGGGTTATGCAATTCGATTCCTTTTTACTGCTAAAGAATATTAGATATTCAACAAGATTAAGGGCCTGGAGGCTAAAATATATGATGAACGGTTGCATGAACTGGGCATGGCTAGTGTAGTGAAGAGAAGGACCAGGGGAGATATGATAGCAGTCTTCCAATACTTGAGGGGCTGCCACAGAGAGGAGGGGGTGTCAAGCTATTTTCCAACCCACATGAAGGACAGGCTAGGAATAATGGATGGAAACCGATCAAGGAGAGATTCAACCTGGAAATAAGGAGAAATTTCCTGACAGTGAGAACAAACAACCCATGGAACAGAAGTTGCCTACAGAAGTTGTGGGAGCTTCATCCCTGGAGGCTTTCAAGAAGAGACTGGACTGCCATCTGTCAGAAATCATACAGGGTCTCCGGCTTGAGCAGGGGGTTGGACTGGATGACCTACGAGGTCCCTTCCAACTCTGTTATAGGCCTGCGACAGGTGGTATATAAACTTTGGAAGAAAGCCTCAGCAACGAGCAGAAGCCACATTCCTGATAACATCACACGCTTCAGAATGGGCCGAATCTGGTCCTGTTTTCACGGCCATTCATCTTACAACTCTGAAGGCTTTAGGGCCGAGATGTATGATCCCGCCACTTGTGACTGTGTGTGTGTGTGTGTGTGTGTGTGTTTGTGTGTGTAGGGGCAGGAGGTGATCTCAGTATACCTTGCCTCCTCTCTGCAAACAGCTCGGTCTCAAGGCACAAAGGAAGGATGGAAAAAAATCAAAGTTATCAGACGCCTTCTCTTTGCTTTGTCAAGCTTACGGCAAACAGAGGACAACTTTTGCAAGATATCGCGGGGGAGAGCGAAAAAAACAACAACAACGGCATCAAGGACAGAAAGATAGAAAAGAGAAGGGACCCAGAAGAGGACGATAAGGTAAGTCAACAGCAAACAAGGGAAGCAAAGTCAACGATTCAGGTGTTTGCATCAGAAAAACAGGATAACAGCTCTAACTGGCCGAAAGTGGGGGAAGAAAAGCGTTATCATTTCACGGGGTTTTTTTAAGATTAAGGCTAGCTGCCCATCATCCCAGCACGTTGCAATCTTTCTCTCTCTCTCTCTTGGTTTCCCCAAAGTTTCTTTGGTCTCAGAAACAAACAACAACCCAAAAAAAACAGACACACCATTCGGCTTCTGTTATCGCGCTCTTTCAAATTTCGCAGGGAGGGCTTTGAAGCTTCGCTATCACAGCAAGGTCACAAATTATTCTGGCCTTGCTGTCCACTCTTGTAGACCTTCCGGCCTTGTCCCATCATTCTGCTACGAAACCAACAAACACACCTACAATGCAAGAAGCTCTCCGCACCTTTGTCGTTTGGGGATTGCATGCCAAAGGGAGGAAGGGAGGGAGGGAGGGGGGAGGGAGGGAAAGGAAGATCCTGCACAGCACTAGCAAAGGGTTTTTTTTTTTTTTTGTCCCAGCTCTCCATCATCCTTATTTATTTATTTATTTTATTTATTTATTTTAATTTAATTTGTATACCGCCCTTCTCCCAAAAGGGACTCAGGGTGGTGAACAGCCAAAATTAAAATACATACAATACAAAAGTTAAGATAATTAAAAGAGATTAAATCAATCGGCCTCCCAATTTAAAACCCCAAGTCTATAAAATTTAAAAATCCCATTAAAAAACCATTTAGGCTAGGCCGGCTTGCTGGAATAAATAAGTCTTCAGGGCCTTACGGAAGGTCCGGAAGTCTGGGATCAGTCGTATTCCAGGGGGTAGCTCATTCCACAGGGCGGGTGCCCCCACAGAGAAGGCTCTCTCCCTGGGGGCCGCCAGCTGACATTGCTTGACCGACGGCATCCTGAGGAGGCTCTCTCTGTGAGAGTGTATTGGCCGGTGGGAGGTTATCAGGGTCCTTCGCAGGCAGATGTTTGCATAATGAAAGGAGGAGATGTTTGCTAACATTTCCTTCTGCTTTGGAAACACCAGCGTTATCTGTTATCATTCTGCCATCACTCTGCTAAACAAATAATTCTCTCAACGCTGTCAAACTGGTTACTAAGTCTGCATTACTGTTACTATTAATCCAGTGGTGGGTTGCCCACCCTGGTTCGGACCGGTTCGCAAGAACCGGTAGTAAAACCGTCGAGAGGTTCCACCCACCGCCCCGGATGTCGTCATAGGTGATCTGCGCATGCGCAAAAGCTTCCTGTTGCGAACCGGTAGTAAAGGTAAGTAGAACACATCCCTGTATTAAACTTCTCCTCATTCCTATCACCCATCTCTTCCCACTTATGACTGTATGACTATAACTTTGTTGCTGGTATCCTTAAGATTTATATTGACTGTTTCCCCATGACTATCATTAAGTGTTGTACCTTATGATTCTTGACGAATGTATCTTGTCTTTTATGTACACTGAGAGCGTATGCACCAAAGACAAATTCCTTGTGTGTCCAATCACACTTGGCCAATAAAGAATTCTATTCTATTCTATTCTATTCTATTCTATTCTATTCTATTCTATTCTATTCTATTCTATTCTATTCTATTCTATTCTATTCTATTCTATTCTATTCTATTCCATTCCATTCCATTCCATTCCATTCCATTTCATTCCATTCTTCTATTCTATTCTATTCTATTCTATTCTATTCTATTCTATTCTATTCTATTCTATTCTATTCTATTCCATTCCATTCCATTTCATTCCATTCTTCTATTCTATTCTATTCTATTCTATTCTATTCTATTCTATTCTATTCTATTCTATTCTATTCTATTCTATTCCATTCCATTCCATTCCATTCCATTCCATTCCATTCCATTCCATTCCATTCTATTCTATTCTATTCTATTCTATTCTATTCCATTCCATTCCATTCCATTCCATCCCATCCCATCCCATCCCATCCCATCCCATCCCATCCCATCCCATCCCATCCTATCCTATCCTATCCTATCCTTACGATTTATATTGATATTGTTTCCTAGTATGATTTGATTGCTTATTTGTTCCCTAGGACTATCATTAAGTGTTGTACCTTATGATTCTTGACGAATGTATCTTGTCTTTTATGTACACCGAGAGCATATGCACCAAAGACCGATTCCTTGTGTGTCCAATCACACTTGGCCAATAAAGAATTCTATTCTATTCTATTCTGAACCTCTGATTGGTTCAGAATTAGGAAAAGAGTCCGGCAAGGCTGTGTACTGCTGCCCCGCCTATTTAACTTATATGCGGAGCACGTCATGAGAAAGGCGGAGCTAGATGAATCAAAAGTTGGAATTAAGATTGCTGGGAGAAATATCAACAACCTCAGATATGCAGATGATACCACTCTAATGGCAGAAAGTGAAGAGGAACTAAGCCCCTAAAAGGAGAGAAAGACTGGATGGAAACTAATCAAGGAGAGAACCCACCTAGACTTAAGGAGAAATTTCCTGACAGTGCGAACAATTAATCAGTGGAACAACTTGCCTCCAGAAGCTGTGGGTGCTCCATCATTGGAGGTCTTCAAGAAAAGGCTGGACAGCTATTTGTCCGGAATGATAGGGTCTCCTGTTTGAGGAAGAGATTGGACTAGAAGACTTCCAAGATCCATTCCAATTCAGTTATTCTGCTGGGTTTAATCAGGTCAGAAGTTGCCTTTAGAAGTAGGCTACGTTTAAGGATGAAGATCCTAAGGATATTCCCAAGGATTGAAAAGCCTTCATCTGCTTAACTTTCCCAAAACAAAGAGGTTTTTGGAACACCCAAATATGCCTGAGAAGAAGCTGCTGTTGGATTTTCTAGAGAGCAGCTAGAAACAGATCTCATCAGCTAACATGTAGCATCTCATCGCTAGACAAGAGGTAGCAGCAAATTTGGCTAGTGAATTTCAAGACGCCTTGAACCCTAATTCAGCAAGGAAAGCCTTCATTCACACCACGGATTAAGACAAGGAGGAGGAGGCAGCCTTTAGCCCTAACCAAGATTAACACTAGTCACGTCTAGCTTGTGATGTGAACCCCAACGCTGGTTCTTGAGCCCTGGTGGCACGGTGGTTAGAATGCAGTATTGCAGGCTAACTCACTGCTCACTGCCTGCAATTCGATTCTGACCGGCTCAAGGTTGACTCAGCCTTCCATCCTTCTGAGGTGGGTAAAATGAGGACCCAGATTGTTGGGGGCGATAGGCTGATCCTGTAAACCGCTTAGAGAGGGCTGTAAAGCACTGTGAAGCAGAATATAAGTCTAAATGCTACTTTTGTTGCTCGCTTGCTTGCTTGCTTCCTACCCTACTTTTCTTCTTTCTCTCCCTCCCTTTTCTCCTTCCTTCCTTCCTTCCTTCCTTCCTTCCTTCCTTCCTTCCTTCCTTCCTTCCTTCCTTCCTTCCTTCCTTCCTACCACAGCTCAAGGTAGAGCCTTGGTAGTACAGTGATTTAATGCACCCTGTTATTAACACAGCTACCTGCAATTTCTGCAGGTTCGAATCTTACCAGGCTCAAGGTCGACTCAGCCTTCCATCCTTTCTAAGGTAGGTTAAATGAGGACCCAGTTTGTGGGGGCAATAAGCTGACTTTGTATAAATATACAAAAGTATGAAGGCTATTGCTTAACGCATTGTAAGCCGCCCTGAGTCTCCGGAGAAAGGCAGCATATAAATCAAATAAAAAAAAAAAAAAAAGGTTGACTCAGCCTTCCATCCTTCCGAGGTGAGTAAAATGAGGACCCAGATTGTTGGGGGACAAGAGGCTGACTCTGTAAACTGCTTAGAGAGGGCCGTAAAAGCACTCTGAAGCGATATATATATAAGCCTAAGGGCTATTGCTACTTAGCTCATGTAGTTCCAAATATTGTAGGGACCCAGGCACTGAACCTGAAACTTGGGGGTAGGGGGGACAAAGTTTGTCCTCAGCTGCTGCAGCAACTTAATTCATTCAGGCTTCCACACAAACACACACCCGTATTCGCCCGCTGCTCCTCGGCTTTGCTACAGACAGCAGCTGATATTCCCCAAAGTCACGAAGTTGCAAAATAACTGCGCCGGGAGAGGAGGCCGTGTGAAAATTGGCAGCCCCTCACACCAAAGGCCACCTACTCTCAGAGACAAGGATGACCCAGAGCAAGTTAGAGGCCCTCGTTTAATAGTATTGTAAAATTAACTGTTTGGGGAAAAAAAGAAAGAAAAAAGAAAAGCAGGCTGTACATCCACACCCACACACCACGGGCGCTGCAGCTGACGGTGATGTCAGGACATTTCCATTTCAGAGGAGCAGGAGAGCAAGCTCGTAAAAGTTTCGAGTAGAGGGAGCGGGGTTTTTTTTTTTTTTTCTTCTTTGATACGCTGTCACCTGGAAGCGAGGCAAACCTTTCCCAATCCGTCTGTTTTGTTTCATTCAGCTTTCCTTCCTTGAAAGATGCTTCCAAGAATGGCCCCGACTTTGAGGCTGGATCCTGGGAACCTCTGAAGGATTCAGAGATTCGACACCAGGGGTGAAATGCTCCCGGTTCGGACCGGATCGCCCGATCCGGTAGCGATGGAGGCGGGTGGTTCGGAGAACTGGTAGCAAAAATCCCTACCCACCCCCATGCCCAGCTGAGCCGCACAATCATCAGAGGCTTTTTTTTTTTTTTACTTTTAAAAGCATTTTTTCTACAACCTCTTTGGCCAAAAAAAAATGCTTTTAAAAGTTTTTTTTAAAAAAAGCCTCTGATGATCATGCAGCTCGTCAAAGGCATTTAAAAGAAAAAAACCCTTTTTTTCTTTTAAATGCTCTGACGATCCCAGCTGAGTTCCCTGATCGGCAGAGGCTTTTGAAAACATTTTTTACAACCTCTTAGAGGTTGTAGAAAAAATGGTTTTAAAAGTAAAAAAAAAAAAAAATTGGCCACGCCCACCTAGTCACATTACCCCTACCGCCACCAAGCCACGCCCACAGAACCGGTAGTAAGAAATTTTAGATTTCACCCCTGTTCGGCGCACTTTGTGGAAAGGATGGCCCACAATTTTGCTCCACCAGCCGGGGAAAGAAAGGTATGGGGATTGATTTGAAATCGACCACTGCATCCGACTCAGTCTCTCTCTCTCTCTCTCTCTCTCTCCTTACTACTTTTTAAAAGCCGGCTTGTCATATCTCAAGTCGCAGGAACACAAAGCAACTTGGTCACCCTGAGTCAGACGATGGAAAGGTCTGATAAAAAGCGCCTCTAATTGGAAGCAGTTTTACAAGGAATCAAGGAATCCGCTTTGCCAAAGGAGACCAGCTGTTCGGTCTTGGATCTCTCTCTCTCTCTCTGGGTTCGCCCCCAAGTAGCTCCTTATTTAGGATCTACTCTGCCACCCTCTTCGAGCAACCTGCCTGCTCGGGAACCTCTTAGCAAAGGCAGCGGATTCTGGATTGGCGGGCCCACCACGGATCTGGATGAGAAGGGAGTGGGGGAGAGAGCCTCCCCCTTGGCGAAGGCTAGACTCGCTCCTTGGCAGAAGCCCAAACGTTTCTACATCCAGCCAAACCTGGCTCGGCCTCAATTTTTCTCCCGCCCTGCGAGGAACAGGGAGAGCAAAGAGACCTTCCACGCCTCTCAACTTTCAATGGAGGGGTAGGGGTGGGATGGGGGGGCAAGGAAAAGCCAGGAACCAAGCAGGAGGCACAGGCCAGGGATCCATCTAAGCCAGAGGTTGGGAGAAGAGTATGCTGGGGGTAGGACGACGACCCCCAACTTGGTCAGTATTGCCTGGAGATCAGGAGAGAAAGGAAGAGGGGACCTTGACTCTGTCGGTTCTCCAAAAGCACGGGGGGAAGGGGTGTATAAAGCAGGACTCTCTGCCCCCCAAGAGAAAAAAGGGGGAGCCCCCTTTTTTGAGGTTGTTGTTTTGCTGCTTCCCACCAATGGGTGAGGGGAGACAGTTCTTCTTTTAGGTCAAGTCTAGGGCATTGAGATAAAGACTCACCCAGCAGGCCAGCCTGGTTGTGGGATGTCTCTTGCAGCAGAGGTGAGGAGATGCAAAGCAATCCTAAACTCTAGCAACAAGAGAGCCCATTGGGGATGGGTGGCCAATGTATATTGATTGATTGATTGATTGATTGATTGATTGATTGATTGATTGATTGATTGATTATTTCCAGGCTCCAGCAACTGGACTCCACTGGATTTGTTGGTTAGCCAACAAATATTCATTAATTAAGTAATTATTCTTAGGCTTTAGCAACTGGGCTCCACTGGAGTTGGGCGGCCCAAAAATATTAATCAATCAATCAATCAAATTATTCCTAGATTCTAGCAGCGGGACTCCACTGGATTTGTTAGCTGGCCAACAAATATTCATTAATTACATAATTATTCTTAGGCTTTAGCAACTGGGCTCCACTGGAGTTGGGCGGCCCAAAAATATTAATCAATCAAATTATTCCTAGATTCTAGCAGCGGGACTCCACTGGATTTGTTAGCTGGCCAACAAATATTCATTAATTACGTAATTATTCTTAGGCTTTAGCAATTGGGCTCCACTGGAGTTGGGCGGCCCAAAAAATATTAATTAATTGATTATAATTAATTAATTAATTATTCCTAGGTTCTAACAACGGGACTCCACTGGATTTGTTGGTTGGCCAACAAATATTCATTAATTAAGTAATTATTCTTAGGCTTTAGCAACTGGGCACCACTGGAGTTGGGTGGCCCAAAAGTATTAATCAATCAATCAATCAATCAAATTATTCCTAGATTCTAGCAACAGGACTCCATTGGATTTGTTAGCTGGCCAACAAATATTCATTAATTACATAATTATTCTTAGGCTTTAGCAATTGGGCTCCACTGGAGTTGGGCGACCCAAAAAATATTAATTAGTTGATTATAACTAATTAATTAATTATTCCTAGGTTCTAGCAATGGGACTCCACTGGATTTGTTGGTTGGCCAACAAATATTCATTAATTAAGTAATTATTCTTAGACTGTAGTGACTAGACTCCACTGGGGTTGGGTGGCCAATAAATATTAATTGATTAATTAATTATTCCTAGTCTCTAGCAGCTAGACTCCACTGGATTTGTTGGTTGGCCAAGAAATATCAATTAATTAATTAATTATTCCTAGGTTCTAGCAATGGGACTCTACTGGATTTGTTGGTTAGCCAACAAATATTCATTAATTAAGTAATTATTCTTAGGCTTTAGCAACTGGGCTCCATTGGAATTGGGCGGCCCAAAAATATTAATCAATCAATCAATCAATCAAATTATTCCTAGGTTCTAGCAACGGGACTCCACTGGATTTGTTGGTTGGCCAACAAATATTCATTAATTAAGTCATTATTCTTAGACTGTAGTGACTAGACTCCACTGGGGTTGGGTGGCCAATAAATATTAATTGATTAATTAATTATTCCTAGTCTCTAGCAGCTAGACTCCACTGGATTTGTTGGTTGGCCAAGAAATATCAATTAATTAATTAATTACTCTTAGACTTTAGCGACTAGACTCGCCTGGGGTTGGGTAGTCAATAAATATTAATTAATTAATTTAATTAATTCCTAGGCTCTAGCAGTTAGACTCCACAGTATTTGTTTGCTAGCCAAGACTCACCTGGGGTTGGGTGGCCAGTAGATATTAATTAATTAATGGAAGGGTGGGAGCGGGGGAAGGAAAGGAAGAGGGGAAAACAGCTTCTATTGTGACTATATTTTTGCTCATTTGTCACTTCAAAGCAGCAAACCCCTCCCGCAGGAAAAAAAATGCAGCTGGTGACCACTGCTCCCATCATCCCCCTCTCAATGCAAGTATGGTGTGATGAGGGGCCTGGAGGTAATGACCTTGAACCAGTCTCCTCTTCCTCTTCCTCTTCCTCCTCTTCCTCCTCCTCCTCCTCCTCCTCCTCCTCCTCCTCCTCCTCCTCCTCCTCCTCCTCCTCCTCCTCCTCCTCCTCCTCTCTCTCCCCTCCCCCTCTCTCTCCTCCCCAGCACACGTTACAAGGTGATGTTGAAAAATAGGTGGAAGAATAGGAGGGATGCAAGCCAACCAACCAACCAATCCAGCCAACAAATAAAATGTTCCTAATAACACCAAAAGAATAAAGCCATTCCTGATCTATGGATCATTTCAGAAATCTCTGTGTCTGTCACCAGTTTTCTAACTATCCTTCAAATAGCCAGGAAGAGCATGGGAGTCTTTTAAAAGAAGCACTGCATGGACAGACGGATGGATGGATGGATGGATGGATGGATGGATGGGACAGGAGGAGGGTTGAGATTGGCAAGGACCAACTGCTCAGTGGCCTTGCCGAATTTGAACCCAAGCTTCTTCAAAGGAACGGGAGGGCGCCTCTTAATTACAGTGGGTCTCTGGAGCAAGAGAAGGAAGCTAGGAGACTTTGCCCAACTAATTGTCAGAAGCAGAACCATCCCATCTTGAAGACCCAGCTCTGCCGGGTTGGTGTAGGGATATCAAAGGAGAGGGGTCCCTGGTGCTCTCTGAGCTTAGTGGTTTTTCTTGCACGCAAGTTTCATGACCGAAACTGTGTAACCAACTAGGACTGGCACTGATGATGCTACCTAGTTTGGGTCATGAAACGTCTCTGCAAGAAAACTCCCAAGCTCAGAGGGCACCAAGGACCCCATAGTTCCTCCTCCTCCTCCCCCTCCCCCCCCTCCTCCTCCTTCCTCCTTCCTCCTCCTCCCCCCTGTAAACCCAACTCCCTTTTAGCACTGATGATGCTACCAATTTTGGGTCCTGAAACATCTGCAAGAAAACCCCAAGCTTGGAGAGCATCAAGGACTCCACAGTTGTCCTTGTCCTCCTCCTCCTCCTCCTCCTCCTCCTCCTCCTCCTCCTCCTCTTCCACCCCTGTAAACCCAACTCCCTCTTAGCACTGATGATGCTACCAATTTTGGGTCCTGAAACATCTGCAAGAAAACCCCAAGCTCGGAGACCATCAAGGACTCCACAGTTGTCCTCCTCTTCCTCCTCCTCCTCCTCCTCCTCCTCCTCCTCCTCCTCCTCCTCCTCCTCCTCCTCCTCCTCCTCCTCCTCTTCCTCCTCCTCTTCCCCCCCCCCTGTAAACCCAACTCCCTCTTAGCACTGATGATGCTACTTAGTTAGAGTCATGGAAAGCCTGCAAGAAAACCACAAAGCTCAGAGATCACCAAGGACCTCTGGTTTCAACCCTGAGCTACAAATATTCTCCTTTTACTGATATCAAAGGAGACTCCAAGAACTCTGGCCAGCTTCACGATTCAACCCCATTCTTCCAACTGGTCCGATTCAGGGCAGCCCTTCAATTGCGATGCTTAGCACACCCAGGCAAGCCTTCCCTGGAAGGGAGGTGGATGGGTGGCAGGGTCAGCCAATCCTTCAATCCCCTCTCCCCCCACTTTTTATTTATTTGGCAACTCCCCAGCCTGCCCTTCTTCAACCACCCAAATAAAGAGAAGGAGGTTGGTGGAAGGAAACAAGCGCTTTCGCCTGGCAGCAAGAGACTTTACAGTCGCTAAATTGGAAGGAATTTCAAAAATGCTTAAAAAAAAAAAACTGTCTGCATATGTTTATGCTTAAATCACCCCCCAGCACTAAGAGCCAGGCCGTGCCTTATCCCTCAAAAAAGGTGTTCTCCGGAGGTGGAGCCCAGCACCCATCATCCCCAGCCCGTTTAAGAGACAGCAGGAAAGTAACGGGAAGGCGTATGAAGGCGGGAAGTGGGGAGGGGGGCAGAGGAAAACTAATGCTGACAACAGAAGCCACGATTGGTGGGGGGGGGATCGTAAACCTCCCCCCTCTGTAATGACTTGGT
>JAXLNS010000017.1:3486213-3517633 GCA_037215915.1 Pantherophis vulpinus | reverse complement strand
TTCTTCTCTCAACCTCTCTCCCCCCTCTCCCCTCTCTCTTTCTCCTTCCCCCTCCTCCCTCTCTCCCCCTCTCTTTCTCTTTCCCTAACCCACCCTCTCTCTCTCCTCCTCACCCATTCTCTCTCCTTCTTCTCTCTCCCTCTCTCCCCCTCTCCCTCTCTCTCTTTCTCCTTCCCCCTCCCTCCCTCTCTCCCCCTCTTTCTTTCCCAAACCCACCCTCTCTCTCTCCTTCTCACCCACTCTCTCTTCTTCTCTCTCCCTCTCCCCCTCTCCCTTTCTCCTTCCTCCCTCTCTCCCTCTCCTCTCCCTCTCCTTCTCCTCCCTCCCTCCCTCCCTTTCCCTCTTTCTCCTTCCCCCTCCCACCCTCTCCTTCTCCCTCTCCCCCTTCTCACCCACTCTCTCTTCTTCTCTCTCCCCCTCTCCCTCTTTCTCCTTCCCCCTCCCTCCCTCTCTTCTTCCCCTCTCCTTCTTTCTCTCCTTCTCCCTCCCTGCCCCCCCCTCTCATTCTCTCGGCTTCCCTCCCCATCATCTTCATCAGCTCCCCTCCCTCCTTTCTTTCCCACTTAAATGAAAGAAAAGAGAGAAAGGTAGACAAGAGGATGAGTGAATACGAATTTGCCGACTGGGTCCTGTTCTTTTTTTGGGGGGGGGGAAGAGATTTATTTCCATCCCCACCCCACCAAAAAAAAAAAGGAGGAAGATACCCACCCAGCAAAGAAAAATGACCAATCCATCACTTTGGAGAAAACGGTGGGAAGGGAGGGAGGGGGGATTGGAAAAAGAAGAGCCAGATTAAAGTCTTCCGGCCCCATCCTCACTCGGGACGACTTTTATTCCGAGAGAAATTCAAACTGGAGAAGAAGAAGAAGAAGAAGAAGAAGAAGAAGAAGAAGAAGAAGAAGAAGAAGAAGAAGAAGAAGAAGAAGAAGAAGAAGAAGAAGAAGAAGAAGAAGAAGAAGAAGAAGAAGAAGAAGAAGAAGAAGAAAAGAAGAAGAAGAAGGAGAAGAAGAAGAAGAAGAAGAAGAAGAAGAAGAAGAAGAAGAAGAAGAAGAAGAAGAAGAAGAAGAAGAAGAAGAAGAAGAAGAAGAAGAAGAAGAAGAAGAAGAAGACGAAAAGTTCCCTTGTAACATTTCACCTCCACCTCTGTTTTGAGATCCTTCCAAAGCTCATATTCTTGACCTTTTGTCTTTGGGTCCCCAAGAATTGCCCTCACTTTGGATGGACCACACTCCCTCCCCAGTGCTGGTACGATCTCCTCCCCCCCCCCTTTTAAAATTTTTATTGTCCCACAGCAAGTAAAAAAAGTCTTGAAACTTGACACTCTTATATTTTTTAAAGTTAAAAAAAAGTGCTTTCTCTTTCTTTCCTTCTTCCCTGCCTCTCTCTGCCTTAATTTTTCTTCTTCCCCTCTTCTTCCCTCCAAAGTTATGCAATTGCCAGTCTGACACACAGACACAGACACAGACACAGACACACACACACACACACACACACACACACACACACACACACACACACACACACACGTAAGTCTTTGAGGGTGGGTGTCCCCTTCACTGTAGCTAATCCATTACTTAAAATCCGAGATTCTCATCAGATTATCCTGGAGGAGAATACACACTTCATTCCTTCATTGGGAAACTGGAGGTACAAAGTCAGAGAGTAGGACATTAAAAGCTGCTTTATGGCTTTTCAGGCAAATTGGGTGTGGGGAGAGAGAGAGAGAGAAAGAAAAAGAGAAAGATAGAGAGGGAGAGGGAGAGAGAAAGAGGGAGAGGGAGAAAGAAGAGGGAGAGGAAGAGGAAGAGAAAAGAGTAAGGGAGAGAAAAAGAAAGGAAGAGAGAGGGAGAAACAGGGAGGGAAAAGAGGGAGAGGGAGAGGGAGAGGAAGAGAAAAGAGAAAGGGAGAGGGGGAGAGAAAGAGGGAGAGGGAGAAAGAAAGAGGAGAGGAAGAGAAAAGAGAAAGAGAGAGAAAGAGAAAGAAAGAGGGAAAGATAGAGAGGGAGAAAGAAAGAGGGAGAGGGAGAAAGAAAGAGGGAGAGGGAGAGGGAGACAAAAGAGAAAGGGAGAGAGAGAGAAAGAAAAAGGGAAAGATAGAGAGGGAGAGAGAAAGAGGGAGAGGGAGACAAAAGAGGGAGAGGGAGAGGGAGAGAAAAGAGAAAGGGAGAGAGAAAGATACGAGAGGGAGAGAAACAGGGAGGGAAAGAGAGAGAGGGAGGGAGAAAGGGAGAGAAAAGAGGAAGAGAAAGAGAGAGAAAAGAGAAAGGGAGAGAGAGGAAGGGAGAGAGAAAGAGAAAGGGTGAAAGAGAGAGTGGGGGAAGAGAGAGACA
Source organism: Pantherophis vulpinus (assembly GCA_037215915.1). NCBI lineage: Eukaryota > Metazoa > Chordata > Lepidosauria > Squamata > Colubridae > Pantherophis > Pantherophis vulpinus. The sequence continues at coordinate 3,515,304 of JAXLNS010000017.1, read as the reverse complement.
GACAGGCACACACACAGAGAGAAAAAAAAATATTAATTTAATTTGTAAGTTTCTAATTTGAAAAACACCAAACAGAAATTGAGCAAGGGTGAATTTTTAAAGTGAAAAAAGATTTAAAAAACGTTCTCTCGCCTTCCTACTTTTTTCTTTTCTTTTCTTTTCTTTTTTCTTTTCTTTTTTCTTTTCTTTTCTTTTTTCTTTCCTTTCCTTTCCTTTCTTTTCCTTCCTTCCTTCCTTCCTTCCTCCTTCCTTCCTTCCTTCCTTCCTTCCTTCCTTCCTTCCTTCCTCTTCCTTCCTTCCAAATAGCACATTTGCTTCTCCCTGACTCGGTTCCTTACCTGTCTTCTATCTTCCTTCCCCCAAATCATAAATTCACAGGTACCCAACAAAGTCCAGGAGTTTTGAGAGACCTCTGTGCCTGAGATGGGGGCATTTAGGGTTGAAGGGCAAGCCTGTCTCTATCTGTGAGGTGGGGGTGGATGTTGAGTATTTGTATATAAACACAACACACACCTCTGTGTTTGTGTATATGTGCTTCTTGGAAGATCACAAAAGCTCCCCCTAATGGCAACAAAAGGTTGGTTTTCAAAGAGAAAATAAATAAATCAAAACATTTTCCTAAGTAAGCAAAAGTTTGACCAAGAGCTGGGCACACAGTTCAGTTCCAACACTGCGCACCGCCCCAAAAAATACCACCTTCTGATCACAACATTCCCTAATTTTGGTTGTTCATTAAGACAACCAAAAGTAAGGATATGTGCCAATACTTTTACAAAAGATTTAGAAAGGCAGCTGATGTCACATATTCTAATCTGGTTACCATCTCACCCGTAAGCTGCAGTCTCATTTTAGTTGGGGAGGCCAATCACTCCTTATTTTATTGATTTGATTTGTTAATTTCATTTATTCGATTTGTGTAGCCGCCAGTGGTGGAATTCATTTTTTTTTTTACTACGGTTCTGTGGGCGTGGCTTGGTGGATGTGGTGTGGCTTGGTGAGCGTAGCTTGGTGGGTGTGACAAGGGAAGATACTATAAAATCCCCATTCCCTCCCCACTCCAGGGGAAGGATACTGCAAAATCCCCATTCCCTCCCCACTCCAGGGGAAGGATACTGCAAAATCCCCATTCCCTCCCCACTCCAGGGGAAGGATACTGCAAAATCCCCATTCCCTCCCCATTCCAGGGGAAGGATACTGCAAAATCCCCATTCCCTCCCCACTCCAGGGGAAGGATATTACAAAATCTCCATTCCCACCCCACTCAGGGGCCAGCCAGAGATGGCGTTTGCCGGTTCTCCGAACTACTCAAAATTTCCGCTATGTGTGGCAGCTGCCAAAAAAGCCAACATAGTGGTAGGCTGCATTAACAGAGGGATAGAATCAAGATCAGGTGAAGTTTTAATACCACTTTATAATGCCTTGGTAACGCCACATTTGGAAGACCTGCATCCAGTTTTGGTTGCCACGATGTCAAAAAGATGTGGGGACTCTAGAAAGAGTGCAGAGAAGAGCAACAAAGAGGATGAGGGGACGGGAGGCTAAAACATATGAAGAACGCTTGCAGGAACTGGGTACGTCTACTTTGATGAAAAGAAGGACTAGGGGAGACATGATAGCAGTGTTCCAATGTCTCAGGGGCTGCCACAAAGAAGAGGGAGTCAAGCTATTCTCCAAAGCATCTGAGGGTAGAAGAAGAAGCAACGGGTGGAAACTAATCAAGGAGAGAAGCAATTTAGAACTAAGGAGAAATTTCCTGACAGTGAGAACAATGAATTAGTGCAACGACTTGCCTCCAGAAGTTGTGAATGCTCCAACACTGGAAGTTTTTAAGAAGAGACTGGACAACCATTTGTCTGAAATGGTACAATGTTACAACGGTGTGTTTAGTGATGGTTCAAAGTTCAAATGGTACTGAAAAAAGTGACATGATCTTTTTTGTCCTTTATAGCATCCCTATGATTATGTGATCAAAATTCAGATGTTTGGCAACCGGTTCATATTTCTGATGGCTGCAGCTTCCTGGGGTCATTGCTGTCACCTTTTGCGACCTTTTGACAAGAAAAGTCTCTTCTCCTCTCTTCCCTTCTCCCTTCTTTCTCTACTTCCTCTCTTCTCTTCTCTTCTCTTCTCTTCTCTTCTCTTCTCTTCTCTTCTCTTCTCTTCTCTTCTCTTCTTTCTTCTCCTTTCCTTCCCCTTCCCCATTCCATTCCATTCTCTTTCATATCTCTGAAAACTACTTGGTTGTCCCTTAAAAAGCATCCAGAGATCTACTTCCTTGATGAAAATGTGGGAACCCAGAAAAGCTGTTGGCCTCCAAGAGATTATTTATTGTTCCTGATCTGTCCATCCTTCTGCAGTCCAGGGGGGGAAATGTATCTTGGATCTCTCAGTATCTTCCCTTGGGATTGAATGGAAGTTTTGGAACCCAGGGAGGATGGAGATTGTCTACAGGGCAATGTTGCAATCATAGGTTGGCCACCATGAAAATAAGAGTGAACTTATACATATCTCACTCAAGCAAGTTCATCAGAACTTTCTTCTTCTTTCGGATGGAGAGGGAAAGCAAAGAGATAATTTCTGGCACACCGTTTCTCAAGGATCAATTCTCCTTCATACCCTCATTCTCCTTCTCCTTCTCCTAATCTTTCTCCTTCTCCTTCTCCTAAACTTTCTCCTTCTCTTAATCTTTCTCCTTCTCCTTCTCCTTCTCCTAATCTTTCTCCTCCTTTTCCCCCTCGTTCACCTTCTCCTAATCCTTCTCCTAATCTTTCTTCTTCTCCTTTTCCCCCTCCTTCTCCTAATCCTTCTCTTACTTCTCCTTCTCCTAATCTTTCTCCTTCTCCTAAACTTTCTCCTTCTCTTTCTCCTTCTCCTAATCTTTCTCCTCCTTTTCCTCCTCGTTCTCCTTCTCCTAATCTTTCTCCTACTTCTCCTTCTCCTAATCTTTCTCCTTCTTCTCCTCCTAATCATTCTTCTCCTCCTAATCTTTCTTCTTCTCCTTTTACTCCTCCTTCTCCTAATCTTTCTCCTTCTCCTTCTTCTCCTATCTTTCTCCTCCTTCTCCTCCTTCTCCTAATCTTTCTCCTTCTCCTTTTCCTCCTTCTCCTAATCTTTCTCCTTCTCCTTTTCCCCCTCCTTCTCCTAATCCTTCTCCTCCTTCTCCTTCTCCTAATCTTTCTCCTTCTCCTTCTTCTCCTTCTCCTAATCTTTCTTCTTCTCCTTTTCCTCCTCCTCCTCCTTCTCCTAATCCTTCTCCTTCTCCTTCTCCTCCTTCTCCTGATCTTTCTCCTTCTCCACCTCCTCCTCCTCCTCCTCCTCTTTCCACAAAACCATGCTCTCCTAAACACTTGCTCAAATGAAACATGCCTTGCCAGACAAGCTTAATGAAAGAACAACAACCTTCTGGATTGACTCTCTGAACTCTTTAGGAAACTCCATCACCCTTGCTCACAATTCACATTTTCCACCAGCTCTCCACCTAACCTCCCACTTTCTTGTCTTCTTTGTAGAACCAGTGTGTCTTCTCTCCATAAATCCTCCCCTCCCCTGACCTTCTCACACCAGGGTTTCCCTCTTGTGTAGAGTCCTTTTTGCTCGTTTCTCCTCCTCCTCCTCCTCCGTAGGTGGTTCCTCTCCATGCTGCATCATTCAAGGGATGGTGGAAATTTACCTTCAGCTCATTTTCTTCTCTTTTGAAAGAGTTTCCAACGTTTGCGATCTCAACGGCCAGGATTATACTGCCTCTTAAGTTTTCTTTCTTTCTTTCTTTTGCTTTTTCCCCTAGCGGCAATGAGTTCACAGGAAATAATAAATAAATACCACAAGGGGAAAGAAAAATCCTTCCAGCTCATGCCCTCTGGGATGGAGAAAGACATCCGCAATTAAAAACCCATCACTGTTGAAATGCTTCTTAGGCATGTACCTCTGGGCTCAGCTTGGCCTCCACGTTTCCCCTGCCACGGGCTTTGTAAACTTCGCTCTAGAAATGATGCTTTTTTTTTTTTCCATCCGCGTTCAGTGTTCAAGCAACCTAGAACTAAGGATAAAACGTCCGACAGCGTGAACAATTAATCAGTGGAACAAATTGCCTCCAGAAGTCATGGGTGCCTCGCAAGGGTGGGATTCAAATATTTTAGCAACCGGTTCTCTGCCCGGTGGGCATGGCCTACTCTCTTGCTTGGTGGGCATGGCCTACTTGGCCTCCTGCACCATGGTGTGGGGGGGGGGAGAATGTTTTCACCCTCCCCAAGCTCCAGAGGCTTTTCTCAAATCTCTGGGAGGGCGTAAACGGCCTCCCCTGGGCTCTGGAGGCCCTCCATTTCTGGAATTCCAGAACTTCCGAGAGGCCCGTTTTTTGCCTGCCCAGAGCCTCCACCCAGGCCCTGCACTTACCTGGCATCCAAAACGGGTTGTGTGGAGACTCCTGGGAGGGAAGGGAAGGGGAGGGGTGGGCGGGGCCTGCCAGTCCTTGCAACTACTGGTTCAGCGAACCAGATGTAAAATTAGCATCCAGTTTGCCCAAACCGGCCGAATCCCACCCCCGGTGCCTCATCATTGGAGGTTTTTAAGAAAAGACTAGACAGCCATTTGTCTGGAATGATATAGGGCAGGGGTGGGCAAATGTGGCCCTTTTACAACCTGTGGACTTCAACTCCCAGAATTCCTGAGACTCAGGAATTCTGGGAGTTGAAGTCCACAGGTTGTAAAAGGGCCACATTTGCCCACCTGTGGACTTCAACTCCCAGAATTCCTGAGACAGCTGTGTCAGGAATTCTGGGAGTTGAAGTCCACAGGTTGTAAAAGGGCCACATTTGCCCACTCCTGGTATAGGGCAGGGGTGTCAAAGACCACAGGCTGGAGCTGGCCTGGGTGGGGCTGCGGCAGATCTGCGAGGCCAGCCAGGAAACAGTGAAAGACTGGCCCATGGTGCCTCTGTCAGTGAGCTTCGTTTTCGCTAACAGAGGGTTGCGGGAGGCCATCACAGCCAAAAATGGAACCCGCGAGTGCTGTGTGCAACCCTCCCCGAGCTCTGTTTTCACTGGCAGAGGCTTGCAGGAGGCCGTCACAGCCTAAAACGGAACTCAGGAGCCTAATTTCGCTAGCAGAGTGCTCGGGCCACCACAGGCACCCCCGACATGAGTGACATCGAGCTGGCCACACTTGTCCAACACCCCCCCACCCCCCCAAGGTCAAAAACAACCCTGACGCAGGCCCTCAATGAAATTGAGTGTTGTGACCCAGGCCTAAGTAAGTAGTAGGAAAATCAGTCTGTGAAAAAACGAACAAACTTTATCCGAACAGCTGAGAATTACTTCATTCCCAGCGTCGTTCAACTAAATTAAAGCCAATTCCTCCGAACACAAATTCCTCAGTCCTATCGCAAACCTTAGTCCAATTAGGCAGACTGCCAAAGGCCTTTCTTGGCAAACATTCAGAAGTCACAGATACAAAAATAAATACAAAACGTAGACAAGAAGAAGACGAAGCTACCAACGTTGTTTTCGGGCAAAGCCCAAACGCCGTTGCTGGTCTGTTGTAAGCCTTATGGGAGGGGCCAATCATCTCTTGGCCCTACTCCTGAGTTGTCCTCTTTACTTGAGCTGCTCTTGTCTTCTGGCAGCTCTTCTCACGCGTGCATTAGGAACAAGCTCCTCCTGTTCCTCTGCCTCTCTACTGTCTGTCTCTGGAGGCTCCGGAGTCTGCACATCACTCCCCGATGGCCTTGGCCCCATCTCTGCCTCTGATGCAGAGCCCTCATCCAGGCCTTCCCCAGTCTCCAGGACTGGCCCATGTTCTTCCTCAGGCCTCATCGCTGTCCGACTCCACTGCCAGCTCTGCAGGCTGCTGGCAGACCACAACATCGAGTTTGACACCCCTGGTATAGGGTCTCTTGCTTGAGCAAGGGGTTGGATGGACCAGTGGTAGAATTCAAAATTCTTTACTACCGGTTCTGTGGGCGTGGCTTGGTGGGCGTGGCAGGGGAAGGATACTGCAAAATCTCCATTCCCTCCCCACTCCACCGGAAGGATACTGTAAAATCCCCATTTCCTCCTGATCAGCTGGGACTCGGGAGGCAAAGAATAGATGGGGGTGGGGCCAGTCAGAGGTGGTATTTACCGGTTCTCCGAACTACTCAAAATTTCCGCTACCGGTTCTCCAGAACTGGTCAGAACCTGCTGAATAACCACCTCTGGGTTGGACTAGAAGACCTCCAAGGTCCCGTCCAGCTCTATTCTGATGCAATTCACCGCACGATGTAGATCGGACGAGTCCATCGTCATCACGATGACTCCCATTTCTGGACCTTCCCCCTTCCGACATTCAATATCTGAGTTGGCCATCCAGCCCAAGCGTGTTGCGTGCAGGATTTTCAAACCGCAAGATAAGAAGATTTTGCAGACTAAATACAATAACTACGTGTCTCGCCTTTTAAGAGAGAGACGATAGACCATTCAAAGTCCCTCCACTCCGTATAAAAATGTACAGGAAAGGATTTTGGCACAAGCCTCGCTCGCTGCTCTATTTATCTAATCATCAGAATAAGGAAAGTGGCTTAAAAAACACTGGGACGTTTCCAGCCATTAGTCATACAACAGAGCTTAAATTAGTCAGAGCTGACAAATTCGAGTCTTTTTCAATGAGATTACTCTTAAGTATGACTAAATCCAACCCACCGGCTGAGCTGAAGGAACGGGGGAAATCAAAGCTCCGTCTTCCCTTTTGTTTAAGGGAGGCAGAAACTTGTATATTATTTTTTTTAAAAAAGGCGTTCAAAGGTGGAAGGTGTATTTCTCCCCTCTTTTTTTTTTTTTTTTTTAGTTTGATGGAGGAGAATAACAGGGTGGGAGACTTTTGGAGAGGTTGTTCTCTTTAATAATAATTTAAAAAATCAGCTACGTTGGCCATGATCCATTTCCTAGGTCAGGAGTCAGCAATCCGTGGCTCTGGAGCCACATGTGGCTCTTTCACCTCTCTGCTGCGGCTCCCTGTCGCTCAAAATATGCGTTGCAACCGCCAATGTGCGACACCCGCCGGCACGTGATTTATTGAGCTTTTCGACCTCCGGTAGGCTAACCATGGATAAATCCAAGAAAAGAAAAGTTTCAGAAGAAAACAGAATATTTAATTCAACTACGTATGCTAATTTTGTGGCCGCTCAAGAAATAGTCAGGCACGGGAAGGATTTTGTGGCTCCCGGTGTTTTCTTTTCTGTGGGAAACGAGTCCAAATGGCTCTTTGAGTGTTTAAGGTTGCAGGCCCCTGTCCTAGGTGTTCCTCTTCTGTTGGGGCAGCTGGGCCCTTTTCAAAACCCAGGCTGAGGTCACCCACGAGCTCACTCCATTCCCAAGAATATCTCCATGAATTATGGAAAGACTTCTGGTAAATGCAGCTCCTCATTCATTCCTTCATTTATCAGCATCTCCAACAGAAGTTGTCCTGCCAAGAGAACTCCCCCTCTCTTTCCCAATCCTTATTTTGCGGAGGAGGGGAAAACCACACTAGAGCCCACATATGGAGATTTGGTGGCATGATTTAGACTAAGGGTCCCCAATCCCCAGTCCGTGGACCAGCACTGAGCTGGGGCATGTCAGAACATGGGCCGTGCAAACAAGCAAAGACCCCATCTTCAGGATACAGACAGCACATGAAACTTTGCCCCCTCTGGTCCACAGAAAAACCTCTCTCCATAGAACCAGTCCCTGGTGCCTAAAAGGTTGGAGGCCACTGATTTAGATTATCTGTGGTAGGAGGTTGGTTTTATGAGTGGCAATTGGAGTTTGTTCCCCATTCCAAGATGTGAGTTTTGGGTCTGTGGGGGTCCTTGGTGCTCTCTGAGCTTGGTTGCTTTCTTGCAGATGTTTCACAACCCAACTAGGGAACATCATCAGTGGTAGAAGGGAGTGGGATGTGTGGAGTGGAAAAAGAAGGAGAATTGGAAGGAGGAGGAGGAGGAGAAGGAGGAGAGGATGAGGAAGAAGACTGTGAGGGTCCTTGGTGCTCTGTGCATTTGGGGGTTTCTTGCAAATGTTTCATGACCCAACTAGGGAACATCATCTATGGTAGAAGGGAGTGGGTTTTGTGGAGTAGAAAAAGAAGGAGAATTGGGAGGAGAAGGAGGAGAAAGAGGAGAAGGAGAAGGAGAAAGAGGAGAAGGAGAAGGAGAAGGAGGAGAAGGAGAAGGAGAAGGAGAAGGAGAAGGAGAAGGAGAAGGAGAAGGAGAAGGAGAAGGAGAAGGAGAAGGACTGTGGGCTCTTTGTCTACCTACCCTTGAAAGGATTCTCAGAATGACAGGTGGTTGTTCTGAAGCAATCCTGAGGGAATAACCACCAAAAGTTTGGGAAAGATAAGCAAAGTCGGCTAGCAGAGAGAAACGCAAACACAACAGTGAGAAAACTACAGAAACATGGGAAAGACACCAAAAACCAACGAAACCAAGAAAGCATAAACACACCAACTCTGCAACTGGGCCCAAAGCCTTTTTGTCTTTGGTGGCGGTGAGGTGAACTGGGATGGAATAGCTCCAGGGGGGTTGACCATTGCTGAGAACGCTGGAAGAAGAAAGCTAGTCTCTGGAAGGGAGACAGGGAAAGTTGGCTTGATGTAATGGAGCCGCCATGTTTCAACGACCCCAGAAGTCGGCTTGTATTTTGCTCAATCAGCTGCCTTGATTCGATCCGTCAGGAATAAGGGAAGTGTGAAAGCCACAGAATGAACAAAAAGTTGTGGCTCATGCCAGAGAAATGAAGAGTTTCAAGTCTGGGAAGCCAGAAGGACTTTTGTTCCCATTTTAACAGGAGCTGGCTTGGAATCCGTCCTGCCAAAACTTTGCTACCAAGCTGGATGTGGGACAAACCCTTCTTCTTCTTCTTCTTCTTCTTCTTCTTCTTCTTCTTCTTCTTCTTCTTCTTCTTCTTCTTCTTCTTCTTCTTCTTCTTCTTCTTCTTCTTCTTCTTCTTCTTCTTCTTCTTCTTCTTCTTCTTCTTCTTCTTCTTCTTCTTCTTCTTCTTCTTCTTCTTCTTCTTCTTCTTCTTCTTCTTCTTCTTCTTCTTCTTCTTCTTCTCTTTCTTTCTCTCTCTCATTCTTTCTCTCTCACACACATTTCTGTCTCTCTCTCTCTCTCTAATTCTCTCATTTTCTTTTTCTCATTTCTCTCATTCTGTCTCATTCTCTCACACACACTCTCTCTTATTTTCTCTCTCTCATTCTCTCTCTCTCTCTCATTCTTTCTCTCTCACACACATTTCTGTCTCTCTCTCTCTCATTGCCTCTCTCTCTAATTCTCTCATTTTCTTTTTCTCATTTCTCTCATTCTGTCTCATTCTCTCACACACACTCTCTCTTATTTTCTCTCTCTCATTCTTTCTTTCTCTCTCATTCTCTCATTCTCACTCTCTCTTTCTCTGTGTCTGACTCGCTCTCTCTCTCTCTCTTTCTGTCTCATTCTTTCTCTCACACACACATTTCTCTCTCTCTCTCTCTCTCTAATTCTCTAATTCTGTCTCTCTTTTTCTCTTTCATTTCTCTCATTCACTTTCTCTCATTCTCTCTCATTCTCTCTCTCTCTCTCCCTCTTTCATTCTTTCTCTCTCACACACACATTTTTGTCTCTCTCTCATTGTCTCTTTCTCTCATTCTCTCTCTCTTTCTCTCACACTCTCGTTTTCTCTCTCTCTCTCATTCTTTCTCTCTCTCATTCTGAGTCTCTCTCTCTCTCTCTCTCTTATTCTCTCTCTCTCTTTTTCTCTCCTCCCACCCTCAGGGTTCCACCGAGGCAGCCATCCCTTGATTGATCGATCCCAGAAAGGGAAGGGACCCCATGAGTGAATGAAATGAAAACATTCCAAGCATGCCACCTGAGACTTTTAGTAGATGCCTCCAAGATGGTTGGGGAGGAGAAAGATGTGGACTTTCAAGTTGTAGTAGAAATGAAAACAACCCAGCACTCCCGATGCAAACCACGGAAAGAGTTCAACCCGACTGCAGAATCCGCCATTCTTACTTTAAAAACCTGGTACACAACAGCCACATGAAGGATCTTCCTGAAAAAGATTGCAGTCTGCAGGCCAAGCAAAAGGAGAATAGGCAGCAGATGATGGGATTTCTTTTCTTTTTTTCAGATTTGTGTTTGCTTTCTTATGATTTCAAGAGGAATCAAGAGACAAAGGGGATCCATTTGTCAGCTTTGTTTTGGGGGATTGTATAGCTACTAGTTAGGATCCATTGAATTAGTTTCCTCCTCCTCCTCCTCTTCTTCTTCTTCTCCTCCTCCTCCTCTTCTCCTCCTCCTTCTCCTTCTCCTTCTCCTTCTCCTTCTCCTTCTCCTTCTCCTTCCTTACATGAAGATCCTGCATGAGAAATATGCTTGGTCAGTGAAGAATCAGGCACAGTGACATGGATGAAGGTCACTGTCCAAATAGGTTTCACAGCCTCAAAGCTAAGAATTCAGACATACAGAAAACAGGGTGGTTTCACAGTCCTCCTCTCTTAAATCCTCACAAGCACTCAAAATAGACTAGAGCAGACTGAACATCAACACCTCAGTTAAATCTACTGGGAAAGCATCCTAGTAGAGTGGTTTTTCTTCTGCGTGGCAAATTATGGTGATTCTGAATCCTGGGTTCCAAATCAACCAGATAAGAGTCAACACAATTCAAGAGGGTTCATTTGTGGCAACGTAAAGATTCTAAACTGATGACATATTTCACTCTGCCTCCCAGCATCACCTGCTCTTCTCCTGCAATTTCTCTTTTATAATCTGCTGGGATCGAAGTTGGTTGGAAACAGATCCGGAATCTTCTCACCCATCCCATCCAGCAGTGCTAAATTCCCTTGGAAAACCTGAACAAGATTTTTCTATTTGGTTTGGTGACGCTGCCTTTAAGCCGACATTCACTAGTGCCCTATATCTGGGATTGGCAATTCCAGTGGTCTTCCGGGTGTGCTTCAAGGTGTGGGTTCTTACCTTTAAAGTGCTCCATGGCTTAGGACCTGGGTACTTACGAGACCACCTTCTGCAACCAATAACCTCTCACCAATCAGCATGCTCCCACAGGGTGGGCCTCCTCAGGGTGCCATCACTAAAGCAATGTTGACTGGTGGTTCCCAGGGAAAGAGCCTTTTCTGTGGGGGCACCTACCCTTTGGAACAGATTACCCCCAGGGATACGAATGATCCCAGATCTTCATACTTTCCGTCGTGCACTTAAGACCTTTCTATTTCACCAAGCCAGGCTGGCATAAATCTCTTCTAATTTTCCTAAATCTTTATGTTGAAAATTCTTAACCGATGAACCAAATTGGCTTAATCATCTTATATTCACATTTTATATGTATGTTATTTTAACTGTTCACCGCCCTGAGTCCTTCGGGAGAAGGGCGGTATAGAAATTGAATGAATGAATGAATGAATGAATGAATGAATGAATGAATGAATAAATAAATAAATAAATAAATAAATAAATAAATAAATAAATAAATAAATAAATAAATAAATAAATAAATAAATAAATAAATAAATAAATAAATAAATTCTTGTTTTTGCCGAGGTATTATTAAGACTGATTTTTATAAGAGCGCCTGATGGACAGATGAAGGAAGACATTTGCTACCAGCAAATCTTTTTCGTTTTCCCTCTTCTATTTTGCAAAAGCTGGAATCACAAGGCCACAGTCCTACTATGCAAACTGCACCCAATGTCTCCATGGCCTTTTTTAAAAAACAAAATAAAGGCTGTTCTTGTTTCTGTATAATTAGTTGCAGCCTGCATTACAAAAACATTCCAGGGACTTATTCGTTGACTTAGTAAAAATCCCCCTTGCTTCCTCTATGAAGGAAAGGTGAAGGAGGGACCTGGGATGATTTTCAGTGAATTGAGAAGGTCTGAGTGGTCTCTGAGAAACCGATCAGCGAATGTGAACTGTTCCTGCGTAGAAGAAAAGTTCAAGACTTTCAAAAGAGTTCCTTGCAAAATTCAGGCATGGATGTCAGGCACAAAGGATCAGGACCGTGTGTTAAGTTGCAGCACAGACGATGTATTACGGTGTTTCCCTGAAAATAAGACCCTGTCTTATTTTATTTATTTATTTTGCCACCAAAAGAGGCACCAGGTCTTATTTTCAGGGGGAGAATGTCGTCCACTGATTCACCTTACCTGCGTGCATCACCCCCAACCTCTTTTTTTTGCTGTCAGAGGCCTTCAAGAATGTCTGGAAAAACCAGCAAGGCCTTCCTGAAGACCTCTGTAGCCTGTGAGCTCTGTTATTGGTTACAGAAGCCTTCAGGAAAGCTTTGCCAGCTGCAGAAGAAATGAGCCAAAGTGTGCGAAGCCTGGCTGCAACTGTCCAAAGGTAAGTAGTTGGGCAGCTCCACCACCCTCATCCTCCCCCTAGCTTAATTTTTATCTGTGCACCCTGAAGTGGGCAGGGTCTTCGTTAGGGCTTATATTGGGCACACTGTTGTGGCTCCGTTACCTGAGCCTGTGTCATCGGCAGGAGAGGACTCCGAGAGTGAAGGAGAGGAGTTGGCAAGGCCTCCCTCTCCAGGACCCTCCTCTCTGGCAATGCCTTCGGTGTCCGCCGAAGGGCAAGAGATAGGGCCGGGGCCAAGCATGTCCACGCAACCACAGGTGGACAGTGATGAGGGTAATGAGTCTTGGCTGGATCCTCAGCAGCGTCGCAGAGATAAGCGCATGCAACAGAAGAAAAGGCGTGCCAGAGATTAGGCTGAGTCACTGGACCATACCCCACAGGGTATAAAAGGGGGTGAGGTGGCCATTCAGACTCTGTGATGGACAAAACTAACTACTATTGAGTCACATTGCATCTTTGGAAACAACATTATCGGCCTTGGATTTATTTTACGAACTGGACAATTCTTGACTGTGGGTATTTTGTTTATTGAGTAAAGTTCTTGGCAAGCAGCTACTGGGTTGCTGCCAAGCGTCTTATCAGAAGAATTGGTTGTCTGCCAGCTGTCTGTTTGTGTGCGTGTGTGGGATGGGGACAGAACACACACATGTCAAAATCAAGCTAGGACTTACTTTCTGAGTAGGTCGTATTTTCTGGGAAACATGGTAGTTGAAGCCTATACACAAGAATCTAGTCGTCTAATAGAATTGGCACTAAATAAGAGTCAATTCAAGAATTCAAGAGGGATTGGACCTGGATCGCTTAAGGCAATGTAAAGATGCTAAGCTGATGATACACTTAACTCCGCCTCCCTAGCTCTGCCTACTCTTCTCCTACATCAAGTTAGGCAAGTCCTTAATTATGGAAAATTAACAGCAAACTAACACTATCAGTACCGTACAAAGAAAATATCTACAAGATATTTTATAGATGGCATCTCCCACCGGCACGGATCTCCAAAATGTTCCCCAATACATCTTCACTCTGCTGGAAATGCAAAGCACAAAAAGGGACATACTACCACATGTGGTGGTCGTGTCCCAAAGCCAAACAATTCTGGAATAATATCAAAACCCAATTGGAACAAATAACAGCTCAAAAAGTACCACTAAAACCAGAAACATATTTATTAGGCATATTTACATGTAATTATGATAGAGAAATAATATATTTGATCACACATATTTTGACTGCCTCAAGGATCACTTATGCACAAAATTGGAAGATGGAAGAAGTCCCAACAAGATAGAATAATATCTAAAATAATGGAATGTGCTGAGATGGACAGACTCACCAAGGAAATTCAAGGAAAGGAAGAATCTGACTACTACCTGGTTTGGCAAAGGTGGTATCAATGGTTGGAGGGGAAAAATAAAACCAAAAGACGATCCTAAAAGAGTAAGCCAAAATTCTGTACCAAATAAGATATAACAACGCATAATTAAATATTAAAAAATAATATCGTTATATACGGTGAGAGGAAGGAATATATATCGAGGAATAGAGGTTATTGATGTCAGAGGAAATCAGACATTACGTTTAGATGTTATTTATGTTATTAATGTTGTATTTGTCACATTTGTATGTGTATGTGTATTTTGTGTGTTTATATATGTAATAAAAACTTTAAAAAAAAGAGAGCCGTCATTCCTGGATGCACGCCAACGAAGGCGTGATAAACGGTTGCAGCAGTTAAAGAGGCGTGCTGGGATTAGAACTGAGTCACTGGACCACACCCCAGAGACTATATAAGAGAGGGTGGTGGCTGGTAAAACTCTGTGATGAACAAAAACGAACTTTGGCTAGTCACTTGAACAACATCTGAAGCGCCGAAGGGATATTGTTTTGCTGGACTATTTGCAATGCGTATGTAATTTTATGTTATCTGTTGCAGTAAACCTCTTGGCAGACGGTGCTTATATTGTTGCCAAGTTTGAGATAACGACCTGTGTGCGTGCCAAGTACTTTCTTAACCCTCGGCTGGCTGTGTTTGTGTGTGTGTGTGGACGGGGACAGATCAGTTTTTGAAGAGGTGAACACAGTCTGAATGCCGTTCGATCAGCTTCCGAGTTCAGCTCATGTTGCATCCAAAGGGCCATTTCCTCTAGGATTCATTTCTTCAAATTCAAAGGAGGTTTGTCAAAAAAAAAAAAATTCTTATTCTGCTGCCCATCTCAATTCAGCAAAAGATCGACGGCAACTAGCAAGAGAAAGCTTTCAGCTAATGTTCTTGGCTGGCGGAAATCTATATTAAATGTGTATGATAACATTTTTCACAGGAACATCTTCGCAAAGTGTGGCATGGGAAAATGTCTTGGGAAAAAAACAAACAAGCAAAAAAAAAAAGAAAAAAGAAAGAAAAAAGAACAGCATACAAAAATATAATTAAACTGTAATTTCCAAGGAAGTGATCTTTATTTGCCTGAACGGGTCAACCTGTAACCAAGCTTGGCTTGCATAATCAGTGCCTGGGAGATGATTTGTTATGCTGGACACATCTACCTAATCAAAGCTGATGCTTATTTTGATCGATATTTGGCTGTAAATCAGAGGTGTACAGTCTGAGACTCCAACATGCTAAAACATACAAAGTGTCAGCGTTCCAGAAAAACCCCAACTCCAAGTAAAGATGTGGAAGCAAGCATTTTCCAAAGTTCTCTTTACTAGAATAGGCAAACTGGCACATCTGGGAAAACCCGAATCTGAAAAGCCCGGGTTTTCTCTCAATAAGTCAATGCTCCCAAAACCATCCCCTTTTCCACCCAGTCGATCACATGCTCGATAGAGAATAGAATAGAAAAGAATATGGAATGGAATGGAATGGAATGGAATGGAATAGAATAGAATAGAATAGAATAGAATAGAATAGAATAGAATAGAATAGAATAGAATAGAATAGAATAGAATAGAATAGAATAGAATAGAATAGAATAGAATAATGAATAGGAGAGGAGAGGATAATGAATAGGATAGGATAGGATAGGATAGGATAGGATAGGATAGGATAGGATAGGATAGAGAATAGAATAGAATAGAATAGAATAGAATAGAATAGAATAGAATAGAATAGAATAGAATAGAATAGAATATGGAATGGAATGGGATAGGATAGGATAGGATAGGATGGGATAGGATAGGATAGGATAGGATAGGATAGGATAGGATAGGATAGGATAGGATAGAGAATAGAATAGAATAGAATAGAATAGAATAGAATAGAATAGAATAGAATAGAATAGAATAGAATAGAATAGAATAGAATAGAATAGAATAGAATAGAATAGAATAGAATAATGAATAGGAGAGGAGAGGATAATGAATAGGATAGGATAGGATAGGATAGGATAGGATAGGATAGGATAGGATAGGATAGGATAGAGAATAGAATAGAATAGAATAGAATGGAATGGAATGGAATGGAATGGAATGGAATGGAATGGAATGGAATGGAATGGAATGGGATGGGATGGGATGGGATGGGATGGGATGGGATGGGATGGGATGGGATGGGATGGGATGGGATGGGATGGGATAGGATAGGATAGGATAGGATAGGATAGGATAGGATAGGATAGGATAGGATAGGATAGGATAGAGAATAGACTAGAATAGAATAGAATTTGGAATGGAATGGAATGGAATGGAATGGAATGGAATGGAATGGAATAGAATAATGAATAGGAGAGGATAGGATAATGAATAGGATAGGATAGGATAGGATAGGATAGGATAGGATAGGATAGGATAGGATAGGATAGGATAGGATAGGATAGGATAGGACAGGACAGGACAGGACAGGACAGGACAGGATAGGATAGAGGATAGGACAGAACAGAACATGGAATGGAATGGAATGGAATGGAATGGAATGGAATGGAATGGAATGGAACGGAACGGAACGGAACGGAACGGAACGGAACAGAACAGAACAGAAATTATTTGTTGGCCACACAAGGAATTTGTCTTTGGTGCATATGCTCTCCGTGTACATAAACAAGGAGCGAGTGCCGCCGTCTGTGTCAGCCTGTGTCGTCTTCGCTTTCAAATCGTGGCTCTCAAATTAAATATTCATCTCTCTCCTTCCCCCTCCCCGCCATTGAAATATTAATGCGTTGCTGCTGTTTCTGTAACACATATTAATTTCTTATGGCATTTCCAGGCAATGCATAAGTTATAAAGACGCCCTCCCCTAGGAAGTCCTGCTTGATTCTCCCTTCTCTAGATGGACTCCCGGTTGGGGAAGGCAGTTTGGGAAAGAGGGGAGGGGAGAAAGAGGGAGGTAATTTATTTCAGCAAGCCGACCCTCCCGTTTCCACCCTCCTCTCGGCTTTGAAACAGAATATTGATGTTTGCCGTTGCATCTCCTCCTACAGGGTGACTCATCCCTCCATTCAGTAATTTCTTCTCAGCAGAAAGTGCCGGAGAGGGATCCAGAGAACTGTCTGGCCACCGCAACCCCATTATAGAAATTAAACTTTACAAATCACCCAGAGATGAACGATCTGAAGGCGCACAAGGCTGACAATATTGATCGGTCTTCCAGTTGCCTGCTGCCTATGGCTCTGGAAAGAGAGAGCGGGGGGGGGGGGAAGGAGAGGGAGAGGTAGAGAGAGAGAGAAAGAGAGAGAAAGAGAGAGAAAGAGAGAGAAAGAGAGAGAGACAGATGGGGCAATGGGTTTAGTTGTGAAGTACAGATGGAAGACACAACAGGGTGATAGGGTTTGAATTACAGTTAGGTTCTCTATTTATCCAGGTAGTAGGTAACTCCTTTATTTCTTTACCACCTTATTGGAATGATGATGATGATGTTTCTTTGCATGAACACCGAGAGCTTCTGCACTGGAGACAAATTTGTCGTGTGTCTAATTACACTTGGCCAAATAAAAAAATTCTATTCTATTCTATTCTATTCTATTCTATTCTATTCTATTCTATTCTATTCTATTCTATTCTAATTCTAATTCTAATTCTAATTCTAATTCTAATTCTAATTCTAATTCTAATTCTAATTCTAATTCTAATTCTAATCCTAATCCTAATCCTATCCTATCCTATCCTATCCTATCCTATTCATTATCCTATCCTATCCTATCCTATCCTATTCTATCCTGTCCTATCCTATCCTGTCCTATCCTATCCTATCCTGCATTCTATTCTATTCTATTCTATTCTATTCTATTCTATTCTATTCTATTCTATTCTATTCTATTCTATTCTATTCTATTCTAATTCTAATTCTAATTCTAATTCTAATTCTAATTCTAATTCTAATCCTAATCCTATCCTATCCTATCCTATCCTATCCTATTCATTATCCTATCCTATCCTATCCTATTCTATCCTGTCCTATCCTATCCTGTCCTATCCTATCCTATCCTGCATTCTATTCTATTCTATTCTATTCTATTCTATTCTATTCTATTCTATTCTATTCTATTCTATTCTATTCTATTCTATTCTATTCTATTCTATTCATTCTAATTCTATCCTATCCTATCCTATTCATTATCCTATCCTATCCTATCCTATTCATTATCCTATCCTATCCTATCCTATTCATTATCCTATCCTATCCTATCCTGTCCTATCCTGTCCTATCCTATCTTGCATTCTATTCTATTCTATTCTATTCTATTCTATTCTATTCTATTCTATTCTATTCTATTCTATTCTATTCTATTCTATTCTATTCTATTCTATTCTATTCCATTCCATTCCATTCCATTCCATTCCATTCCATTCCATTGTAATTCCATTCCATTCCATTCCTTCTATTCCATTCCATTCCATTCTTTGATGCACCTCTTGGGAGTTGAGTCAAAAGATGTCCGAACAAAGCTGCAGTGGATTTTTTTTTAGAAGAGCAGATTTGCAAGAACGTCTTGTCCTGTAGGAGATGACCGGGCTGAGCCCAAGGGTGGGAAATCAAAGCTGCAACTTTCTCCATGCAACAATAGTTCTAGTTCTACCTTCTGTCCTATCTGTTGGTCAACTTTAGGCTAGCACAGCCACCCAGCCTGACCAGAAACCTTTCCTAACCCATTCTGAAGAATCCAGAGCAAAACTAAGACCTTCCAGACCCATAACAGATGTTCTACCATGGAGCTGCAGCTGGCTTTGGGCAAGAAAGAAGGATTCCATTGTCACCCCACTGAAGAAGGCACATGCATTCAATTTTCAACCACAGAATAACATGGAATTGCGATAGAATCCTTAAAAAAAAAACAACAACAACAACAACACAACACTCCTTTCACAACGATGGCCTGGAGCACCCTCGCTTCTCGCGAGACGTCGAGAGGCCCACGTGAATTATCAAAATAAGAGTTTTGTTTTTAAAGTTGAAAAAAAAAAGTGAGGGCAGGGAGGGAACCTTATCTGGACCTTGCAGAGGGAGCAACAGTAGCCGGGGTGAAAGAGTTTCTAAACTCTTATTCATATGGAAGGGTCAGCAAAGGGTTGCCGTGGTTTCCTAGAGATCTTTAAATTTGCTTTCTTTGGAGGTAGCTTGGCAGCTCCAGAGGGACCATGAAAAGAAACCCAACTCTTTCATCCAGAGGGGGCCTCGGGTGCTAAATTCAAGTTCAAAGCCTTAAGGTTTTTTTCTCTCTCTCTCTCTCTCTTTTTTATGTTGCCGTGAGCAGTTTGGTCGATCATTCCCAGATACAGACTCCCCTTCACTTCAGCCCACCCAAACCCTGATTCTAACCCTCTTTGAGGAGAACAACAGCTTCTGCTGAAGTGTAGCATCTCTCTCTCTCTCTCTCTCCCTCCCTCTCATTCACTCCTTCCTCTTTCCCTTCCCCCATCTCTCTCCCTCTCCTTCTCTCCCCCCTCTCTTTCCCTCTGTCTCTCTCCCTCTCATTCTCTTTCCTCTCTCCCCCTCTTTCCCTCCCTCTCTCTCCCTCTCTCTCCTTTTCTCCTCCCTCTCCTTTTCTCCTTCCTCTCTCCCCCCTCTCTCCCTCTCCCTCTCCCTTTCTCACTCTCATTCTCTCCTTCCTCTCTCTCCCTCTCTCCCTCTCCCTCTCCCTCTCTCTCCCTCTCTCTCCCTCTCTCCCTCTCATTCTCTCCTTCCTCTCTCTCTTCCTCTCTCCCTCTCATTCTCTCCTTCCTCTCTCTCCCTCTCTCCCTTTCTCCCTCTCCCTCTCTCCTTCCTCTCTCTCTCTCTCTCTCTCTCTCTCCATCCTATTTTTAGGCCCATCCAGATTAAACTTCACTTCTGATGGCTTGCACAGACGGCGTATGAGAGAAAACGCTTGAAAGTGCTAAAGAATTTAAAAATAAAATAAAATAGTTGTCTACCCTATTCACTCTGCAAGAAAGGCCCGGAGAAGACAGTTTTCCCCACCCTGCAGATGGGGAATGTTCAGGTCCAATGTTTCTTTGATTCTCAGGAGACCAAGAAAGGCTCAAACATGTATTGAGAGAGAGACAGACAGAGACAGAGAGAGAGAGAAGAGAGAGAGAGACAGAGAGACACAGAGAGAGAGACAGAGACAGAGACAGACAGAGACAGACAGAAAGAGAGAGAAGACAGAGAGAGAGAGAGAGACAGAGACAGAGATAGAGAAAGACAGAAAGAGAGAGAGAGAGAGACAGAGACAGAGACAGACAGAGACAGACATAAAGAGAGAGAAGACAGAGAGAGAGAGAGAGACAGATAGACAGAGAGAGAGAGAGAGAAAGACAGAGAGACAGAGACAGAGAGACAGAGAGACAGACAGAGATAGAGAGAGAAAGACAGAGAGACAGAGACAGAGAGACAGAGAGACAGACAGAGATAGAGAGAGAAAGACAGAGAGACAGAGACAGAGAGACAGAGAGACAGACAGAGATAGAGAGAGAAAGACAGAAAGAGAGAGACAGAGAGACAGAGAGACAGAGACAGAGACAGAAAGACAGATAGACAGACAGAGATAGAGAGAGAAAGAGAGAGAGAGAGAGAGAGAGAGACAGAGACAGAGACAGAGAGAGAGAGAGACAGAGACAGAGAGACAGAAAGACAGATAGACAGACAGAGATAGAGAGAGAAAGACAGAGAAAGAGAGAGAGAGAGAGAGAGAGAGAGAGAGAGGGAGGGAGAGAGTTGTGATAGCTGAGTGACCAGATGGGAAAGTGTTGGCCATGTTGGGCCATACAAACACATTGCTGTTATGGGATGTTCTTGATAATGATGGATAGCTTGCCCCACTGACATTTTGGACCTACGTTTTTTTTTTATCATGCCAGATGTTCATGTGTGCCTATTGGTGCTAGGGCATGCAGAGTTTTTACCAGACTTGCAAGTTCCTTTCCTTGTTCCCTTGAGAAGACAAGATCTAAATATTTTCATTCACTACACCCACTTTGGCGTCTTAGTCATGGCTAGCTGTGGTTACACAGCATACTTAACTAGGGTCAAGAAGCAAATGTGTTGTGTAGGCCACTAATTGGGGCAGGAGAGTTCCAGTTTTAACCCAAATGTGTCTTTCCTCCTGGCCGGTGGAGAAGAACCTTCAACATTATGAAGCTTCCCAAGTCATCTTCTGGTCTAAGGATGGATAGACTAAGAGTTAGTATGGAAAGCAATGCGTGGGAAGACTATGCCTCCAAAATGTTGTATCACTATATGCTTCCAGGTCTAGAAAGTCTAGAAGATGTGCCTGGATTAGGATTAGAGTTATAGTGCGGCCTGGCTTGATCCATTTCAGGAATATCACTAGTTCTCCTGAAGTCATCCCAAACCTTATTCCAGGGGCTGAAGAATACATGACCTTAAGAAGTTCTCGGTGCTCTCTAAGCTTGGTGGTTTGCTTGCAGATGTTTCATCACCCAAACTAGGTAACCTCATCAGTGCTAGAAGGGAGTTGGGTTTACTCTCTCCCCTCTAGCACTGATGAAGTTACCTAGTTTGGGTCATGAAACATCTACAAGAAAACCATCAAGCTCAGAGAGCACCAAGGACAAGGGTGGGGCTGCTGGGGGTTCACAGGGGTTCGGGAGAACCTCTAGCGAAGATTCTGTGCAGTTCAGAGAACCCCCAAATCCCACTCCTGGCTGGCCTCACCCACCCCACCCTACCCCTCCCTTCCCAGGAGACCCCACATGGGCCGTTTTGGATGCAGTAAGGGCAGGGCGCACGCAGAGGCTCGGGGAGGGTGAAAAATGGGCCTTCCAGAAGTTCAGGAAGGCCGGAAACAAGGGGAGGCTGTTTTCGTCCTCCCGGACGCTGAAGAAAAGCCTCCAGAGCCCGTGGAGGGCAAATCCCCACCATGGCCATGGCCATGCCCATCCAGCAACCGGGCAGAGAGCCCCTTGCTAAAATTTTTGGAGCCCACCCCTGACCAAGGACCCCTCATTTCAACCTTAGAGCTACAAATACTCTCCCTTATTGGTCATACATGACCTTTCCTCTTTCCAAACCAAGGCCCGACAACGGGAAGGCTAAGAAGCTGCAGGAGAAATCTCCAAAGCACCACGAGATAAAACATCCCATTCTCTCCGATATCTGTAAAAGAGGCGAGCCATCGACCGCATCTGCCGGCTTCTCCTGTTCCTTACAGCCCAGACAATGGGAGTTGAGAAGAAGGAGGTAGCTTTGACTTCCAGAGAGCGCTCCGGATGCTTTCCTCCTCACAAGTCTTTAAATGTTATTTATCAGAGTGTCAAGTGGGCACGAGGCCCAGGTGGAAACGCACCGGCTGTTAAGCTTGCTAAAATGCCAGACGGATCATCATAGTATTAATTAAAGGCGATTGTATTTCACAAGGAGACAAATGCCAAGTTTGGGTTGTGAGCTGCAAGGAGAAGGCTGCCTCGCCAATTCCCACCCTCCCAGCTACACTTTTAAGTTACTTTTTGACTCAGAATATGGGGGGGGGGGGGTTAAGGGATGGGGGGGTGAGGGGAGAATGTCGGGCTTGCCTAATCCTTGTGACATTTAAAATAGGACCTGTAAAAGAGGCGACCACAAGGTTAACTCATGACGTGCCAAAACGCCTGGTGGAACGGATTAATATAAGATGTTGCAATGACTATCAGCAGAAGTGGATTTCTTTAATTTCTCTCCCTCTCTCTCTCCTTCTGGAGGAAAAGAAATCTCTGTTTATTTGGCCCAAGTTCTTCAATGAGGATAATGAATGCGTAAGAGATAAGTTTGCTTTCATCCAGCCAGAACAGCAATCCGTTCTGATGTTAACCATTCATGCAGGGGTGAAATCCAGCAGGTTCTGGAGAACCTGTAGCGGAAATTTTGAGTCGTTCGGAGAACCGGCAAATACCACCTCTGGCTGGCCCCAGAGTGGGGGGGGGAGGGGAATGGAGATTTTGCAATATCCCTTCCCCAGGGGTAGGGAGGGAATGGAGATTTTGCAGTATCTTTCTCCTGAAGCGGGGAGGGAATGGGGATTTTGCAGTATCCTTCCCCCAGGAGTGCGGAGGGAATGGAGATTTTGCAGTATCCTTCCCCCAGGAAGGGAGGGAATGGAGATTTTGCAATATCCTTCCCCTGCCATGCCCACCAAGCCACGCCCACAGAACCGGGAGGGAAAACATTTTGGATTTCACCCCTGCATTCATGCAACTTTTAAAGGACATTTTGGCGGGGGGGGGGGGCAGTCCATAGATCATGATTTTAAGCAGTGATGCTCGCAAATTGCCCTTCAAGCTGTTCGAAATTATACTTTATTGGTTATTGTCGTTGTTGGGTAAAGTTGCCTTGACAGTCGGAAGGCACGGAAATGTGGGGTGTAAATTCAGGAATAAATTAAATAAGAATAAAAAGGAAACATGCCATCACAGAAAATGAAAAACCCTCAAACCATAGAAAGGCAAATGTGTTTTGGTTAAGTGGCAGAAGCATAGGAAAACAATGAGGAAAACAAAATATTGCAGCATCTAAAATATTGGCCGCGGCCGCTTATTTATGTATTTGCTAGATTTGGTAGCTGCTGCAGTTTTATGACTCTGGATGGTGTGCAACAGAGATCAAAGACGTGCAGCTAATAAAACCATAATACATGCACACACAGGGGCTCTGTTGAGTGAATCAGTTGGGGCCAACATCTTCTGAATGAAGAATCTTTGTGAATGAAGAGAAGAAGAGAAGATACCTCCGGGTGCCATCAGCTAAACAATGTTGACTGGCGGCCCCCAGGGGGAGGGCCTTCTCTGTGGGGGCACCCACTATCTGGAACGAGCTCCCCCCAAAGATACGGAGGATCCCCGATCTGTGCACTTTCCGCCGTGCTCTTAAGACTCTCCTATTCCAGCAAGCCGGCCTGGCCTAATTTTCTCCCCTGTTTTAAAATTCTTTTAAATCGAAATTTTAATCTGTTTTAAATTATTGGGATTTTTTAATTGTCTCGGGCTAAATTATTTAATCTGGTTTTAATTATGTTTTTAACTTTTGTATCTATGTATTTTATTTTGTACCTGTTCACCTCCCTGAGTCCTTCAGGAGTAGGGCGGTATATAAATCTAATAAAACAAACAAAACAAACCTGCAGAATTCTCGAGGTTGTCATATTTCATATTATGGGGGGCTGACCACAGAGAAGTTCTGCTACTTTATGAAGTCCCAGGATGTCCACATCTGTCAGGTAGCAATAAATGGGACAGTGATAATGGATGTAATCCCAGGCCAAGGTTTCACTTTGTGTCAACATATCTCATGTCAAGGAGAGAGTCAGCCTGGAAATAAGGAGAAATTTCCTGACAGGGAGAACAATCCACCGATGGAACAGACGTTGCCTTCAGAAGTTGTGGGAGCTTCATCACTGGAAGCTTTCAAGTAGAGACTGGACTGCCCTCTGTCAGAAATGGTGTAGGGTCTCCTATTTGGGGTGGGGTGGGGGGTTGGACTAGGTCCCTTCCAACTCTCTTATTCTATTATTTAGATCCATTCGTGAAACATCCAAGTCAAGGGCTTTATAGTATTGTATAATACAAGAATCTCCCAAGATTGCTTACCTTCCCCTGGAAACAATCAGATAAGGTTTCATGGAACTGATTGGGCAAATGTCAGGCTTATGCCTCTTGTGACTACACAAGGACTCAAAGCTAATTCCCTGCTTGACCCTTCCTTCCTGCCTACCTGACAGTTTCCCAATAGCAATAGACTAATATACGGCTTCACAGTCCTCTACAGCCCTCTATAAGCGGTTTACAGAGTCAGCATATTGCCCCCCAACAATCTGGGTCCTCATTTTACTGACCTCGGAAGTTAGCCTGCAATGTTGCATTCTAATCACTGGGCCACCACGGCTCCTAACAACATGGTTAGATGAATAAGCCACATGGCAAATTTTTGCTGAGTATCCTAAGTTCTGAAATGTGTTTTGCAGTAGGTTCAGACACCATAGTTAACCAAAATGAAACTAAAACTAACCTGGGGCATAGTGCCAAGCCTATAATTCACGTGGCTCATAGCCTAAGCTTTAATGGATAGACATGGCTTCACTCTGCAGATTATATACTGGGGTTCGGCAAGGATCCCCTACGCGCATTCAGATGAGGAGAGCACATCTTTCTCCTTCTATCCTGGCCACTTTTAGAGGCACAATTGAGAACGTTTTAACAAACTGCATCCCTCTTTGGCTTGGTGGCAGCAGTGCCTCAGATAGAAAGTCCATACTGAGAGTGGTGAGGACAGCAGAGAAGATTATAGGAAGCTCGCTTCCTGTTATTCGGGATGCTGCTTATAACCACTATGTGCTTAGAGCTCAAAGCATTGTTGAAGACTCCACACATCTGTTTCTGTTGCTCCCCTCTGGGAGGGGGTTTCAAAGTAGCTATAGCATGACTACTAGATTCTGTAACAGCTTTGTTCCTTACTCCATCCATCTTGTAAACTTGCAGGATTCTTTTTTCTCGCCATGTATATGTATACCTTCGAACTGGACTGTGATGTTTCTCTATGTCATATATGTGTCTGTATATGGGTATAGGCATAATGGTTACCTTTTGAGAGCTGAATGCAATAAAATTTCATTTTAATGTATGCTGATTAGTGTCCATTTAAAGTGACAGTAAAGTTCTATTCTATTCTATTCTATTCTATTCTATTCTATTCTATTCTATTCTATTCTATTCTATTCTATTCTATTCTATTCTATTCTATTCTATTCTATTCTATTCTATTCCATTCCATTCCATTCCATTCCATTCCATTCCATTCCATTCTATTCTCACCAGTGAAAGGTTTATATCTTCTGTTTTTCAAACAGTGATGCTGATGCCAGCAACTGAAAAGGAGGATGGGCATAGCACCATCATTCGGAGTCAGTATTCTCTTGTCCTCTCTCTATTAGCCAAAGCATCTTAATGACCATGGAAACCGTCTTCTTAGCACTGACTTCATAGGAACATACCCTGACAGCATATTTATTTTCAGGCAAGACTAAACATTATTGAAAACTCGCTCCGTTTATTTTGATTGTGCGTCTGGCAATGTTGTCTCAAACAATGCAGTGTGTCTTCCATGCTGTGTGGCACAGATGTGTTCTTGGCTCTTCCTGACACAATGCTTCCTCCCCCCCCCCCTCTCTTTCACATACACACACAGAGAGAAAGAAAGAGACAAACACACACATAAACAGAAGGAATCACAAGTCCTTGGGCTGCCAACAGCGATAAAATCTACGTGCACGAATAACATGCTAGGGTAGAACAGAGGCTGAAACCCTCTTTGGATGCCACCAAGAAAAATGGCCAGCGTAATAAAATGCGCACGTACAAGCCTTGGGTTCCAAACGAAATAAAATGTGCAAACATTTCAACTGCCTTTCGCGGAAAGCACAAACCTCCAACCGCACAAAAAGTCCTTTCGGGGTCACAACGGAGACGCAACGCAAATAGTGGCACCGTCTTCATCTCGTGTTCTATGTTAACTGCTGGCTGACGACTGCAAAACGTTTATGAATGGGAAGTTGCACTTTTAGGTATAGACGCGTGTGGGGGACGCGGTATACGTTAACGGGGCAGAGTAACAGAGTTGGAAAGGATCGTGGAGGTCATCTAGTCTGACCCCTTACTCAAGCAGGAGATCCTATACCCGTGATGGCAAACCTATGGAGCCATATTGGTGGGCACGCGAGCTCAGCTCCGTCCCACCGGAAGTCGGCAATCGGGCTGTTTCCGGCCTCCGGAGAACCACCAGGTGGGTGGGGAAAGCTGTTTTTGCCCTCCCCAAGCTCCTAGAAAGGCTCTGGAGGCTGGGGAGAGCGAAAAACGGGCCCTCCGGTTCCACCGGAAGTTGGCAAATGGGCCATTTCCGGCCTCCGGAGGGGTGGGAAAGGCCATTTTTGCCCTTCCCAAGCTCCTAGAAAGGGCCTGAAGCCTGGGGAAGAGAAAAAAATGGGCCCACCGTGCCATCGTGTGCCAGGAGCGGGGGGAGCGCGCGCATGCATGGGGCGCATGGAATTATGGGGGTGGGCACGCGTGCATGCAACACCACCACCCCCACTCCTGGCACACGATGGCAAAAAGATTAGCCATCACTGTCCTATACCATTCCAGACAAGTGACTGTCCAGAGTGGTCTTGAAAACGTCCAACGATGGAGCACCAGGGGTGAAATTCACTTACCTTCCCTACCGGTTTGCAAATGCGTGAGCGCCATCATCTGTGCATGTGTAAAGCATTCTGCGCATGCGCAGAGGTTTAAAATGTCGCAAAAAAGCAACATCGTGATGTCTGTGTGGGTGGGCGGTACCTCCCACAGCCGCTGCTACCGGTTCATCCAAGCCAGATAGAACCAGCTGGATTTCTGGAGGCAAGTTGTTCCACTGATTAATTGTTCTAAATGTTAAGAATTTTATCCTTAGTTCTAAGTTGCTTCTCTCCTTGATTAATTTCCACCCACTGCTTCTTGTCCTGCCTTCAGGTGCTTTGGAGAATAGCTTGACTCCCTCTTCTTTGTGGCAGCCCCTGAGATATTGGAAGATGGCTATCCTGTCTCCCCTGGTCCTTCTCTTCACTAGACTAGCCATGCCCAGTTCCAGCAACCGTTCTTCATATGTTTTAGCCTCCAGTCCCCTAATCATCTTTATTGCTCTTCTCTGCACTCTTTCTAGAGTCTCAGTATCTGTTTTACACCATGGCGACCAAAACTGTATGCAGTATTACATACATACATGCATGTATGACAAATAAATGTCTGATTAAAATAAATAATGCAGCATTATTATATATGAAAGGTGACAGATCTCATATCCTTGCCACTTTCTCCCAACAAATAAAAACTGTGGAAAATTTCAAAGCGACAAAAGCTATTATATAAAGTACACACATTGTTATATTCCTTTTCCTGGCCAAATGCAGAAAAGGAGTGTTACATTACTGTGAAAGTAGCCAAAAGTGATTTTTCCCCCCTTCCTTTTTCTTCAAAACTAATGGTTGTAACACCATTTGATATTTAAACTGACAAAGTTAGTCATCTGCCTGGAGAAGATTCTGGTTTAGTTAGGAATTCAATCAACAAGAGCCAAAGAATTTGGTCTCCAGATTTTCAGCTCGGGTGGACCAAGCACAAAAAAAAAAAAGGATAAATCTGCCCAGTGATTTTGGAGGGATAGACCTTCTCAGACCTTGGAAGGAAGATATGTCTGTGAAAGAAGGTTGGCCCTACTCACTGTGGAGGTGAGTACCATCCACCCTTTCAATGTCTCCAAGAAAAGGTGATCTCCAGTGGAGAAAAGATTCCAATAGCAGAGAATGCATGTCAACTCAAGCTTGAACTGTTGAGATCTTGGTGTTTGTTGGCTTTTTTCTTGCAGGTCTTTCGTCAACACACCAGGGAACAGAATACCAAGTTTAGTGAAGAATCCAATGGATGAAAGGTTGCCTATCCCTGACTTCAATGTTCCAGCTTCTACAGAATAACAGAGTTGGAAGGGACCTTGGAGGTCTTCCAGTCCAATTCCCAGCTCAAGCAAGAGATACTATATCCTTTCAGACAAATGGTTGTCCTATCTCTTCTGACAAATCTCCCACAACTTCTGGAGGCAAGTGATTCCACTGATTAATTGTTAGGAAGTTTCTTCTTCCTTCTAGGTTGCTTCTCTCCTTGGTTAGTTTCCATCTGTTGTTCTTTGCCCTGCCTTCAGGTGCGTTGGAAAATATGTTGACCCCCTTTTCACTGTGGCAGCCCCTTAGATAATTCTACACAAAGCAGAAGCAGAAAAACAATAACAACACAGAACATTTTCTCTTTCTTCTTTCCTCCATCTTTTTTTTTTTTAAATTTGATTTATATGCCGCCCTTCTCCGGAGACTCAGGGCGGCTTACAATGCGTTAAGCAATAGCCTTCATACTTTTGTATATTTATACAAAGTCAGTTTATTGCCCCCACAAACCGGGTCCTCATTTTACCCACCTTAGAAAGGATGGAAGGCTGAGTCAACCTTGAGCCTGGCGAGATTCGAACTTACAGTAATTGCAGACAGCTGGTGTTAATCACAATGCTATCAGTCTGCTGAGCCACCAGGCCCATCATAATCATAAGTTTATTTGTCAAGCATATATAAGATAACAGGTAAAAGTATAAACATAATTAATGGGGCCAAATTTATATATATATATATTAACTGTATTTTAATATTTGTACTTGATGTTTTTACTTGGCTGTTCACCACCCTGAGTCCTCAGGGAGAAGGGCGGTATACAAATTCAAAATAAAATAAAATAAAAAATAAAATAATTTGAAT
>JAXLNS010000017.1:3458713-3483713 GCA_037215915.1 Pantherophis vulpinus | reverse complement strand
TCCCTCCTCCTTTTCCTCCCCCCTTCTAGCACTGTTGATGTTACCTAGTTGCGTAATGAAATGCCTGCAAGGAAAAAAAGCCAAGTTCAGAGAGCACCAAGGACCCCTCGTTTCAACCCGGAGCTACAAATATTCTCCTTTATTAGAAGATCAGCCTTGCTGTTTGTTTTCCATGCTATCTGTTTTCCAGCTATCCAGCCAGCTTCTCCCTCCCAATCAATCTACCTAATATTGCCCTGTCCCAGGAGAATTTTGTTTAGTTTAATTAAGCCCTTCTCCACTCCCACTCCCTCTCTCCACCCCCAACCCCAGTCTGAGCAGTCAGAAAGATGTAGAACATGCTTTTCTCCACACCTGATTCTTCTCCACAAAGGGACGAGAGCCAAAAGGCTGGAACCTGTGCTTGTACAGATTGAAGTTCCCGAGTCCAATCTCCCAGCGTTCCAGCTGAAAGAGATTAGGCTAGCGAGGCTGTTAATGACCTTTTACTGAAATTGGGGGTGAAACCCCTGGGCAGGGGGAACAGATGCTACAAAGCATGATGGATCGCGGTGCCCAGCGATAGAGCGCATGTTTTGCATACCAAAAGTTCTAGCTTCCATCTCCGGCAAAAGAGGCATGACCGGCATGCCAAAATGGGGCCAGTCGCGTCTCTGGTGTGAGTCTGTAGTAGCGGATATGTGTTTGTTTGTTTGTTTGCATGCAAGCTCCGTTTGCGGCATCCAAAAGTAGAGGGCATATTCTCCTTCTCGAAGGTTTCTCATTAGAAGAAGACAAGAGGAAGGAATGGTTGACTCTGAAGGTGAAGATCCATAGTCAATTGACTCAAGGGTCTACTTTAAACGAGCCAATTCTGAATTACCCTGTTTACCCCCAAATAAGACATCCCCTGATAATAAGCCCAATTGGGCTTTTGAGCGCATGGCAATAAGGCCAAGCGCTTATTTCAGGGTTCAAAATAATATAAGACAGGGTCTTATTTTGGGGGAAACACAATAGATAGATAGATAGATAGATAGATAGATAGATAGATAGATAGATAGATAGCACAGAGAGAGAGAGATAGCAGATGGATAACTAGCAGATAGATAGATAGATAGATAGATAGATAGATAGATAGATAGATAGATAAATAGAGATAGATAACTGATAGATAGATTCGATAGATACGATACCCTGTTTCTCCCAAAATAAGACATCCTCTGATAATAAGCCCAATCGGGCTTTTGAGCACATGGCAATAAGGCCAAGCGCTTATTTCAGGGTTCAAAAAAATACAAGACAGCCAGGGTCTTATTTTAGGGGAAACACGGTAGATGCCTTCACGGAGTAGTTCCATGTGTCTGTTAATGAATGGCTTCATCTAAGATCTTCTTTGCAAGACAAAGCGGTGGATTTCTCACTGATTTCGGCAATCCTAAAATGTGTGTGTGTGTGTGTGTGTGTGTGTGTGTGTGTGTGTGTGTGTGTGTGTCAGAGGTGGGATTCACTCACCTTCCCTACTGGTTTGCAAATGTGATCACATGCGCACATGTGCATGGCCTTCTGTGCACGCGCAGTAGTCATGCATTACGTCCGGAGTGGGGTGGGGTGGGCAGAGCTTCCTGCAGTCACCGGTACCGGTTTGCGAGATCCGGACAGAACAGGCTGAATCCCACCACTGGTGTATGTGTATATATACGTATGTATTTTTGTATGTATTTTTGTATGTATGTATTTTTGTATGTATGTATGTATGTATAATTAATAGAGGAACATCCCTGTCAAATCTGGCATCTTCATCTTCTCTTGCCATATTCGTCATCGGACATTGGCAA
The DNA here is from genome assembly GCA_037215915.1 of Pantherophis vulpinus. Taxonomy (NCBI): domain Eukaryota; kingdom Metazoa; phylum Chordata; class Lepidosauria; order Squamata; family Colubridae; genus Pantherophis; species Pantherophis vulpinus. The sequence continues at coordinate 3,481,896 of JAXLNS010000017.1, read as the reverse complement.
TCATGTTGGCGATCCTATTTTTATCAACAGACACACAAAAAAGTGCTGTTGAGTCATCTTCATCTAGTCTAATGAAAAGAAGGACTATTTATCTATCTATCCATCCATCCATCCATTCATATCTATCTGTCTGTCTATCTATCTATCTATCTATCCATCATCTATCTATCTATCTATCTATCTATCTATCTATCTATCTATCTATCTATCTATCTATCTCTATCTATCTATCTATCTATCTATCTATCTATCTATCTATCTATCTATCTATCTATCTGTAGGAAGTTAGCACCCACCCCTTTCCTAGAAGAATGAAATATTTTAGGAAATATTAAAAAGGCAGAATATTATGTTTGCCTGGTTGAGAAATGGAGAAACATGTTTTAAAGACAAAGCAACTCCCACCTTCCTGCCTCCCCAGTTTTGTTAATAGGCCAGAGGCAGAAACTCAATCTTTGACAATAGGACCCATCTGCAATACAATAGCAACAGAAACTCACCACATGCCACCTGGGAAGTTTACATCAGCCAACAAGGCTAGCTAAGACCCTCATCCCCTGGGAGTCTGACAACCAATCAGGATACTCTTTCGGGGGCCCAGGAAGTTCAAAGCCAGAGAGAGCATAAAACCCGGGGACTCACTGTATCTCACCCCCTTTTTCTGTTCAGGAACTCAAACCATGTGATCCTGTCCACCATTAAACCATCTTTCCAAGCAGTCTCCATGTTTCCAGTGTCTTTTTCCCCACTTGGAGCTGAACCCAGAAGGATATTTCTTCCAACGTATCCATCCATCCATCCATCCATCCATCCATCCATCCATCCATCCATCCATGTCTGTCTGTCTATCTATCTATCTATCTATCTATCTATCTATCTATCTATCTATCTATCTATCTATCTATCTATCATAAGCATAAGCTCTCTGTGTACATACAAACAACAAACTGATAAGTCAAAGATCCTAAATCGTAAGATACAATCCTAAATCATTGAAAGAACAAGTGGTAAATCCTAAAATACCACTAGGAGAAGATAGTAGGAAAGATGAGAAGATGAGAATCATAATAGCAATACAGCCCTACTACACGGGTAAATACCATTAGGCCTAAGACAGTGCTGTGGGAATTAGGTGTTAAGCACCTATAGCACTAATGGCACGGGTGGAGGTGGGGATGGGGGTGGGGAAAGTGTCTTTGTGTCCAGTTGTTTTGGCATGCAATGCCCTATAGCAGCGTCCTGATGGGAGAAATGGGAGAAGGCACGAATTCAATCCTTCTGCATCTGGATATACTTCGGGTTACTGCCAAGCCTAGAAGAAGTTATGCTTTTGTTCAGTCAATTCCCACTCTAGGTTTCCTTCAGGGTTAACCTCTATTTATAGCTTTTATCCAAATCTGTTTCATTTTGTCTGAGCCATTTATCTTTGACTTGCAGTTAAACTGCACACACAAACTCACACACACAAAGAGACGCACGCTTCCTTTGGGTCAATGTATGTGCAGAAATTGGCTGCCGGCCCAAAGCCATTTATTATGGAGAAATCCCAGTGACCTTAATAGGGCTCCTAATGAGTAAATGGCTGGCGGTAACGTATTTAGATTGGGGAGACAAAGGCCTGATGATCAACCTCCAAGCTTGGTAAACAAGGAAAATGCAACAGGAAGGAAAAGGTTTAGAACATTTGCTTCATCTCTTCCCAGTATGGATTTTTTTTCTTTTAAAAGAGGAATGATGTTTGTAGCTGCATTAGCTAGATCAATTAATGAATAATGAATAACACAGTTGGAAAGGACCTTGGAGGTCTTCTAGTCCAACCTCATATCATTTCAGACAAGTAGCTGTCCGGTCTCTTCTCGAAAACCTCCAGTGTTGGAGCACCCACAACTTCTGGTTGTTATTGTTGTTAGTTGCGAAGTCGTGTCCGACCCATTGCGACCCCATGGACAACGTTCCTCCAGGCGTTCCTGTCCTCTACCATCACCCGGAGTCCATTTAAGCTCACGCTGATTGCTTCAGTGACTCCATCCAGCCACCTCGTTCTCTGCCGTCCCCTTCTTCTTTTGCCCTCAGTCGTTCCCAGCATTAGGCTCTTCTCCAGGGAGTCCTTCCTTCTCATTAGGTGGCCACAGCATTTGAGTTTCCTCTTCAGCATCTGGCCTTCTAAAGAGCAGTCAGGATTGATCTCCTCTAGGACTGACCGGTTGGATCAGTTTGATCAACTTCTGGAGGCAAGCCATTATACTGGTTAATTGTTCTCACTGTCAGGAAATTTCTCTCCTTGATTAGTTTATTGGTTCTCTCCCTGATTAGTTTCCACCTGTTGCTTCTTGTCCTGCCTTCTGATTCTTTGACACCCCCCCCCTCTTCTTTGTGGCAGCCCCTCGGATATTGGAAGACTGCTATCATGTCACCCCAGTCCATCTTTTCATCAGACCAGGAGATCTCTGTGAACCTTTGGGCATCCTGAACAGATCGCCATCGGAGTAATCTCTTTCCAAGTCTGCTGTAGAATAAATTAAAAGGCGTATTTGCAGCTTCCGATTAAACCCATTTTTCACTTCTCTCCTCATGGTGTAAGGTAAAGGTTCCCCTCGCACATATGTGCTAGTTGTTCCTGACTGTAGGGGCTCATCTCTGTTTCAAAGCCGAAGAGCCAGCACTGTCCGAAGACATCTCTGTGGTCATGTGGCCGGCATGACTCAACGCCAAAGGCGCACGGAACGCTGTTACCTTCCCACCAAAGGTGGTCCCTATTTTTCTACTTGCATTTTTGACGTGCTTTCAAACTGCTAGGTTGGCAGATGCTGGGACCAGTCATGGGAGCTCACCCCATTCCGCGGCACTAGGGATTCGAACCGTTGAATTGCCAACCTTTCGATCAACAAGCTCAGCATCTTAGCCACTGAGCTCATGGTTTAGCTAATGAAATTATTGTCTTCCTCGTGATGTTTTCTCTTGGATCCAAAAACGGTTGGCTGAGACTTGCTGGTAGGGGGTGAGAAATGTGACCAGGGGAATTATGGATTGCTTGGGATTAAAAATAATAATAATAATAATAAAAATAAAACGGTTACCTCATGATGGGTTTGCTCACACGACATCACACGGAGGGTGCCCCATGCTTAGTTTACAACCGATGCGTGGGCCAAATAAGCTTTTGCAAGGATAATTGCTTCTAAAATAAGCAAAGCTGTGGGCTTTTCGGTGCGTTTGGGTAGAAATAACGGTGAGAAACTTTCCCTTGTTCTGTGTTTACATTGTTGGTGAAGCTGAGCATAAACAGCTTCTCAAAATGTTCTGTCCTGTGTGGCCAGCAGACAAGCTGGAGAATTTCAGCTGAGGTCCTCCAAGAGAAAGAAGGAATTCTTCAACCCTTACAGAAGCAACCTGGCCATCGGTTAGTGCAGGGGTCGGCAACCCGTGGCTCTGGAGCTGCATGTGGCTCTTTCATCCCTCTGCTGTGGCTCCCTGTCGCCGGTCGGCTCCACAATTAGGACAGGTAGAGGAAAAAAGGACGCCACGCTAGGAGGAAACTCTATGGTGGGAGAACCGGACATCCAGTGGGCAGAGGAAAAAGGACGCCACGCTAGGAGGAAACTCTATGGTGGGAGAACCGGACTTCCAGTGGGCAGAGGAAAAAAGGACACCACGCTAGGAGGAAACTCTATGGTGGGAGAACCGGACTTCCAGTGGGCAGAGGAAAAAGGACGCCACGCTAGGAGGAAACTCTATGGTGGGAGAACCGGACGTCCAGTGGGCAGAGGAAAAAGGGACGCCACGCTAGGAGGAAACTCTATGGTGGGGGGAACCGGACTTCCGGTCAGCTCCAGAATTGAAAGGAGGACTTCCAGTTAGGACCTTTGTGGCTCTTTGAGTGTTTAAGTTTGCCAACCCCTGAGTTAGTGTCTCTAGAATGTCCTGGATCGGTCTAGAAACCCACGATGCTGTGGAGGACCAAGAGACCCATGTCTGCTTTGTAGAAAATACGGGTAGTCCTCAACTTAAAACAGTTCATTGAATGACAGTTCAAAGTTACGACGACACTGAAAAAAGATGACTTGTGACCGTTTTTCACACTTAGGACCTTGGTAGCGTGATCAAAATTCAGACTCTTATTTATGATGGTCACAGCGTCCCCTTTTTGCGACCTTCTGGCCAGCCAAGTCGAGGGGGAAGCCAGATTCCCCTTCACCACCCTGTGACTAACTGGACAACTGCAGTGGTTCGCTTAACAGCTGTGGCAATCAAGGCCGTAGAAGGGGGCAAAAACTCACTTAACCAATGTCTCGCTTAGCAGCGTACATTTGTGGTCGTAAGTCAAGGACTGTCCGTATGGCCAGCAAGTAGAGGCTCCCTATTGTCGAGGGGCATGAGTTGAATATCCATCAGCCAGCAAGGAGTTGGTTGCAAAGAGAAACAGGTTTTTCTGACAGCGAGAACAATTAATCAGTGAAATGGCTTGTCTCTAGAAGTTGTGGGTGCTCCAACACTGGAGATTTTTTTTAAGAAGAGATAGGACAGCCATTTGTCTGCAATGGTATATGGCCTCCTGCTTGAGCACGGGGTTGGACTAGAAGACCTCCAAGGTCCCTTTCAACTCCCTCCTCCTTCTTCTTCTTCTTCTTCTTCTTCTTCTTCTTCTTCTTCTTCTTCTTCTTCTTCTTCTTCTTCTTCTTCTTCTTCTCTCTTCTTTCTCTTCCTCCTCCTCCTCCTCCTCCTCCTCCTCCTCCTCCTCCTCCTCCTCCTCCTCTTCTTCTTCTTCTTCTTCTTCTTCTTCTTCTTCTTCTTCTTCTTCTTCTTCTTCTTCTTCTTCTTCTCCTCCTCCTCCTCCTCCTCCTCCTCCTCCTCCTCCTCCTCCTCCTCCTCCTCCTCCTCCTCCTCCTCCTCCTCCTCCTCCTCCTCCTTCTTCTTCTTCTTCTTTCTTCTTCTTCTTCTTCTTCTTCTTCTTCTTCTTCTTCTTCTTCTTCTTCTTCTTCTTCTTTCTTCTTCTTCTTCTTCTTCTTCTTCTTCTTCTTCTTCTTCTTCTTCTTCGCTTCTCCTCCTCCTCCTCCTCTCCAGGATCCATTATTTTGAATGGTATTTCCCGATTAAACCCAGCACTGAAGTACATTCATCCTGGATTATTGTGGGTGAAGGCTTCAAAAGCAGTCTTATGAAGATCCCATGATCCATGTTAAATCGGTCCTCCTCCTCCCCCTCCCCCTCCTCCTCCTCTTCTTCTTCTTCTTCTCCTTCTCCTCCTCCTTCTTCTTCTCCTCCTCTTCCTTCTCTTCTTCCTTCTCTTCTTCCTCTTCCTCTCCTCTTCCTCTTCCTCCTCCTCCTCTCCTCCTCCTCCTCCTCCTCCTCCTCTTTTCCAGGATCCATTATTTTGAATGGTAATTTCCCGATTAAACCCAGCAGTGAAGTATTTTCATCCTAATAAAAAATGCAGATTTGTTGGGGTGGTGGTGGTGTTCCCCTTCTTCACACATCAGAATCTCAGAGCAGTGTGGAAAGATTTAAATTTGTGGCAAACTGTCTGCGCGCACAGCACAATCTTCCGAATGATAAATTTGGAAGTATAGAATTTCTGGCTCATTCTTAGGGAAACCTAATTTTTCCAGGATCCAGACAGCAACGGAAGACAGATTTCTCCACCACTCTGTGGTTCAGTTGGAGGAAGAGATGGAGTGGGGGGGGGTGGATATTCAATTGACGTCATGTTTAGAATTTAGAATAACAGAGTTGGAAGGGACCTTGGAGGTCTTCTAGTCCAACCCCCTGCTTAGGCAGGAAACCCTACACCACTTCAGACAAATGGTTATCCAACCTCTTCTTAAAAACATCCAGTATTGGACCATCTACAACTTCTGGAGGCAAGTCGTTCCACTAATTCATTGTTCTGTCAGAAATTTCTCCTTAGTTCTAGGTTGCTTCTCTCCTTGATTAGTTTCCATCTGTTGCTTCTTGTCCTGCCCTCAAGTGCTTTGGAGAATAGCTTGACTCCCTCTTCTTTGGGGCAGCCCCTGAGATATTGGAAGACTGCTATCATGTCACCTCTAGTCCTTCTTTTCATCAAACAAGACATACCCAATTCCAGCAACTGTTCTTCGTATGTTTTAGCCTCCAGGTCCAGATAGCTAATCCTCTTTGTTGCTCTTCTCTGCACTCTTTCTAGAGTCTCCAGATCTTTTTCACATTGTGGCGACCAAAACTGAATGCCATATTCCAAGTGTGGCCTTACCAAGGCCTTATAAAGTGGTGTTAACACTTCACATGATCTTGATTCGATCCCTCTGTTTATGCAGCCTAGGACTGTGTTGACTTTTTTGGCAGCTGCTGCACACTGCATGAAATCACACGTCTGGTATGAAAGCTTTATAGAAACCCTCTTAGAAGAATCAAATTCTGTAGCTTAGAAGCTGGGCTACGAACTTGGGCAATTTGCTGTTGCCCGCTAACCCCATTTTGAGGTTGAACCTTGTTCTCCAAGATTGGATGAGGAGCTTAAAAAAAACTAAATAAATAAAAGCTAACTGAAAACTGCTTAATAGGGATTAGGTATGAGAGATGAACTGAGTAAACGTTTCCAGAGTATTAAAGTATCAGAAGACTATACTGTTTCCAAAGCAAGCCGAGCAATTATGTTCATACTTTTTCCCTTCGTTTCTAGGAACACTTTAGGCAGTTCAGCCAATTTGTATAACTATGTCCAAGATATCTCAGAGGAGAAATGGAATCAACATGGGGTGAGGGCAGATCCTGATTTATCTCAATACCCCCTTCCCATTTGTTACCCAAGAAAGTTGTTGTTTCTTCTTCTTCTTCTTCTTCTTCTTCTTCTTCTTCTTCTTCTTCTTCTTCTTCTTCTCTTCTTCTTCTTCTTCTTCTTCTCTTCTTCTTCTTCTTCTCTTCTTCTTCTTCTTCTTCTTCTTCTTCTTCTTCTTCTTCTTCTTCTTCTTCTTCTTCTTCCTCTCCTCCTCCTCCTCCTTCTAACTCTAACTCTACTTCTCCTCCTCCTCCTTTTTTCCCTCCTCCTCCTCCTCTTCTTCTTCCTCCTCCTCTTTTCTTTTTCTTCTTTTCCTCTTCTTCTTCTTCCTCTTCCTCTTCTTCTTCTCATTCTAATTCTCCTCCTCCTTTTTCTTTTTCTCCTCCTCCTCCTCCTCCCTCCTCCTCTTCCTCTCTTCTTCTCATTCTAACCTCCTCCTCCTCCTTCTAACTCTAACTCTACTTCTCCTCCTCCTCCTTTTTCTGTTCTTTTCCTCCTCCTCCTCTAACATTTTCCTTTTAACCACCAAAGACAGACTGTTAGGAATGGCATTCTCCGGTCATGGGATCGCCATTGTTCATGTTCCCAGCTGGTTTCCAAAAAGCAAAGTCAATGGGTAACCTAACAAAATAGATATAGTGTCAATGCTAAAGTTGTGGTACCACCAAAAAAAAAAAAAAAAAAAAAGCCCTAACCCTAAGCCAAAACCTGAAGGAGAACATACTATTCCTTACGGTACTTATTTGACTCTAGAATTGATAATCACAACTTTCTTCCAGAAATTCCAGCAGGCAAACAAAGACAACCATACCCATGTGCCTCCCATATTGAGGATGATTTTGACCGAGTGTCTCCCAATTCTTATTGCACCGTCCTCAAGCAGGGAATAAACTCAATGTGCTTTCCATGTAGAGCAGTGGTTCTCAACTTGTGGGTCGGGACCCCCTTTGGGGTCGAACAACCCTTTCACAGGGGTCGCCTAAGACCATCGGAAAACACATATTTTCAATGGTTTTAGGTATAATTTTATGGTTGGGAGTCACCAGAAGATGAGGAACTGTATTAAAGGGTCGCGACATTAGGAAGGTTGAGACCCACTGATGTAGAGGATGGTCTTGGACTGGGGTCTCCCAATTCTTAATGCACCATCTCAACACACTGGGAAAAATAATCAAAGTGTAGCTTCCAGTATCATTCTTCAAACGACATGGAGCTTTTTCAAGCTTCCATTAAGACGTTCCCGAAATATTTGTGTTCCTTAAGGACTCCCTTTGAGCCATTGGCAGAGCGCGGAGAACTAGGAACTCCCTTCCAATCCACAAACTAAGCCTCTTTGGAAAGGGCTGGGAAGTCAAAACCTTATTTTGGGGGGGGGAACAGAGCTTGCTTTCAGAGAGGACTTTGGAAGCGGTGGCCTTCTGATTCCTGTCCTAGACACCTAAGTTGACAGATGTTCCTCTCCCTGCTCCCCTTAAATAAGGTTTAACCCTGTCCAAATTTGGTCCAACTCATCCTGCTGGGGGTTGGTGAATTTCTTTGATGGGTTCGAAAGAGAAAAAGGTTAGAGCAATAAAGCAAAGGCTGGCATTTTCCAGAGTGTCTCACCTTCAGGCACCTCAGATGTTGAGTCAGTTCCCTCACCAAAACCTCCCCGTTCCTCCTTGTTTACCGACTGTCTGAGGTGACCGTTCAGAAGCGAGAAGCCACGAAGCCACACATCTTTAAACAGAGTTTGCGCCGCTTGTCGCAAAGTTTAAATCAGGGAAGGCGGAGAGAATGAACGGTGTGTGTGGTATGTTGGATCCAGAAATGGGGGTGCTCCAGAGGCAACAGGTGATATTTGCAAGGGAAATGTCTGTGGAGATTCTCAGTCATCCAGGTCACGGTTGTCCTTTCCCATCCCCCCCAAAAGGCAACTGGATTTTCTTTGGTTTTTAGATTAGAATAGAATTCTTTATTGGCCAAGTGTGATTGGACACACAAGGAATTTGTCGCATATGCTCTCACTGTACATAAAACGACAAGATACGTTCGTCAAGAATCATAAGGTGCCACACTTAATGATAGTCATAGGGTACAAATAAGCAGTCAAATCCTACTAGGAAACAATCAATATAAATCGCAAGGAAATAGCAACAAGTTACAGTCATGCAGTCATAAGTGGGAGGAGATGGGTCATAGGAACGATGAGAAGATTAATAGTAATAGTAATGCAGACTTAGTGAATAGTTGGACAGTGTTGAGGGAATTATTTGTTTAGCAGAGTGATGGCATTCGGGGAAAACACGACAACATTGTGTCTAGTTATTCTGGTGTGTAGTGCTCTATAGCGTCGTTTTGAGGGTAGGAGTTGAAACAGTTGATGTCCAGGATGCGAGGGGTCTGTAAATATTTTCACAGCCCTCTTTTTGACTTGTGCAGTATACAGATCTTCAATGGAAGGCAGGTTGGTAGTAATAAGGTTTTTTTTTTTTCCCTGCAGTTCTAATTCTCCTCCGAAGTCTGTGTCTGTCTTGTTGGGTTGCAGAGCCAAACCAGACAGTTATAGAGGTGCAGATGACAAGACTCAATCATTCCTCTGTAGAACTGGATCAGCAGCTCCTTTTGGGCAGTTTTGAGCTTCCTGAGTTGGTGCCTTTTCCTTGAAGAGGTTTCACTTCTTCATCCAAAAAGCTTCTTCAGTTCTGTTGACACTGTCTGTTTGCCGGTCAGCAAGATGGAGAGAGTTGCCAATAAGGAGAGGTCCAGCGCTTACGGTCCAAGTGTGGTTTTTTCCCCCCCTCATATACATGTGACTCCTATATGCTTTCTGGATAAATAAAAGAGAGTTTTTGACATCTACCACATCTGCCAAGAACGTGGAGACCCTCGCCGGAGTCTTCCAGATCCCACTTTAGCCTCCTCTCTCTCTGACTTAGTTCTATTATCCCCTTGTCCAGTTGTCTTATTGACCTTATGGATGACGCTCAATGCCAATTCCTCCCCACCCCCATTTTTTCAAGAAATGACATTTCTATATTTTTCTCCTTAAAAAAAAATCTGGTTTACAAGTTGAAACAGTCTTTGCCATGTTGTGCACAGCTGCAGCTGCTGGGAGTATCTGGCGCAGGAGACTCGGAATTTCATTTCCTGATATTTATATAGATTGAAACAATTTTGATTGCAGGTCTATGGCAACAGACCTTGGGGCGAAAAAAAGCTTTGTGTTCAATTCATATTTTTTTTCCTCCCCGCCCCTCCCTCCCTCCCTCCCATCCTCCCGTTTCTTTCTATTCTTTCCGCCAGTGGGTGAGGGATAAAAGTTCAAAGGCTCGAGAGGCTTTGGGATATTGAAATGTCTCCGAAGACCTTGATCTACAAGACTAACTGTGTAAAAGCTTCTTTCTCTCTCTCTCTCCCCCCTTCTTCTTCGGTTCGGTTTTAAGTGAACGTAAAAGGGTCCCGGCTGTTTAAAATATTATATATATATATATATATATATATATAAATTTTCTTACTTCTTCGTAGGGTCTATGTGTGTTTTTCTTCTAGCCAGGTTTTCCCTACGTAGCCAAGGTTTTTTTTTTTTTTTTTGTACTGAGCTGGAGCTACAAAAAAAACCTTGGCTACGTAGGGAAAACCTGGCTAGAAGAAAAACATATATATATATATATATGCATACATACATACATACATATATATATATATACACACACACACACACACACACACACACACCGCCTTCCTTTGGCTGACCTTGACTTTGTTTGAAACGGATCAGCGGGGGATAAAATATGCAGGGGAGGGGAGAGGCAAGGGAGGTAGTCCCGCAAAGGAGAATGAAGGGTATGATCAATATCAGCTTCTGTAGCCCGCTCCTCTTCATCGTTGCTTTCGCTTGGACGTGCCCTTGAGGGAGAACACGTGGATAGTGAGTTTCTATGTTGTGTTTCTATGGACGTAGAATAATCGAGTGGGAAGGGTCCTCGCAGGCCTTCTAGCGCAACCCCCTGCTCGAGCAGGAGATCCTAAACCATTTTCAGACAAATCGTCGTTTTGAAAGCCTCCAGTGATGGAGCATCCACAACTTCTGAAGGCAAGCTGTTCCTTCTCATCATTAGGACATTTCTCCTTAGTTCTAAGTTGCTTCTCTCCTTGATTAGTTTCCATCCACTCAACTCCAGAGAAGAAGCCATTCCCTTCTGATTTATCTCAAGGAGAATAGAATAGAATAGAATAGAATAGAATAGAATAGAATAGAATAGAATAGAATAGAATAGAATAGAATAGAATAGAGTAGAGTAGAGTAGAGTAGAGTAGAGCAGAGCAGAGCAGAGCAGAGCAGAGCAGAGCAGAGCAGAGCAGAGCAGAGCAGAGCAGAGCAGAGCAGAGCAGAGCAGAGCAGAGCAGAGCAGAATAGAATAGAATAGAATAGAATAGAATAGAATAGAATAGAATAGAGCAGAGTAGAGCAGAGCAGAGCAGAGCAGAGCAGAGCAGAGCAGAGCAGAGCAGAGCAGAGCAGAGCAGAGCAGAGCAGAACAGAACAGAACAGAACAGAATAGAATAGAATAGAATAGAATAGAATAGAATAGAATAGAATAGAATAGAATAGAATAGAATAGAATAACAGAATTGGAAGGGGCCTTGGAGGTCTTCTAGTCCAACCCCCTGCTTAGGCAGGAAACCCTACACCACTTCAGACAAATGGTTATCCAACATCTTCTTAAAAACTTCCAGTCTTGGAGCATTCACAACTTCTGGAGGCAAGTTGTTCCACTGGTTAATTGTTCTCACTGTCAGGAAATTTCTCCTTAGTTCTAGGTTGCTTCTCTCCTTGATTAGCTGCCATCCGTTGCTTCTTCAGGTGCTTTGGAGAACATGTTGACTCTCCCTTTTTTGTGGCAGACCCTCAAAGGTTGGAACACTGCTATCATGTCACCCCCGGGTCCTTCTTTTCATCAAACTGGACATATTAGTGGGCTTTCCTGTGGGATAAATCTGTTCGCTCCTCTTCAGCATGTCAGGGAACATGCCTGATGAATCAATGGAGAGGTGATGCTTTCCTTTAAAGGAAAAAAAAAATCCATCAAAGGCTACCAGCTATATATCAACCCTTGAGGTTTCCAAGAACTTCTACAGATGGAAAATGATACTTGGATGCCCAGATATAGCACAGGGATGTGAGGGTGGCCCCAAGCAGGATACTCAGGCCCACAAGAGGCTCTGGAAAGGGGGTGGAGGTAGATTCCAGATGATGGGAGAGAGAAGGGAAAAAAACCGCTGATGAAGCAAGGGAAGGGTGGCCCAAATAATCAGAAGGTCAACTCGTCCATCTCCCAGATGACGGTGGCCCTCCCTCCCTTCTTCTCCTCCCTTGCACAAACTTCTAATAGTGTCCTCACAGCACCCCTGTCAGCTAGAGAGCAATTTCCCTCTCCCCCAGCCTCCCACTCTCCAGCTGGAGAAGGTTGGAAGACATGAGCTGTTGGCTGCCCTCTTCACGAAGGGATGGGAACCTGTCTCCTGGCTTCACCACTCAGGTTGCGGGTGGGGATTCTCCGAAAGTAGACATGGGCTTTTCCACCTACACACAGGGATAGCCAACTGGCATTTGAGGAAGAGTTTACCACAGCGGTTAGTACTATCATTACTACAACAAAATTGGAAAGAGCCCTAGAGGTCGTCTAGTCCAACCCCCTGCTTAGGCAGGAAACCCTACACCACTTCAGACAAATGGATGTCCAACCTATTCTTAAAAACTTCCAGTGTTGGATCATTCACAACTTCTGGAGGCAAGTTGCTCCACTGATTAATTGTTCTAACTGTCAGGAAATTTCTCCTTAGTTCTAAGTTGCTTCTCTCCTTGATCAGTTTCCACCCATTGCTTCTTGTCCTGCCCTCAGGGGCTTTGGAGAATAGCTTGACTCCCTCTTCTTTGTGGCAGCCCCTGAGATACTGGAATGCTGCTACTGCTACTTCTAATTCTTCTAGCAAGATGGAGGCCAGCATGATTCAACACTTTTGTTTAGAACAGGAGGTCTCCAAACTTGGCAACTTTTAAGACTTGGGGACTTTGACTCGCAGAATTTTGCTAGCCAGTGCGGCTAGCGGAGCCCCTCAAATACTGGAATTCTCTTGGGATGAAATGGAGGGGGACCTGCCTGATGTTCTCAAGAGGAAAGCGGGAAACGAAATGCAATGCTTTAAATTTCTCGACAATGCCTCTGGGAAACTGTCAAAAAAGATGGCTCCGCTCCTTGGAGAGAAGTCACGAATTGACACACCTCTTTTTGGCTTCTCACCAGTCAGCCTGTCCTTTTTGCCTGAAATGTTGCAAAAAAGAGTGGATTGCGGGGCCGTCCTTGGAAAAAGAAATTGTATATCTTGCCCACGGTTTGCTATCATGCTTCACTCCTTAGTAGGACAAGAAGCCCTTTCGTACTACCCTGGAACTCTGCCTACGTACTTGGGCTCTCTTTTTGGTGCATCGGTCAGCAAACTGTATCATTTTGATGAACTATGACGTTATCTGGAAGAAAAAAACCACAGCATCAAGCTGGAGTCATAATTCTACAATGGTAGGATTGTCCGACCAGGAGTCTGGCTATAACCATTTGCACCAGCAACAGCTTCTAGGTCGAAAAGCAGCCCCAGATAGAATATATTGTGCTGGGTGTGGATCTACATGAGAGTTTCTGACTCAGGGATACCGTTTTTTTGAGGCAGCCTCAGAAGAGGGACAATCAACTGCCATTTGCTCCTGATCAGAGTTATGGCTTGAACGTCTGGGCATCCAAGTATCATTTTCCATCTGTAGAAGTTCTTGGAAACCTCAAGGGTTGATATATAGCTGGTAGCCTTTGATAGATTTTGGTGTTTGTTTGTTTTTTTCCTTTAAAGGAAAGCATCACCTCTCCATTGATTCGTCAGGCATGTTCCTTGATATGCTGAAGAAGACCAAACAGATTTATCCCACAAGAAAAGCCCACTAATATTTTATTTATTTATTTTATTTTATTTATTTGATTTGTATACCGCCCTACTCCCGAAGGACTCAGGGCGGTGAACAGCCAAGCAATAAGATACATAAATACAAAAATTTAAAAAACCAGTTAAAATCGAATTAAATCATTTTTTGGCCCAGACAAATTAAAACACCCCAATAATTTAAGAACAGATTTAAAATTTATATATTAAAAGAGGGAGGAGATTAGGCCAAGCCTGCTTGATGGAATAAAAGAGTCTTCACAGCGCGGCGGAAGGTGCGCAGATCCGGGATCCTCCGTATCTCTGGGGGGAGCTCATTCCAGACGGTAGGTGCCCCCACAGAGAAGGCTCTCCCCCTAGAGGCCGCCAGTCGACACTGTTTGGCTGACGGCACCCGGAGGAGTCCCTCTCTATGAGCGCGTACTGGCCGGTGGGAGGCTATTGGTGGTAGTAGGCGGTCCCGTAAATAACCAGGTCCTAAGCCATGGAGCGCTTTAAAGGTGGTAACCAAAACCTTGAAGCGCACCCGGAAGACCACCGGGAGCCAGTGCAGCTCGCGCAGGAGAGGTGTCACATGGGAGCGCCATGACGCTCCCATTACCATTAATATGTCCAGTTTGATGAAAAGAAGGATCAGGGGGTGACATGATAGCAGTGTTCCAATATCTGCCCCAAAGAAGAGGGAGTCAAGCTATTTTCCAAAGCACCTGAGGGTAGGACAAGAAGCGATGGGTGGAAACTAATCAAGGAGAGAAGCAACTGGACTTCCTTTCTTTTTCCTTGAAGATATTTTCACTTCTCCTCCAAGAAGCTTCTTCAGCTCTGACTGGATGGTGGGGGAATGGAAGGATTTGTGTTCAGGTACAACAGAAGAAGCTTCTTGGAGGAGAAGCGAAACGTCTTCAAGGAAAAACAAAAAAGTCCAGTTGTCTCTTGAAAAAGGACCTTTGGGACAACCATGATCTGGATGACAGAGAATCGCCATAGAGGGTTGGAAAGAATACTTCCAGAAGGCTGGAGGCTCAATGGGGAGAAATGAGGTCAGCTCCTAGAAGGTGTGATTTATGTGCAGATCAAAATATTATCCAGGGCACGAATGTCTTATTTTTCCCTAAGGTTAAAAGAGTTCCCTCTGGAACTCTTGGCTGAATGGGATTTTCTCTTTCAGTGGAGTGATAACATTGTTGGAGTATGGATAGACCACAACCGAACAGCTAATGCTAAGCCGGTTTGTTTCGTTTTGTTTAATTTTGTGGTGCCTGGATCTTTGAGGAACGGAGCCTTCTAAGAAAAGCTCTGCCTTTTTATAAGGAAAAGAGAATTAGGGAGGCTCACCTATGATGGGCAAGGGCCATTTAAAATTGAACGAGACAGAGAAGTAAAAGAATAGTAAAAGAAAAGAATTCCACTCCTCTGCTCACAACAGAATCCATATTATTATTATTATTATTATTATTATTATTATTATTATTATTATTATTATTATTATTATTATTATTATTATTATTATTATTATTTATTGGTTAATCTTTAGTGAGATTCACAGCCTTTGAGGCTGGTTAATAGCTCAGCAGCTCGAGTCCTAACCAAGGACCTAGGAACTGTTAAGGTATCGTCGGAGGATGTAAGCTGTTCCGAGTAAGGTGGTTTTTTGTAGAGTCAAAATGTTCAAGTCCGGTAAATTTAGAATTTCTAAATAGTGGGGTAGCCCTTTGGGTATTATTATTATTATTATTATTATTATTATTATTATTATTATTATTATTATTATTATTATTATTATTATTATTATTATTCATATTTCTATGCCGCCCACTCTCCGAGGACTCTGGGCGGCTTACACCAAAGACAGTATACTAAATAGCATATTGCCCCCAACAATCCGGGTCCTCATTTTACCCACCTTGGAAGGATGGAAGGCTGAGTCAACCTTAAACCGGTGAGATTTGATCCGCTGATCTGCTGAACTAGCAGTCAGCTGAAGTAGCTGCAGTACTGCACTCTAACCACTGCGCCACCTCGGCTTATGCCACCAGGCTTGAAATTTTGGGCTTGGACAACTTAGAATTACGCCGCCTTCGGTCTGACCTAAGCATAGTACATAAAATCATCTGCTACAACATCCTACCTGTCAATGACTACTTCAGCTTCAACTGCAACAATACACGAGCACACAATAGATACAAACTCATGGTAAACCGCTCCAAACTCGATTGCAGAAAATACGACTTCAGCAACAGAGTGGTCAACGCCTGGAATGCACTACCTGACTCTGTCGTTTCATCCCAAAACTCCCCAAATTTTAACCTTAGACTGTCTACTGTTGATCTCACCCCATTCCTAACAAGTCTGTAAGGGGCGTGCATAAGAGCACCAGCGTGCCTACCATCCCTGTCCTACTGTCCCCATTTATTCATACCCATTCCTGTATTCATAATCATGTTTATACTTATATCTGTTATCTTATACATGTTTGACAAACTAAATAAATAAAATAAATAAACCAACTGCACCCATCGTCAGAGACAACCAACCACTGTTTTCAAGACCTACAATTTAGGACACCATGTGTAATATCAGGGGTGAAATCCAGCAGGTTCTGACAGGCTCTGGAGAACCGGTAGCGGAACTTTTTAGCAGTTTGGAGAACCGGTAGTGGAAATTTTGAGTAGTTCAGAGAACCAGTACATACCATCTCTAGCTGGCCCCAGAATGAGGTGGGAATGGAGATTTTGCAATATCCTTCCCTTGGAGTGGGGAGGGAACGGGGATTTTGCAGTATTCTTCCCCTGGAGTGGGGAGGGAATGGGGATTTTGCAGTATCCTTCCCCTGGAGTGGGGAGGGAATGGGGATTTTGCAGTATCCTTCGCCTGGAGTGGGGAGGGAATGGGGATTTTGCAGTATCCTTCCCCTGGAGTGGGGAGGGAATGGGGATTTTGCAGTATCCTTCCCCTGGAGTGGGGAGGGAATGGGGATTTTGCAGCATCCTTCGCCTGGAGTGGGGAGGGAATGGGGATTTTGCAGTATCCTTCACCTGGAGTGGGGAGGGAATGGGGATTATGCAGTATCCTTCCCCTGCCATGCCCACCAAGCCACGCCACCAAGCCACACCATCCCCACCAAGCCACGCCTACAGAACTGGTAGTAAAAAAATTTGGATTTCACCACTGTGTAACGTGCACACTTGAGGCCAAGAAGCCTGAGATCAAATCAGCACCGCGTCTTGGGATTAAAGAACACGATGCACTGTCCACAACGTAACTGACAGAAAGCAAACCATCTTCCGATTAGCAACGTATGCCAATACTTTTATGTTCTTTTTTTAATTATTTTTGTTAAAGTAGACAAGAAAGAATAAACTCCTACGGTGACCAACAAGGCTGTAGGGTAGTGCAGAAAGCCTCCTTTCTTGCGACAAATCACTGTGGCCTCAACTCGCCTTGAGGAAAGATAATGAGATGCAGCAAATACCAATTAACAGCTGAACTCCCCCCACCTCTGCGGTCCTCAGAGAACGGTCAGTAATAATTTAGACGGGGGTCTGGTGGGCGCAGCTGGGGCATCAAACCAAGAGGGTTTCCCGCTTTGCGATGCTGAGGGGGGAAAAAAGCTGACGAGAGTAAGGATGGAAATCAATACTCCCAAAGGTGTTTTTTTTTTCCAAGAGGGCAACTGGACTTTCTTTGTTTTTCCTTGAAGAAGTTTCGCTTCTCGTCCAAGAAGCTTCTTCAGTTCTGACCGAATGGTGGAGCATATAAAACCCTCCACCATTCAGTCAGAACTGAAGAAGCCTCTTGGATGAGAAGCGAAACCTCTTCAAGAAAAGGAAGCGCTTTTTCTATTTCTTTTCTTCTTTTTTTTTAAATTGATATTTTGATAAGCTAATAAAATGTATTATAAAGGAAAAAAAAAATCACCTTTGAGACAACTATAGACCTGGAATGGCTGAGAATCTCCCATAGATATCAAACCAGAAATATTCTTTGACGAGAGCATTTTTGCTGTCGTGTTTGTCAAGGGAAGGAGGGGCAAGATTGGAGGTTTTCAAAGAGTACACGTAATCTGAATGTTGGGGTACCTTTTGGACAAAGAAGACCTCAAACCAGGGGTGAAATCCAGCAGGTTCTGACAGGTTCTGGAGAACCGGTAGCGGAAATTTTGAGCAGTTTGGAGAACCGGCAAATACCACCTCAGAATGGGGTGGGAATGGGGATTTTGCAGTATCCTTCCCCCAGGACTGGGGAGGGAATGGAGATTTTGCAGTATCCTTCCCCCAGGAGTGGGGAGGGGATGGAGATTTTGCAGTATCCTTCCCCCAGGAGTGGGGAGGGGATGGAGATTTTGCGGTATCCTTCCCCTGCCATGCCCACCAAGCCACACCCACCAAGCCACACCACACCACGCCCACCAAGCCACGCCCACAGAACTGGTAGTAAAAAAAATTGGATTTCACCACTGCCTCAATCGCTCATCTCCCAGGAGATCCAAAACGCTGTTTGGATGGACGTTACAGGACAAAAGCTTTTGCTCAGAAGGCCAGAAGGAATTTGCTATTTTTGAAAACTTTTAAGATCACGGGGTGTGTAGATTTTTTTTCCCAAGCTAAGAACAGCCCATGAGCTGTACTGCAGTGCCTCTATGCTGGAGAGCCCTCTATTGACCTCATCTGCCTGTTCTCCATCATCCCTTCGTGGCTCATGGCAAGGAAAACCGTCTCCCAGCAAGGTCTTCTCATTTCATTTTTCATTTTTCATTTTATTAAATTTGTATACCGCCCTACTCCCGAAGGACTCAGGGCGGTGAACAGGCACAAAATAAAACACATAAATACAAAAGTTAAAAAAACATAATTAAAACCAAATTAAATAATTTTTTAAATATTTTTTTAAATAATTAAATAACTTCTCAGAGGGGAAGCTGCAAAGCGATGATAGTAAGAGGAAGTTATCTAAAGCAGGATGGTTGAACGTCTCACAACAGAACAGCTGAAGAAGAGAAGCAGAAGGAGATAGACGAGGAGGAGGAGAAGAAGGAGATAGACAAGGAGAAGGAAGGAGAATGGGAAGGGAGCTTCTACTTGATGGCTGCGATCCACTTCCAGTTCAGCAGAAAAGCAAACAGATTGTTCACACCAGTTTTTGGTTCAGGCTTGGTTTGAATTCCCCTGACTCAAACCCACAAAAATCTGTTTACAGAATTAGATGTTTGACAAATGCAGACCTAGCTGCATTCCAGAAATATATTGGAAAGCAATATATATTCCAAAATGATGACAAGCTATAATGTTCCATCAAAATGTCCATAATACTACTTTTTTTTCTTTGCAGGCGGGGGGGAAATGAGAGAGAGAGGGGGGGAGGGAGAGGGAAAGAGAGAGAGAGGGAGAGGGAGGGAGAGGGAGAGACGGCGAAAGAGAAAGGAAGAGGGAAAGGGAGAGAGAAAGAGAGTGGGAGATGGAGGGAGAAAGAGAAAGAGGGAGGGAGAGGGAGAGAGGGAGAAAGAGAGAGGGAAAGGGAAAGGGAGCGAGAAAGAGAGAGGAAGAGGGAGCGAGATGGGAGAGAGGAAGAAAAAGAGAGAGGAAGAGGGAGGGACAGAGGGAGAGGGAGAGAGAAAGAGTGAGTGAGGGAGAGAGAAAGAGAGAGGGAGGGAGAGAGGAAGAAGGAGCGAGGAAGAGGAAGAGGGAGGAAGAGGGAGGGAGAAAGAGAGGGGGAGAGAGAGAGGGAACGAGAAAGAGAAAAAGGAAGGGAATGAGGGAGAGATATGGAGAGAGAGAGAAAGAGAGAGGGAGGGGGAGAGAGAAGTGGAGAGGGAGCGAGAAAGAGAAAGAGAGAGGAAGAGTGAGGGAGAGAGGGAGAGGGACGGAGAGAGAGAGAAAGAGAAAGGGAGGAAGAGAGAGGGGGAGAGAGCGAGAAAGAGGAAGAAAGAGGAAGAGAGAGAGAATAAGAGAGAGGGAGGAGGAGAGAGAGAGATGGGGAGAAAGGAAGAGGGAGAGGGAGCGAGAAAGAGAAAGAGAAAGAGGGAGGGAGAGAGAGATGAAGATAAGATCTGAAACACAACTGCGCCTAACCATATTTGTCAAACAGGGGATGGATAAATTATATGGCATCCTCAGCAGACGTGACACTTTCAGAAGCAAATAATGGTAAATTCTTTGTGGGCAAGATACCAATCAATCTAGGATCAATACACAGGAAGAGAAACAGAGGGAGGCGAGCAAAGGAAACCGATTCATCATCCCACGTGTTTAAAACCTTCCTTGTAGCCAGGTTTGTGGGTAGGTTGAAGTTATCCAGGTACCCTCAGATTCCAGTTCTTATCATGGTTAAGGCTGATCGCGGTAACCGAGTCTGTTGGAGGGGCTAACGTAAGTTCCTCATCCCTGGGACAAACGAATAAAACTCGTGGTTTAAAAAGGGGGATATTTTTTTCAATTTAGATATTGATCTGGATCGGCTGGCAGAGCAGAGCCATTTCACAGGGAGCTTGCTTTGAGCGAAGGGGCCAATTTTTTTTTTTTATTTCATTTGCGTTTGATTCATTCGTACCCCCCCCCCCAGCCCTGCGAGGGAGAGAAAGAGAGAGAGATGCTTGTGAAATTGTTTGTATCGGATGTCAAAATAACATCCTGGGGAGGTCCACGAGCCGTTCCAAGAATGTTGTGGGCCAGTTTTGCCATTGGTGATTTTTTTTATTATTTTTTTACACAGAACAGTGCCATGCTACACTTGCCAGCTAGCTGAATGCCAAGAAGACTTGAGAAACTTTGAACTAGTTTGCTTGTGTATCACATCTGCAGCCTTCTTTGTTTTCTCTCCTTTTGTGGACCCGACTCAAAATTATGTGTTTGGTTTAAAGATGATGGAAGTATCTATCTATGTACCTATGTACCTATGTACTTATGGACCTATGTTTCTATCTATCTATCTATCTATCTATCTATCTATCTATCTATCTATCTATCTATCTATCTATCTATCCATCTATTTATCATCTATCTATCTATCTATCTATCTATCTATCTATCTATCTATCTATCTATCTATCATCTATCTATCTGTTATTTACCGTCCATCTATCAATCAATCATCTATCTACATCCATCCATCCATCTAGCTATCATCATCTATCATTTTTATCTACAGTATCTCCCTCTCTCCCTCCCTCTCTCTCTCTCTCTCTCTCTCTCTCTCTCACTATATATATATATATATATATATATATATATATATATATATATATATATATATATATATATATATATATATATATATTCTATCAATCTTTCTATCTACAGTATCTCTTTCATCTATTTATCATCTATCGCTTTCTTTCTTTCTATCCATCTATCTATCTATCACTATCTATCTATCTCTACCCATCTGTTATTTATCATCCATCCATCCATCAATCATCTATCTACATCCAGCCATCATCTATCAATTTTTCTATCTACAGTATATATCTCTCTCATCTACCTATTTATCCATCCATCCATCCATCCATCCATCTATCCATCCATCTTTCTATCTACAGTATTTCTCTCTCATCTATTTATCATCTCTCATCTTTCTTTCCTTCTTTCTATCCATCTATCCTTCTATCTATCTATCTATCTATCTATCTATCTATCTATCTATCTATCTATCTATCTATCTCTATCTAGCTGTTATCATCCATCCATCTATCCATCAATCAATCATCTATCTACATCCATCCATCTATCATCATCTATCACTCTTTCTATCTACAGTATCTCTCTCTCATCTATTTATCATCTATCATCTATCTACCTATCTATTTTTCTTTCTGTCCATCCATCCATCATCTATCTATCTATCTATCTATCTATCTATCTATCTATCTATCTATCTATCTATCTATCTATCTATCTATCTATTATCTATCTGACATGGCTTGAAATCTATTATGGCTAACAGGAAAAATTTGGTGTCTCTTGGACTCATTAAAATTGCTGCTGAAGAGGTCTTATTTGTGTGTGTATGTGTGTGTGTGTGTGTGTGTGTGTGTGAGAGAGAGAGAGAGAAAGAATGAGAGAGAGAGAGAGAGAGAGGGAGGGAGGGAGGGAGAGGGAGAGGGAGAGGGAGAGGGAGAGAGAGAGAGAGAGAGAGAGAGAGAGAGAGAGAGAGAATGAGAGAGAGAGGGAGAGAGAGAGAAAAGGAGAGAATGAGAGAGAGTGTATGGCCAAGTGAGCCTCAGGAGTTTTCCCAAATGGTTGAGGTCCAGAAAAGGGGTCCATTTTGCAGGGCTGGCCAGCCTCCACATGGATGGAAGGGGAACTCTTTTGGACCCCACCCTCTTTGCTCGGCACATCTGTCCAAGCTTTGCACTTTTCTGGACTTTTGCTTCAGCCCATGTGCTGCGAAGCATTCTTTGGCCAGGGCTTTGCCCCAGAGGCCTCTCCTTGCTTTTCTAAAAGTTCCCTCCCCTCTCTCTCTGCCCTCATGTAGGAAGAGGATCAGCCATAAAGTAGAACCAAAATAAAATAAATGGACGAGAAATCCCACATCTTTCATTAGTTTAGGCTTCTTTGCAAGAGAGTGGATTAAATCAAAGGGGACCAAAGAAGAAGAGAGGGGATAGCAATGATGTATGGCTCTTAACCTCTCCTATCCCTGCTGGAGAAGTGTGAATTATCCAGGCTGCACATCTAAACCCCTTTGGTCCAAATTATTTCTGTCTCTAGTTAGGGAAGCGTTTTTGCAACCTGGAGGCAGCTGCAGAGAAGACAAACAGCCCAACAAAACAAAAGAACTCCTTTCTATTGCAAGATCTGGTCCAAATTTGGAAGCTGGAATTTGGGAGATGATTTCTGCAGCTGCTCAAGAGCCTGCCTTGTTTGCCTCACAATAAGTCAGCTCAACTTGGCGCCGGTGGGCCAGGTGAAGAAGTAATGGAGAGGTATCTGTGGGTTTCTTGGGGCTCTCTAAGCTTGCAGATCTTTCATTACCAAATTACAGGGGGGAGGGGGAGGAGGAGAAGGAGAAGGAGGAGGAGGAGGAGGAGGAGGAGGAGGAGGAGGAGGAGGAGGAGGAGGAGGAGGAGGAGGAGGAGGAGGAGGAGGAGGAGGAGGAGGAGGAGGAGGAGGAGGAGGAGGAGGAGGAGGAGGAGGAGGAGGACTGATTTAACATGGATCATGGGATCTTCATAAGACTGCTTTTGAAGGCTTCACCCACATAAATCCACATGGCTTCCCTTGATAGGTCAAAAACTGCACATTCATTTAACATCTGGTATAACACTCTTCCCCAAACTCTTGTTTTCTCTTGAACTGTACATAATAAAATGGTAGTACCGATGAACATTTATCCCTAGAAGACAGGATTCCACCTTTGTGATGGCCTGAATGGTAGGGCTATGAGTTGGAAGCATGTAGAAGATGACCCTAGCTGAGCTTGCAAAAGTGAACAGGTCCTTTTGTACTTCGAAGGTGGACCAAAGACA
>JAXLNS010000017.1:3451213-3453713 GCA_037215915.1 Pantherophis vulpinus | reverse complement strand
GTGATTTTCCACTGCATTTTTCCAGCATGATTTTGAGCCTTGGCTTGCCTAGCCTCTGTTACTCTGTCTCCCCTCCAAGTCTTAACCAGAGTGGACCCTACTTAGCTTTCAAGCGGAGAGAAACTCAGCCCAGTGCTGCCATCTGCTGCAATTTTGGTGCTCAAGAAATCTCAACGGTTGTCCCAAGGTACCTGACTTCCAGTTGGCTTATGAGTCACAGATATTCCAGTTAGAGGGGTGAAATCACCATCCTCATCCTCTTCTGCAAACGGAGGAAATGGGTGACGCAGAGTCTTGTCACGATATAACAAGGTTACGTCTTGAGCATTCGCACGCAAAAGGCCAGTCTCCTTTGCAGAGCAGATGCTTTAAGCTGAAGAAAATTGACATGAAAGAAAAGAAAAGAAAAGAAAAGAAAAGAAAAGGGAACAAACGAATGAAGAAGAAAGAAAGAAAGAATACTGACATGAAAGAAAAGAAGAAGGAAGGAAGAAGAAAGAAAGAAAGAAAGAAAGAAAGAATATTGACATGAAAGAAAAGAAAAGAAAGAGGAAGGAAGGAAGAAGAAAGAAAGAAAGAAAATTGACATGAAAGAAAAGAAAAGAAAGAGGAAGGAAGAAGAAAGAAAGAAAGAAAGAAAATTGACATGAAAGAAAAGAAAAGAAAAGAAAAAGGAAGGAAGGAAGAAGAAAGAAAAAAAATATTGACATGAAAGAAAAGAAAAGAAAGAGGAAGGAAAGTAGGAAGAAGAAAGAAAGAAAATTGACATGAAAGAAAAGAAAAGAAAAGAAAGAGGAAGGAAGGAAGAAAAAAGAAAGAAAGAATATTGACATGAAAGAAAAAAAAGAGGAAGGAAGGAAGAATATTGACATGAAAGGAAAGAAAGAGGAAGGAAGGAAGAATATTGACAGGAAAGAAAAGAAAGAGGAAGGAAGGAAGCATATTGATATGAAAGAAAAGAAAGAAGGAGGGAGGGAGGGAGGGAGGGAGGGAGGGAGGGAGGGAGGAAGGAAGGAAGGAAGGAAGGAAGGAAGGAAGGAAGGAAGGAAGGAAGGAAGGAAGGAAGGAAGGAAGGAAGGATTCAGTAGTGTAGAAACAAATTAACACTATTGTAAATGAGGGGCTAAATCCATCACCCTCAAGCCAGTTACTCTGGAGCCATCCCTCTGATTCAACAATTAAGCCATCGGCCTTAAATGGTTTTAGGGCTCTTGCCAAACGTGGATTCAAAAACTTCCAAAGGAAGATGAAGAACAGAGAAGTTTAAAACGCAGAGGCCTTTCTCACTCAAGTTCCGTTGATGGCTGGGCTGCCAAAAGCCTTATTTATTTGTTTATATGGGGAACTGTTTTAGATAAAGTTGCCTAAATTATCTCTATAAACAAGCCATTTGTATGGTAATTATATAAGCGGCGTTTTTTGTTTTTTTTTTCCTTAGCAAACTTTGACTCTGTTACTGCTCGCCTGGGTTCCCATCACTCTGGACAGCAAAACGAGCTGGTGGTGAACCAAGGGACCAGTAGGCCTTAGCTCATGGTACAGTTCCTGCTGTGTTCTTGTGGTTTTGTTTTTTTGTTTTTAAATTGGGGATAGTTGTATTTAAGGACAAGCTGAAACTTATTTGGCTTGTGCTTTAGCACAAGAGCAACTTAGTCCAAATTTCCTGAACTAATATACGAACTGGAATGCAATGATCCTTGAGTTTCTGTATATATATTTGAGAATCTACATATATACATTGGGAGGGAAGGAAGGAAGGAGGGAGGGAGGGAGGGAGGAAAGAAGGGACGGAGGGACGGAGGGAAGGAAGGAAAGAAGGAAGGAAGGGAGGGACGAGGGAGAGAGGGAAGAAAGAATAAAAGGAAAGGAGGGAGGAAACAATAAAGGAAGGAAGGAGGGAAGGAAGGAAGGAAAGAAGGGAGGGAGAGGGGGAGGGAGGGAAAAGGGAGGGAGGAAAGAAGGGAGGGAAAAGGGAGGGAGGGACAAAGGGAGGGAAAAGGGAGGGAGGAAAGAAGGGAGGGAAAAGGGAGGGAGGAAAGAAGAGAGGCAGGGAGGGAAGAAAGAATAAAAGGGAGGGAGGGAAAAGGGAAGAAGGAAAGAATAAAAAAAAGAAGAGAGGGGGAAACAAAGGGAGGGAGGGAGGGAGGAAAGGAAGGGAGGAGGGGGGAAAAGGGAGGGAGGAAAGAAGGAAGGGAGCGATGAGGGACGGAGGGAAGAAAGAATAAAAGGAAGGGAAGGAGGAAACAATAAAGGAAGGAAGGAGGTAAGGAAGGAAGGAAAGAAGGGAGGGAGGGAGGGAGGGAAGAAGAGAGGGAGGAAAGAAGGGAGGGAGAAAAGAAGGGATGGAAAAGGGAGAGGAAAAAAGGGAGGGGGAGGGAAGGAGGGAAGAAAGAAGGGAGGGAAAAGGGAGGGAGGAAAGAAAGGAGGCAGGGAGGGAGGGAAAAGGGAAGAAGGAAAGAATAAAAGAATAAAAGAAAGAAGGGAGAGGGAAACAAAGGAA
>JAXLNS010000017.1:3413713-3446213 GCA_037215915.1 Pantherophis vulpinus | reverse complement strand
GGGACATGCATTTAAGGTCTCGGAGAGGGACATGCAGACCAATGCTGCACCCTCTTGGACCAAGCCAAGTTTTTTGTTTGTGTGTGTGTGGTTTTTTTTTTTTACAACAGCTACCTCTGAGAAGGTAGCGAGCTCTCCGAGGCAAAAATAGAAGCCTGATGGTTAAAGCATCTATACTCCTTTCTCCCTTATTTCCTTTGGGCTTTTTCTCTCTCTCTCTCCCTTTTGATCTTCCTTCGGTTTCCTAAAGCAGGCCCTTACAATGTCTGCTGAGGTGCTACGGGTGATGTCATGGAGTGACCTTCTCTGAAACCTTGGAAGCTTAATGGAGGGTGTGGAGAAGGGAAAAGGGAGGAGGGAAAAAAAAAAGAGAGAGAGAAAGAGATTCTTGTCTGTTGAAAAGAACAGTCTGTTTCTCTGCTGGCGGGAGAAGGGCAGACTGTGCAATGGTGAAGCACTTAAGTGCCCATCCATTAAATTTTGTAATCGCCTCCCTATGGCTCTGACGATCCAAAAAAACGAGCGAAATTTCGGGCAATACGCTCTGTTCCTCACATGTTGTGATAGGTTCAGGAGTGGTGGGTGGGGGGAAAGGTAGAAGGGGAGAAGGGAGGAGAGGATTGGATGTACCTCTCTAGTTTGTAAACCTTGGTCCAGAGCCTTGAAGTCTTGGGTGAAGCTCAGAACACCCAAGAAAAATTTATGAAATCATATATTTCTTTCTTGGAATGTAGCGTTCCGCATTAGGCCAGTGCGGTTTGTCAAATTCGACTAAGGCAATCGGGGGAAGAGGAAAGACATTGAGGGAGAAAAACCCTTCCAATTAGGTACAGAATGTTGTGTACGCCTCGTTGCCTTTGATCTGCAAACTCCTGCACAGCATCACCACAATTTGCAAAGCTGGGCAGGGACCCACCGTCCATTTCATCTGGGCTCCCAGCCATAGGGGAAACACCCCAATCTCCATTCATTTTATTTGTTTTACAAACGTCAACCGCCCCGGCTCGGTTGCCAGAGGTGATGCCGGGGTGACGGGGATTTAACACAATCGCATCATTTTCACAGAAGCTCCGAAAGAAAAACGGGGAAGGCAGGAAGGGAAGCGCCCGTCGAAACAGCCAACAAAACTGAGGCTCGGTCTAAAATCAGCGCCTTTGGGAGCCAGACGATGGCCATGCATCTGTAAAAACACCGGGCAATGCAGACAAGTATTTCCAACAATAACCTACTAGACAAACTCCCCCAAATAACCTTGTAAGGACTGAGGATATCCAGAAGCTGTAGCCATAGTCAGCTGGAAAAAAAAATGAGGGGAAAAAAAGAAAAAACAAGAGAGAGAAAAGAAAGGGCTAACTTGAAGAAGAGAGTATTTAAGACTG
Source organism: Pantherophis vulpinus (assembly GCA_037215915.1). NCBI lineage: Eukaryota > Metazoa > Chordata > Lepidosauria > Squamata > Colubridae > Pantherophis > Pantherophis vulpinus. Next base: position 3,444,834 of record JAXLNS010000017.1, on the reverse strand, counting down.
ATTACGAGCATTCAATGCAATCTCTCTCTTTCTCTCTCACTTTTCTCTCTCTTGCTCTTTCTCTCTTTTTCTCTTTCTCTCTTTCTCTCTTGCTCTTTCTTTCTTTCTTTTTTTCTTTCTTTCTCACTTTTCTCTCTCTTGCTCTCTCTTGCTCTTTCTCTCTCTTTTTTCTTTCTCTTTCTCTCCCTTTTCTCGTTCTCTTTCTCTCTTTCCCCTTCTCTCCCTCTTTTGCTTTTCTCTCTTTCTCTCTCACTTTCTCTTTCTTTCTCTCCTCCCTCTCTTTTTCTCTTTCTATCTCACTTTCTTCTTTTCTTTCTTCTCTCTTTTTCTCTCTCTCTTTCTCTCTCTCTCTTTCTCCCCCTCATCTCTCCCTCCTTCCCAGTTTGGCAGTTTCTACTTTAGTTCACTAGTAAGGGTAGCTTTGATTACAACATCCTCCCCATCAAGGATTTTCAAGCCTTGTGTTATCAAAGATTGCATGCTTGATGATTCCCAGATCGAGGCAGATTGCTGCACATGTGCAAACGATCACTGTTATCCATTCATACCTCTCCCCCTCCCCCCTCCTCTGTTGATTCATGTGTGTTAGAATTAACACTGGGATGCTGTCTGCACAGTCATTTAATCAGTGCACAGTTCAATTCAGTGTTGTGTAATCTGTCATCCACCAGAAACAGAGGCTGACAGAGATTAGAAGAAAAGAGAGAGAAGAGAAGAGAAGAGAAGAGAAGAGAAGAGAAGAGAAGAGAAGAGAAGAGAAGAGAAGAGGAAGGAAGGAAGGAAGGAAGGAAGGAAGGAAGGAAGGAAGGAAGGAAGGAAGGAAGGAAGGAAGAAAAGGAGGGATGAGGAAGGAGGGAGGGAGGGAGGGATGAGGAAAGAAGGAAGGAAGGAAGGAAGGAAGGGGAAGGGAAAGGGGGAGGGAGGAGGAAGGAAGGAAGGGAAAGAGGGAGAGTGGGAGGAGGAAAGAAGGGAGGAAGGAGAGGAGGGAGGAGGGAGGAAGGAAGAAAGAAAGGGAAAGACAGAGGGAGGAGGAAGGAAGGAAGGAAGGATTCAGTAAGTCTGAATCCTTAACACTATTGTAAATGAGGGACTAAATCCATCACTCTCAAGCCAGTTACTCTTGAGCCATCCGTTTGACTCAAAAAGAAAAAAAAAACTATTGTATGCTCATAATTATATTGCAAATTTTTCATTGTGGCCTTTAAAAAAAATTTTTTATATACTTTATGCACAAATTACCCTTACCAAAAGCCGTGCTGAATACAATGTACCTCACTGAGATGCAAAGGATGATACAGAACACTGTGATGTCGTAACAGTCCTGTAATTCCGGTGCAGTTTCTGATGAGACTGAATCATTATGAATCAGTAAATGGATGGACAAAGCCTTACTCAAAGCTAAAGAAGATAAGGCTGTTCCGGGAAGGGTATGTTGCTTTCCAGAATTTGGGTTTATAACATTGGACTGGATGGTCAACATTTAAGGCTGTGGTTGGTGATTAGTAACCTTGAGGCTAAAACGTATGAAGAATGGTTGAAGGAATTGGGTATGTCTAGTCTAGAGAAAAGAAGGACTGGGGGGAGGGGGGGACATGATAGCAGTATTCCAATATTTGTAGAGCTGCCCCAAAGAAGAAGGGGGTCAACCTATTCTCCAAAGCACCTGAGGGAAGAACAAGAAGCAATGAATAGAATAGAATAACAAAGGGACCTTGGAGTTCTTCTAGTCCAACCCCCTGCTTAGGCAGGAAACCCTACACCACTTCAGACAGATGGTTATCCAACCTCTTCTTAAAAACATCCAGTGTTAGAGCTTTCACAACTTCTGGAGGCAAGTAGTTCCATTGATTCATTGTTCTCACTGTCAGGAAATTTCTCCTTAGTTCTAAGTTGCTTCTCTCCTTGATGAGTTTCCATCCGTTGCCTCTTGTCCTGCCCTCAGGTGCTTTGGAGAATAGGTTGGCCCCCTCTTCTTTGGGGCAGCCCCTGAGATATTGGAACACTGCTATCATGTCTCCCCTGGTCCTTCTTTTCATCAAAGTAGCCATACCCAGTTCCTGCAACCGTTCTTCGTATGTTTTAGCCTCCAGTCCCCTAATCATCTTTGTTGCTCTTCTCTGCACTCTTTCCAGAGTCTCTAGATTAGTTTCCATTCCAATAGATGGAAACTAATCAAGGAGAGAAGCAACCTAGAACTAAAGAGAAGTGGGAACAATTAATCAGTGGAACGCCTTCCCTCCAGAAGATCATGGGTGCTCCATCACTGGAAGTCTTCAAGAAGGAACTGGACAACCATTTGTCGGAAATAGGGTCTCCTGCTTGAGCAGGGATTGGACTAGAAGACCTCCAAGGTCCCTTCCAACTCTGTTATTTTAACTCCAGAAGGCAAGACGAGAAACACTGGATGGAAAGGAATCAAGGAGGGAACCAACCTGGAACTAAGGAGAAATTTTCTGACAGTGAGGACAATTAATTTGCCTTCGGAAGTTGTGGGGGTTCCATCACTGCAGGCTTTTAAGAAGAGAAGAGGAGGAGGAGGAGGAGGAGGAAAGGAAGGAAGGAAGGAAGGAAGGAAGGAAGGAAGGAAGGAAGGAAGGAAGGAAGGAGGAGGGATATAGGAGGAGCAGTAGTAACAGAAACAGGAGCAGCAGGAGGAAGGGCACAAAAGAGGAAGGAAGGGAGGGAGGGAGGGAGAGAGGGAAGATGAGGAGGAGGAGGAGGAGGAGGAGGAGGAGGAGGAGGAGGAGGAGGAGGAGGAGGAGGAGGAGGAGGAGGAGGAGGAGGAGGAGGAGGAGGATAGTCTCTGGTTCCATGTAGTGCATCAAAGTCACACTTTGAGAAATTCACCATCTACAGATTTTACCTGTCAGGGCCCTTGTAACTGGGATTGACAACATCAATTGCTTCCAGTGACTTTGTTAGATTCCCTGGAGCCTGGGGCCTTTTTTCAATTAAAAAACCACCCTTTCCACCTTTTCCCAACACAGCAGATATACAGCAAGGGGCTGCTGGCAGAAGGAGGAGGCACGGCAGATTTCGACAGCTGGAAACTGGGGGTTAAGAGAAAGAAACCAACAGATCCCGGAAGTCATATTGGTAATTCCGAAGAGGAAGCTCTAGGAACTATCGAGTCTTATCAGGAATCTTCCCCCACCCCCCACCCCAATCTTTCTACCATTGGACTTCGGCAATCTATGAAATGATCTTTTCATCCTTGGCCCTCAAGGACCAATCCAGGAGAAAGTGCCAAACCTCTGGCATGGCTGCCAATTCTTTCCTTACAAGTGCAAAGTTTCAAAATCAGCATGGGATCCAAAGGCTGTGTCAGATGTAAATGCCTTATTCTCTAATGTGTACATAGTATATGAATGGGATATCAGGGGTTAACTTATTCTTCAATCCTTAATGTATTCATGATTCACCACTCCCACACATAGCTCCACCCATTGTATATATAAGGAGCCATCTTCACCCTTTTCCTCGCTTCTATCTGTGAATATTCAGTGAATATAGAATGCCTATTGTAAATAAAAGGAAATATATTTAAACCTTTACTTCTTAATATCCTTATTGAGTCTGATCCAGAAAATATTGCAACAAGCTGGTAGCAGAGGATGGTTAATTGACTCAATAAAAACTTAAAAATGTCTAAGAAGGATAGGCCCAACACCAGGGCCTACAGCAAAGAAATGGAAACAGAACAAGAAATAATCAACGAATCTACAAAACTAAAAACTAGTCCCAGGCCAAGAAACTCTACTAGATCAACTAACAAAATTTTTGACTTAGTACACATGGACCTAGTAGGCCCATTAACTCCATCAATCACTTATAGAAAACGTTACTTCCTGACAATAGTAGACGATTATAGCCGTTATGGGTTTGTTTATACACTAAAACATAAAGATGAAACATTTCAAAAATTTAAGGAATTTTACAAACGCATAGAAACACAACACAATATCAGAATAAAACAAATTATGACAGATAGGGGATGTGAATTCATGTCTAAAGAATTCTCCCAATGGTTAAAGGACAGAGGAATGCTACATTACACGTCTAGTCCATTTTCTGCGTTCCAGAACGGAATTGCAGAGAGGAAAAATTCCACATTACAAACCATGATTAGGTGCACATTGGAGGATGCTGGCTTAAGCAAACAATTTTGGTCAGAAGCCCTACATTATTCAAATTACACACAAAATAGAACCTGGTCCAGTATTGTAAACAAGACACCATACGAGGTAATGTATAATAGGAAGCCAAAATTATCACACATGCACATATTTGGAGTCACTGCAGACGTACACATACCCAAACAGTTGAGAAGAAAGGGAGAAAATGTATCCAGAAGACTCAGATTCATGGGATATGAAACTGGCACCAAAGGATACAGATTCATTGATAATAATAACAGATTTATAGTTTCCAGAACAGCTGTGTTCCATGAACAAGCCAACTGGTCTAAATTACATCTTAATGAAATATTTCCAAATAAATGCAAAGAAACAAAACCTCATGAGGAAGGGACCATAGAAAAACAAAATATCAACAAACACAAAAGCAAAACTAAAACTTGGACAAATAGCCAACACAAAATAAGGACAGACACACTGACAAAAAAGGAAGCAAGATATTTGCACGATAACAATAGCAAACCTGAAAGAGTCATTAGGAACAACAGGAATCAAATGCCAAATAAATACAGGGATTACATAATGCATATGGATGGTGAACCAATAACACCTAACACATATGAGGAAGTGTTAAAACTTCCTTGTGAAGAAAAAGAAAAATGGGAACTAGCTATGAAGAAAGAGATGGAAAGTTTACAAGGATTAAATGTATTTACACCTGCAATTGCACCTAAAGATAAAACTATTATTGGTACCAGGTGGATATATAAAATTAAGAATTTAGAAGGAGGCAATACTCTATACAAAGCTAGATTAGTTGCACAAGGTTATGCACAGAAATATCCGGAGGACTATACTGACACGTATTCCCCCACAGTAAGAACAGAGAGTGTCAAAACAGCTCTAGTGGTAGCATCAGCACTCAACCTTGATGTATTTCAATATGACATACAGACTGCTTATCTACACGCGAAACTAGATAAGGAAATATATGTAAGAGCACCTCACAGTCAATACACCAACAAAAATGAAATTTGGTTGTTGAATAAGAGTTTGTACGGATTAAAACAATCTGGTAAAAGATGGTATGATTGTTTGGTAAAAGTACTAAAGACTATGGATTTCAATGCTACCACTGCTGATAACTGTTTTTTTGTCAAAAAGGGTGACAACTACGTTGAATTTGTATTGATTTACGTAGATGACATTTTGTATATAGGAAAACACAAAGAGAGAAGAGAAACTTTTGTAAATAAGTTAAATGAACATTTCTCGTTGAAATCCCTAGGTAAAGTGAACAAATATCTTGGTGTCCAAATTAATAAGACTAGAAGGGGATTCAAACTTACTCAAAGAGATAAAATTATAGAACTTTTGAATAAATGTAACCTAATCAATGCCAAACCCTGTGATACTCCTATGCAAACTGATTTTCTTAGAAATAATGATGAATCTTCCCCTGAATTCAAGGATAACACGTTTTATAGATCAATCATAGGTTCGCTTCTCTATATATCTAATTGGACTAGGCCAGATATCGCTTTACCACTCAACTTATTATCCAGACACGTCAGCAAACCAACAATGTATCACTGGGAAGCTGTTAAAAGAATTTTAAGATATCTGAAAAGTACACTAGATTTCTGCTTAGTATTAGAACCTAGTGATAATAAAGAACCAAAGCTTGTATGTTACGCAGATGCAGATTGGGCTGGAGACACGTCATGCAGAAAAAGTACATCTGGCTATATTTTTCTCTTAAATGACTGTCCAGTTTACTGGTACACTGGTAAACAAGAACTAGTAGCCACTTCAACGACAGAAGCAGAATATGTTTGTTTATCCAAAGCTGCAAATAACCTTGTATGGTTTAACGATTTAATTTCAGATGTTTGGAGAAAACCTGCTTTGCCTTTTGTCATGCATGAAGACAATAAAGCAGCTATTGAAATATCTAGATCTGATGCCATTGGACAAAGGTCCAGACATATAGATATAAAATTTAAACATGTGAGACAGTTGTCTCAGGATGGATTTATTAAAGCAATACACTGTGATACTTCAGAACAATTAGCTGACATATTAACAAAGCCCTTACCGTCTAAACAGCACAAATATCTGACTTCTAAACTGCATATTTTATATTGTCCTGAATCTGAATGTAATTGGTGTTGTATAACGAATCGGCATTTAGAGGGGGATTTGTCAGATGTAAATGCCTTATTCTCTAATGTGTAAATAGTATATGAATGGGATATCAGGGGTTAACTTATTCTTCAATCCTTAATGTATTCATGACTCATCACTCCCACACATAGCTCCACCCATTGTATATATAAGGAGCCATCTTCACCCTTTTCCTCGCTTCTATCTGTGAATATTCAGTGAATATAGAATGCCTATTGTAAATAAAAGGAAATATATTTAAACCTTTACTTCTTAATATCCTTATTGAGTCTGATCCAGAAAATATTGCAACAGGCTGTTCTCAGAATTAAATTGGGCACACACCAAGAGTGATTTATCTGTTGCGTGTGATTATTTTTTTTGCTTCTGAACCGGTTTCAAGAACAAAAGTATTTTGGTCACCCTTGAAAAAGAGCGTAAAATTCTTCGCGTCGACCCTTTATCCTTCTTGGTACCTTAGGCAGAATTGATTTGAGGATTTATCAAAAAACAACAACAAAACCCTTTGTTCCTATCTGAAACGTTCAGAGTTCACCTCTTTCCAAATCAAACATTCCTCGTCTCCCTCAACTCCATTTGAAATGGGGAGGGGGGGAAATAACTCGGGAGAAAAACCAGGAAACCCAACTGCCTTTTGTCACTCGTTTCTCGATAAAGCAGGGGGGCTTCGGCTCTGAGAAATGTCAGGCAGCCAGAGACCTTGAATACAAAATCCAGGGCTGCCTAATTTGGCCCTGAATTGACTTGCTGATGCTGAAGTGTCAGAAGAGGTTCATCCGAGGATAGGCAAACATCTTTGCATTGAACAGATATCCAAGCATGAGAGAGAGAGAGGGGGGGGAGGGAGGGAGGGAGGGAGAGAGAGAGAGAGAGGCAGAGAAAGAGGGAAAAGAGAGAGAGAGAGGAAAAGAGAGAGTGGGAAAAAAGAGAGAGACAGAGAGAGAGAACGAGGTAAAGGAGAGGAGGAAAGGAGGAGAGGGGGGAAAGGAGAGTGAGAGAGAGGCAGAGAAAGAGAAAGAGAGACAGAGAAAGAGGGAAAAGGGAAGGAGAGGGAAAGAGAGAATTAAAGGAAAGGAGGAAAGAAGACTGAGAGAGAGAGAGGCAGAGAAAGAGGGAAAAGAGAGAGAGAGGAAAAGAGAGAGTGGGAAAAAAGAGAGAGACAGAGAGAGAGAACGAGGTAAAGGAGAGGAGGAAAGGAGGAGAGGGGGGAAAGGAGAGTGAGAGAGAGGCAGAGAAAGAGAAAGAGAGACAGAGAAAGAGGGAAAAGGGAAGGAGAGGGAAAGAGAGAATTAAAGGAAAGGAGGAAAGAAGACTGAGAGAGAGAGAGGCAGAGAAAGAGGGAAAAGAGAGAGAGAGGAAAAGAGAGAGTGGGAAAAAAGAGAGAGACAGAGAGAGAGAACGAGGTAAAGGAGAGGAGGAAAGGAGGAGAGGGGGGAAAGGAGAGTGAGAGAGAGGCAGAGAAAGAGAAAGAGAGACAGAGAAAGAGGGAAAAGGGAAGGAGAGGGAAAGAGAGAATTAAAGGAAAGGAGGAAAGAAGACTGGGAGAGAGAGGGAGGGAGGGAGGGAGAGAGAGAGGCAGAGAAAGAGGGAAAAGAGAGAGAGAGAAAAAGACAGAGTGGGAAAAAAGAGAGAGACAGAGAGAGAGAGAATGAGGTAAAGGAGAGGAGGAAAGGAGGAGAGGGGGAAAGGAGAGTGAAAGAGAGACAGGGAAAGAGAGACAGAGAAAGAGGGAAAAGGGAAGGAGAGGGAAAGAGAGAGAATTAAAGGAAAGGAGGAAAGAAGACTGAGAGAGAGAGAGACAGAGAAAGAGGGAAAAGAGAAGGAGAGGGAAAGAGAGAGGGAGAGGGGAAGACAGAGGGAGGGAGGGACAGATAGAGAGAGACAGAAAGAGGGTGGAGAGGGAGAGAGACAAAGAGTGAGGGAAAGGAGAAGGAGAGGGAAGGAAGGAAAGCAGAGAGAGGGGAAGAGAGGAAGAGATACAGAGAAAGAGAGAGATGGAGAGGATGAGAGAGGGAGAAGGGGGAGAGAGAGAAAGAGAGGGGGGAAAGAGGGAGAGAGAAGAGAGAGAGAAGGAAAGAGAGGGAGAGGGAGAGAGAGAGGGAAGAGAGAGAGGAGAAGTTATTTAAACAAAAAAAACAGGAAAGAAAGGCTGTTTTTTGGGACATTGCAAACCTTTGCTATGTATATTGAGAAGAGGAGAGGCGTAGAACGGCAAAGTGAAGGAGGCAATTTATTTAGAGCTGAGTTGGGTCCCGGCCATCTTCAAGACACCTGAAGGACATTTGAAAGGAGGCAGCCTCCTCCAACTTCTCCAGCTGGCCACTTCATGCCAGGGAGATGTTGGTGGGATAAAGTCTCCTTGTCAGTAACATTGGGAGCTGATTAATACAAATGAAGTGTTGGCTGAAATGCCAGAGTGCCCGATGGATTTATTTGCATAATTACTCCCAAAAAAACTCAAAAAAACCCCGTATTCTACCCTCCCTCTTTCCCCAGGAGAGTTGGTTGTGTGATTCATATTTATTTGTCCAGTGTTGTTGTTGTACCTGTCAAACTTAATCTATTCTGGCTGCTTCGGAGAAAATAATCCAAGCATTAAAAAGCAGCATCCAGGAACTGGGAAAAGACCCATTGAAGGATCAGATCCAACGTGGGTCACTGGCAGAGTTGGGAGTTTTATCAGGAACTGTGTTTGAACAGGGGATGCTTAGCTAAACCACAGTGGGACTTATTTACAGCAGAAGTTGAGTAGACTATGTAACGATGGGGCAAACTGGATCCAGTTTTGGTCACCACGTTACAAAAAAGATGTCGAGATTTTGGATGGGGGGGGGGGGAAAAAGTGCAAAGAAGAGCAGCTAAGATGATTAAAGGCCTGGAGACTAGTAGAATGTATGAAGAACGGTTGCAGGAATTGGGTAGAGAAAAGAAGGACCAGGGGAGACATGACAGCAGTGTTCCAATATTTGAGGGGCTGCCACGAAGAAGAGGGAGTCAACATATTTTCCAAAGCACCAGAAGGCAAGACAAGGAACAATGGATGGAGATTAATCAAGGAGAGAAGCAACCTGGAATTAAGGAGAAACTTCCTAACAGTGAGAATAATTAACTAGTGGAATGGCTTCCCTCCAGATGTTTGTAGGAGTTCCATCACTGGAAGTCTTCAAGAAGTGACTGGACAACCGTTTGTCTGAAATGACATATGGTCTCCTGCTTGAGCAAGGGATTAGACTAGAAGACCTCTAAGGTCCCTTCCAACTATGTTATTCTGTTACTCTAACTTCAGAAGCCAAGAAGGGATGGAACCCTGGATGGAAACAGATCAAGGAGAGAAGCAACCTGGAATTAAGGAGGAACTTCCTAACAGTGAGGACAATGAACCAGTGGAATGGAAGTTGCCTCCAGAAGTTGTGGGTGCTCACTCATTGGAGGTTTTTAAGAAAAGACTGGACAGCCAGTTGTCTAAAATGGTATACGGTTGAGCAGGGGGTTGGACTAGAAGACCTCCAAGGTCCCTTCCAGGTCTATTTTGATTGCTTGATTGACCCAGCAGAATGGCTTGACTTCAGAAGTTGTGGGCGCTCCTTCCCTGGAGGGTTTTTAAGAAAAGACTGGAGAGCTCCCTGTCTGGAATGGTTTAGGGGTCTCCTCCTTGAGCTGGGGGTTGGACTAGAAGACCTCCAAGGTACCTTATTCCCATTCCCTTGGATTCTTCTTCAAAGTGGTTGCCAAGAAGAAAGCAGAGGAAGTTTTACCCTTCTGTTCCCCCACACACACTCGTCCCGACCTCACAACACCCAGTCAACCCCTAACCCAATTAAATCTCCTAATTGGTGATTCTGGCACCCGTGAGTGCGTTATCTGGGCTCCTGGCCACTTTCTCCATTTGATGGTGTCCATGCGTCCTTCCACTAGAGATTACTGGCAAAGGTGGAGGACATCGTGAACCCTTTCATCGTTGGCCAGGTGAGGAGAAGTTGACTTTGGCTTGGCCAGGCTGCAACGGACAAGCATTGTTTGGGAGCATCGAGTTCTGCCACAGACCTACATGATTAAAAACAAAAAAAACAAAAAAAACCCCCATCCTCTGTAGCTTTTTCTTGGAAGATTTCTTTGGCAAATCAACAAGTCTCCAAAGCACAGTTGATTGGCTGAAGCAGCGGTGGGATTCAATTTTTTTTTTTTTACTACCGGTTCTGTGGGTGTGGCTTGGTGGGCATGGCAGGGGAAGGATTTATTTATTTATTTATTTATTCATTCATTCATTCATTCATTCATTCATTCATTCATTCATTCATTCATTCATTCATTCATTCATTCATTCATTCATTCATTTATTTATTTATTTTATTCGGCTTATATGCCGCCCTATCTCACAATGGACTCAGGGCGGCTCACAACAATAAAACACAAGCCACAATATAAAATAAAGACTAAAATCTAAAAAATTTAAAATTAACCCATTAAAACCCTTAAAACCCTTAAAACCCCATCATCAGACCAAGGATACTATAAAATCTCCATTCCCTCCCCACTCCAGGGGAAGGATACTGCAAAATCCCCATTCCCTCCCCACTCCAGGGGAAGGATACTGCAAAATCCCCATTCCCACCCCACTCCAGGGGAAGGATACTGCAAAATCTCCATTCCCTCCCAATCAGCTGGGACTCCGGAGGCAGAGAATAGATGGGGATGGGGCCAGTCAGAGGTGGTATTTACCGGTTCTCCGAACTACTCAAAATTTCCGCTACCGGTTCTCCAGAACTGGTCAGAACCTGCTGAATACTATCTCTGGGCTGAAGCCTTACCCAAGAATCAGTTTGTTTGAGGCTAAGATCTAATCTAGCAACTCACTGAGTGACCGTTCGGAGTTATGACGACTCTGAAAAGAAGTGAGTTATTATTATTTTTTCCACACTTATGACCATCGCAGCATCCCTACAGTCACGTGATCTAAATTTGGACGCTTGGCAAACTGGGTTATGTGTTTACGACGGTCGCAATGTCCCCCCCTCCCCCGGGAGTCACGCGATCCCCTTTTGCGACCTTCTGACAAGCCAAGTCGAGGGGGAAGCCCGATTCGCTTAACAACCGGGTGACTAGCTTATGAATGGCCATGATTGACTTAACAACCGAGGCCAAAAAAGGTCGTAAAAGAGGGCAAAAGCAGTGGTGGGCTGCTGCCGGTTCGGATCGGTTCAGGCGAACTGGTAGTTCCAACGATCAGCTGGCCCCGCCCACCCGAACCCGCTCTATCCTCTCCAACATTTCCTTCTTTCTGGCTCAGCTGATTCGCACAGCACAGCTGATTTCCCCGCCTATGCTGTTCTACTTAACTGGGGCTGCCTTAGAAGGTAAGCAGCTGAGCTTCAAATGGCTGTATTTTGAACATTGCGCGCAAGCGCATTAAGCATGCGCAAAGCACGTGTGAGCGCACAAAATGCGCACTCACAGAACCGGTTGTTAGTTGCAGCCCACCACTGGGCAAAACTCACTTAACAAATGTCTGACTTAACAACAGAAATGTTTGAGCTGAATTATGCTCATAGGTCTGTGTACATTCTCCGAAGTGATGCAGAGAAGCTGCTGTGTGTCATCAGGATGAATCAGAAAAAGGCCTGATTTTTACCAACGATCCCACGATGTATAAATGATGTGGAGAAAGAGTGTAGAGAAGAGCAATAAGGATGATTAGGGGACGGGAGGCTAAAACATATGAAGAACGGTTGCAGGAACTGGGCGTGTCTAGTTTGATGAAAAGAAGGACCAGGGGAGACAGGATAGCAGTCTTCCAATATCTCAGGGGCTGCCCCAAAGAAGAGAGAATCAAGCTATTCTCCAAAGCACCTGAGGGCAGGACAAGAAGCAATGGGTGGAAACTAATCAAGGAGAGAAGCAACTTAGAACTAAGGAGGAATTTCCTGACAGTAAGAACAATTAATCAGGGGAACAACTTGCCTCCAGAAGTTGTGAATGCTCCAACACTGGAAATTTTAAGAAGAGGTTGGATAACCATTTGTCTGAAGTGATGTAGGGTTTCCTGCCTAAGCAGCAGGCTGGACTAGAAGACCTCCAAGGTCCCTTCCAACTCTGTTACTCTAAATGACAAAATTCTAACTGATGCAACTATGCCTTTGACACATCGGATACAAAAGTACGACGTGGGAAAATGTTTTCTGTCTCATGCCTCTCAAATGGCCAAGATCTATTCTCTTTTTCATCCCGCCTCTTTATTCTCCATTCATCTCCGTGACATTTTCCGTCTCATTATGAATGATCTATGAATTTCCATTCCTCGGTCTTCAAAAGCTGCAATTTATAGCTTCTCTTATAATTACAGGAAATTAATTTGTTTAAAATCGGAGCGCTGATAAGGAAGGGTGGGGTGAGGGAATGAAACTTTCTCAAACTGTCAGAGAAAGAGAGAGGGAGGAGAGAGGGAGGAGAGAGAAAGACAGAGAGAGAGAAAGAAGGACAGAGAGAGAGAAAGAAAGAGAGAGAAAAAGAGAGAGGGGAAAGACGCAGAGAGAAAGAGAGACAGAAGAGAGAAACAGAGAAAAGAGAGAAAAGAGAGAGAAAGAGAGAAGAGAAAAAGAGAAAAGAAAGAGAAGAGAAGAGAGAAAAGAGAGAAAAGAGGAAGAGAGAAAAGAGGAGGGAAGGAAGAGAGAAAGAGAGAGAAAAAGAGAAAAGAAAGAGACAGAAGAGAGAAAGAGAGAAAAGAGAAAAAGAGGAGAAAAAGAGAGAAAAAGAGAAACAGAAGACAGAAGAGAGAAAGAGATGGAAAAGAGAGAGGAAAGAGAGAGAGAGAGGAGAGAGGAGAAAGAGAGAGAAAGAGAGAGAGAAAGAGAAAAAAAAGAGAGAAAAAGAGAAACAGAAGATAGAAGAGAGAAAGAGATGGAAAAGAGAGAGAAAAGAGAGAGAGAGGAGAGAGGAGAAAGAGAGAGAGAGAGAGAGAGAGAGAAAGAGAGAGAAAGAGAGAGAAAGAGATAGAGAGAAGAGAGAAAGCTTCAGTAAATCGCAGCTACATTTTGGCGTCCTGTCTCTCAGCAGAATTAAATTGCCTTGACACTGATTCAACTTTTAATTTCAATACAATGAATCTCTTTGTGATGCATCGAATCAATGAAATGAATTAGAAGCGAAGGGGCTGCATTTCCTCCTTGGATTACCTCATTGGGAGAAAGATAGCTGCAAAACATCCCCCTTTCTAATCCTGGTGACTCAACAGTCTGTACCCTGTGAGGAGCTGGGTGGATTCAATAAAGGAGAACATGGGTAGCTCAGGGTCGAACTGTGGGGTCCTTGGTGGCCTCTGAGCTTGGTTGTTTTCTTGCAGACATTTCATGACCCAAACTAAGTAACATCATCAATGCTAGTATAGTACGGAGCAGTACTAGCGTTGATGATGTTCCCTAGTTGGGTCATGAAATGTCTGCAAGAAAACAACCAAGCTCAGAAGGCACCAAGGACATCAGAGTCCTCCTCCTCCTCCTCCCTGTAAACCCAACTCCCTTTTAACACAGATGATCCTATCTAGTTTGGGTCATGAAACATCTACAAGAAAACCACCGTTCAGAGACATTGGAGGTCTTCTAGTCCAACCCCCTGCTTAGGCAGGAGACCCTAACCCATTTCAGACAAATGGTTGTCCAATCTCTTTTTAAAAGACCTCCAGCGATGGAGCATCCACAACTTCTGGAGGCAAGTTGTTCCTTCCTTCCTTCCTTCCTTCCTTCCATCCATCCATCCATCCATCCATCCATCCATCCATCCATCTCTCCCTGCCTCTGTCTGTCACGTATCCTTGTCTGTCTGTCTGTCCATCCGTCCGTCCATCCATCCATCCATCCATCTCTCCCTGCCTCTGTCTGTCATGTATCCTTATCTGTCTGTCTATCTGTCCATCCGTCCACCCATCCATCCATCCATCCATCTCTCCCTGCCTCTGTCTGTCACGTATCCTTGTCTGTCTGTCTGTCCATCCGTCCGTCCATCCATCCATCCATCCATCTCTCCCTGCCTCTGTCTGTCACGTATCCTTGTCTGTCTGTCTGTCCATCCGTCCGTCCATCCATCCATCCATCCATCTCTCCCTGCCTCTGTCTGTCATGTATCCTTATCTGTCTGTCTATCTGTCCATCCGTCCACCCATCCATCCATCCATCCATCTCTCCCTGCCTCTGTCTGTCACGTATCCTTGTCTGTCTGTCTGTCCATCCGTCCGTCCATCCATCCATCCATCCATCTCTCCCTGCCTCTGTCTGTCATGTATCCTTATCTGTCTGTCTATCTGTCCATCCGTCCACCCATCCATCCATCCATCCATCTCTCCCTGCCTCTGTCTGTCATGTATCTTTATCTATCTATCTATCTATCTATCTATCTATCTATCTATCTATCTATCTATCTATCTATCATCTATCTACCTGCCTATTTCTCTCTCTATTATCTCATCTATTTATACATCTCATATCTATCTATCTATCTATCTATCTATCTATCTATCTATCTATCTATCTATCTATCTATCTATCTATCTATCTACCAATCTATCTACCTGCCTATTTCTCTCTCTATTATCTCATCTATTTATACATCTCATATCTATCTATCTATCTATCTATCTATCTATCTATCTATCTATCTATCTATCTATCTATCTATCTATCTATCTATCATCTATCTATCTCAGAATCATAGAATTATAGGCCTGGAAGGGACTTGGAGGTCTTCCAGTCCAACCCCCTGCTCAAGCAGGAAACCCTATACCATTTCAGACAAATGGTTATCCAACATCTTCTTAAAAACTTCCATTGTTGTAGCATTCACAACTTCTGGAGGCAAGTTGTTCCACTGATGAATTGTTCTAGCTGTCAGGAAATTTCTCCTTAGTTCTAGGTTGCTTCTCTCCTTGCTTAGTTTCCACCTATTGCTTCTTGTCCTACCTTCGGGTGCTTTGGAGAATAGCTTGACTCCCTCTTCTTTGTGGCAGCCCCTGAGATATTGGAGCACTGCTATCAGCTGTGCCCACCTAACTAACTTTTCCCTCTCCAATGGGGCAGATTCTCCACTCCTGGTTTCCCAAATAGTCATTTGTCACAGCTTTGAATTAAACCTAACCCAACTTGTTGTCTGTTAATATAACACAATAAAAGGAGACCCAAATCTCACACATAGTTTCTATTATAGCTCCGAAACATTCAGGAGGGCTATAATTGAAGATGGATTGTCGGCCTGAAACACAAAGTTTTATAAGATAAACATCCTTCCGAAGGATGACAGGTGTTTAGAAAACTTCTCTATGATGGAGAGAAGGCTTATGCTTCTAAAAATAGAGAGAGAAACAAGAGTTGATTTGCAATTTGGCTTTGTAATATTTAAAACCAGAGATTCAAGGACACCTCGGAGAACATTGCTAGTCAAGTGATGTTCAGATGCAGCCCCAAAGACGTTCCATATTCCTGCCTGTTCAGAAGAATCCAGAGTCAACCTTGGATGGACAGAGCATTGGAAAACTCTTCTATGAGAAGTCTTTCCCTTGGAATTTGGTGGGTTTATCAATGAGGAAACCACCCCACAGTTCCAAACACTCCTGGTAGAGGTGGGTTGAAATGATTCAGCTTAGAAGGTGAAGAAGAATATAAGTTTGGGGACCGTACCAGACAAAATATTGTCCTCTGGCTTCTCATCACAGTAGCTGTCTCCAGTCCCAGTTAGGAACGTGGCCCTTCTAATCTCCCCATTGGAAGATCTCCATATCTTGTTGGGAATTCAATTTTTTGAGACCTTCCCTGAATATTTTAACAGTGGTGTTGTTGATACTCTTCTCCTTTGTCTTCTCTTTCTCTCCTTCTCCTCCTTCTCCACTCCACAACCCTCTTCCCCCTCCTTTCTAGAACTGATGATGTTACCTAGTTGGGTCATGAAATGTCTGCAAGGAAACAGCCAATAGGACTCCACAGTTCATCATCTCCTCCTCCTCCTCCTCTCCGCAAACCCCACCCTCTTCTAGCACTGATGACATTACCTAGTTGGGTCATGAAACGTCTGCAAGAAAACCACTAAGCTCATAGAGCACCAAGGACCCTACAGTCCTCCTCAACCTCTCTGCAAACCCCACCCCTTCTAGCACTGATGATGTTACCTAGTTGGGTCATGGAACATCTGCAAGAAAACCGCCAAGCTCAGAGGCCACCAAGGACCCTACAGTTGTTCTCCTCCTCCTCCTCTCTGCAAACCCAACCCCCTTCTAGCACTGATGACACCCCCTAGTTGGGTCATGAAACGTCTGCAAGAAAACCACCAAGCTCAGAGGCCACCAAGGACCCCGCCATTCAACCCTAAGCTAAAGATCTTCTCTTCTACCGATGGGAAGATAGGTCACCAAAACACAGCATTGAGCATTTGAAAAAACAAAAGTAGGAAAACCGAAGGCCAAGAAAGGGGGAAGAGATTTCAAAGACGGGTTTAAGCTACGTTCCGTGTTTCCGCAGCTCAGGACTCTTAAGGATGGGCTTTGGGTGTAATCTTCAGGGAAGCCACCACATATGTGCTCAACCCAGAATGCCGTCCGTTGTCCTGATTTTTGGAATGCAGTATAAATATTTGACTCAGTCCATTTTTAATCCATAAACACAGCTGGCTTGGAAAAAAAAAAAACAATCCCAGTGACATCTCCGAATTTAAACAATTTGGGTAACTGAAGGGGTGGGGGGAAAAAAAGAAGGAGAAAGAGGAGGCAAACCTACACCATGGCTTTAATTTTAATTTTTATTTTGGAGGACTTTTGGACGCAACCCCTCTGGAGGCCTGACAATCCTTGAAACGATACCCAAAAATAAATTTACAAACACGAAGTATAAGCCCTTTCTCAGCTTTTTTTTTAAAGAACAGCAGAGTGGAAAGTAGGCGGGAATAGGGAGAGCCAAGATTTTGTCGTGTTTTTTTTTTTCCCCCTAATCCAGTAGTAAATATTGTGTAGGAAAAACTCTCCCTTCTTTTTCCCCATCCCCTCCCCTTTCCCTGCTCTTCAAAACGCTGTGAAATTAATTGTTTGAGGAAAAGGAACACCGTTCCCTCTGTTTCACCCCCCAAAATATAAGCTCTGCGTACACTGTTTATATATCTAAATGAAGATACAGTATTACTCTTGGCGGTGTGGATAAATTTGGACCGAAAAGAGAGAGAGAAAGAGAGAGAGAAAAAAAACAACAGCTCGGACTCATCAACCTGACTCTAAAATGTACTGACATTTTTCCTCCGTGTGTGCCCTCAGTGGGCTGAGACTCAAACTCAAGTTCAAACAAGTTCGCCTTGTTTAATAAATGAAGGATCTCTTTCGTGGCAGCCAAAACTTGGAGTGGCCCACAGCGGAGAAGGAAATGGGGCTCCTTTCGCCTTAATTCAAAGGTCCTCCTCGCTTCTGGGGGCACTTAGAAACTCTGATGAAGAAGGTGATGATTGGGTAAAAATTTATACCCAAAGGAGATGGGGTCAACCTCTTCTCTATATATATATGGTGCATATATATGTGTGTGTGTATCAGTGGTGGGTTGCTCCTGGTTCAGACCAGTTCGTTAGAACTGGTAGTAAAACCATTGGGAGGCTCCTCCCACTGACCCGGATGTCATCATAGGTGATCTGAGCATACACAGAAACTTCTTCAGGCGCGATGTGAACCGGTAGTAAAGGAAAGTAGAACCCACCCCTGATGTATGTGTATGTGTATGTGTACGTGTACGTATACGTATACGTATATGTATATGCATATGTATATGTATATGTATATGTAAAGAAAGAAGTCGACATCCTGCGAGCTCCGGAACTGAAAAGTTTAAAATTTTAAAATAATTAAAATTTTATTTTACTAAGCTTTCGTCAGCCATCTGCTGACATCGTCAGAGTATTAAACTACCATTACAGAGATCTCTGCCTTTATATGCCATTAAGTATAATATACATTATACATATGTATATGTATATGTATGGTCTGAAATGGTATAGGATCTCCCACTTGGGCAGGGAGTTGGACTAGAAGATCTCCAAGCTCCCTTCAAGCTCGATTCTGTATTCTATTCTATTCTATTCTATTCTATTCTATTCTATTCTATTCTATTCTATTCTATTCTATTCTATTCTATTCTATTCTATTCTATTCTATTCCATTCCATTCCATTCCATTCCATTCCATTCCATTCCATTCCATTCTACATTATCTCTTCTCTTCTCTTCTCTTCTCTTCTCTTCTCTTCTCTTCTCTTCTCTTCTCTTCTCTTTCTCTTCTCTTCTCTTCTCTACTCTTCTCTTCTCTACTCTTCTCTTCTCTTCTTTTCCCTACTCTACTCTACTCTACTCTACTCTACTCTTCTCTTCTCTTCTCTTCTCTTCTCTTCTCTTCTCCTTTCCTCTTCTCTTCTCTTCTTTCTCTTCTCTTCTCTTCTCTTCTCTTCTCTTCTCTACTCTTCTCTTCTCTACTCTTCTCTTCTCTTCTTTTCCCTACTCTACTCTTCTCTTCTCTTCTCTTCTCTTCTCTTCTCTTCTCTTCTCTTCTCTTCTCTTCTCTTCTCTTCTCTTCTCCTCTCCTCTCCTCTCCTCTCCTCTCCTCTCCTCTCCTCTCCTCTTCTCCTCCTCTCCTCTTTTCTTCTCTACTCTACTCTATTCAAATTCTCCAAAGCACCTGAAGGCAGGACAAGGAGCAACAGATGGAAGCTAACCAAGGAGAGAGCCAACCTAGAACTAAGGAGGAATTTCCTGACAATGAGGACAATTAACCAGCGGAATGGCTTCCGTCCAGAAGTTGCGGGTACTCCAACTTTGGAGATTTTTAAGAGTTTAGACAGCCACTTGTCTAGAATGGTATAGAGTCTCCTGCCTGGGCAGGGAGTTGGATTAGAAGACCTCCAAGGTCCCTCTCAACTCTGTTCTTCTGTTAAGGTTCTGGCAGATCTTTCCTGAGTGCCAATGCAGAGGAAATGATGGATTAATTAGCTAGCAATTAGCTCTCCCTGCGTCGCATTACTGCAAAGAGCAGACTGCTCATCCATTTTTGGATTTCACTGCCGATGTGCAATAAAGAGCGATAATTAATATATATATTAAAAAAAACCCTTCTTCTGGGTTTGGTCAGTGTTTGGATGGGAAAATATTTAGAAATTCTGCATGAATCACTTTCCTCTCTTTCATGGATTGCCAATGTAACAAAACGTTCACACCAAAAACAAAAAAAAACCAAAAAAAAATGCTCCCAGGGAGTTTGTGGCTTCCGTTTGACTACTTGAGAATATTCGTGTCTTTTTCAGAGAAAAAGACACGATTTTTTTTTCCCCAGAGAAGGTTACTTTAAACAGGGAATTTTTTTTATTGAAATTTCCAAGCTAGCTTTCAATTTCCTAATCCTCTCCCATCTACCCACTTAATATATTGATCAGGCCCTGCTTGACTTTTCAAGGTGAACCAAGCTCAGCTAGATGCCACCATCAGGTCTGGGTCAGAGAAGAATTTTCAAGGCTTTGGGACCTCACTGCATCTTCGAGAAGATTTTTCTTCTCAAATCTTCTCAGATTTTCTTTGCCCAACTCAGGAGAACATTGTCCAGACTCTTTTCTGACCCCAACCTAAGCTTCTCTTGGAATTGCTGCCATAGGCCAGTGATGGCTAACCTTTTTGCCATTGCGTGCCAAAAGCGGGGGGAACACACATGTGTACCCACACCCATAATTCAATCCCCCCCGTGCATCCATGCACGACCCCCCTGACCCAGTTTTGGGGCTAGCAGGCCTGCCTGAAGCCTCTGGAGGGTGAAAATGGCCTTCCCCCCCACCCGGATGTCAGAAAGGGCTCGTTTTCTGACTTCCGGTGGGCCCCGTAGGCCCGTTTTTCGCCCTCCCCAGATTCCAGAAGCTTTCCTGGAGGCTGGGGAGGCTGGAAATGGCCTTCCCCACTCCACCGGAGGCCCAAAATACCCTCCCAGAGCCTCCGCACGAGCCCTGTACTTACCTGGCATTGAAAACGGACTGTGTGGAGACTTCTGAGATGGGAGGCGTGGGCAGGGTCAGCTGAAAATCAGCTGCCTGGTGCGCGCATGTGTGCTGGAGCTGAGCTAGGGCAACGGCTCACGTGCCCAAAGATATGGCTTCACGTGCCACCTGTGGCACGCGTGTCATAGGTTCGCCATCAAGGCCATAGGCTGTTCATCTCTACAACCTTTATAATTGCGGGAATTGGGTAGGTCTAGTCTAGTGAAAAGAAGGACCAGGGGTGACATGATAACAGAGTTCCAATATCTCAGGGGCTGCCACAAAGAAGAGGGAGTCAAGCTATTCTCCAAAGCATCTGAGGGCAGGACAAGAAGCAACGGGTGGAAACTAATCAAGGAGAGAAGCAACCTAGAACTAAGGAGGAATTTCCTGACAGTTAGAACAATTAATCAGTGGAACAATTTGCTTTCAGTTGTAAGCGCTCCAACACTGGAGGTTTTTAAGAAGAGATTGGACAACCATTTTAAGAAGAGATTGGACAACCATTTTAAGAAGAGATTTGACAACCATGAGCCGCGGTGGTGCAGTGGTTAGAGTGTGGTACTGTAGGCAACTTCTGCTGACTGCTGGCTGCCTGCAATTTGGCAGATCGAATCTCACCAGGCTCAAGGTTGACTCAGCCTTCCATCCTTCCGAGGTGGGTCAAATAAGGACCCAGATTGTTGGGGGGCAAGAGGCTGACTCTGTAAACCACTTAGAGAGGGCTGTAAAAGCACTGTGAAGTGGTATATAAGTCTAAGTGCTATTGCTATTTATCCAGAGACATATAGGGTCTCCTGCTGGACTAGAAGACCTCCAAGGTCCCTTCCAACTCTGTTATTCTTGGAAGATGGAAGGGACATCCCATCAACACTGAAAGGGATGCAGGCTCCCCAGAGGCCTTAAAATCATCTGTTTATGAAACGCACATCCCAAGCTGATTCCGTGGGGAGACCTAAAGTGGGATTCCCACTCAGAGAAATGTGGCTCTGGTGTTCTGATCGCCATCTGTTCGGATGGCTGGAAAGAGCTTTAGATGGGTCCCCATCGGAAGAAGCGGAAATCTTTCTCTTAATGACTCTCGAGTGAAGAGGATATTTCCACCACTTCAATTTATGCCTCCACGCATTCCCAATTAGGAGCCGGTGGCGAAGAATATGGCTCTTAATCGAGTGATGTTGATGAATTGTGCTAGCAGGGTCTTATCGTAAGCCCTCAATTTTGCCTCTGAAAACCGTCTTCATTTACATATGCAGAATAGAGGCTATATCAACTGATTCTCTTACAGGAAGGAAGGAAGGAAGGAAGGAAGGAAGGAAGGAAGGAAGGAAGGAAGGAAGGAAGGAAGGAAGAAAAGAAGGATGGATGGATGGATGGAAGGAAGGAAGGAAGGAAGGAAGGAAGGAAGGAAGGAAGGAAGGAAGGTCTGAAAAGAAAGGAAGGAAAGAGGCAGAAGGTATAGGAAGGAAGGAAAATGGAAGGTATGAAAGGAAAGGAAAGAAAGAAAGAAGGGGAAGGGAGAAAGCAGAATGAATAGAATAGAATAGAATAGAATAGAATAGAATAGAATAGAATAGAATAGAATAGAATAGAATAGAATAGAATAGAATAGAATAGAATAGAATAGAATTTTATTGGCCAAGTGTGATTGGACACACAAGGAATTTGCCTTGGAAGGGAGGGAGGGAGGGAGGGAAGGAAGAAGGAGGGAAGGAGGGAAGGAAGGAGATGTGGAGTGGGAGGGAGGGAGGAAGGAAGGAGATGTGGAGGGGAAAGAAGGGGGAAGGAAGGAAGCAGAAGGAAAGAAGGAAGGAAGGAAGGAAGGAAGGAAGGGAGGGAGGGAGGGAGGGAGGGAGGGAGGGAGGGAGGAAGGAAGGAAGGAAGGAAGGAAGGAAGGAAGGAAGGAAGGGAGATTTGGAGGGGAAAAGAGGAGGGAGGGAGAGTGGAAGGAGGAAATTATGAAAAGAAAGGAAGGAAAGAGGCAGAAGGTATAGGAAGGAATGAAGGAAGATATGAAAAGAAAGGAAGGAAAGAGAGAAAGGGAAGGAAGGAAGGAAGGAAGGAAGGAAGGAAGGAAGGAAGGAAGGAAGGAAGGAAGGAAGGAAGGAAGGAAGGAGGGAGTTGAGAGGGGAAGAGACACTATGATTGCTTCCCATTTGCATATGTAAATGACTTTGCCCCTTTGAAGCAGAGAGAACACATGACTCTGTTTTTCCAACTCCAGCAAAGTAAGTTTCAAGCTTGCATCTTTCCAATATCCTTGAAAGACACGGAAGCTTGAAACTGGTTTAACTCCTTTGGGGAAGACCCCAACCGACCACACCGTGGTGTAACTGTGGGGTGCTGGCAGGATGAGGCCAAGCGAAGCTCCCTCGCAAGCTTCAGAATCGAAAGCTAGCTTTGATTTATAAGCTAGCAAAATTAAATTACAGTTTGGCAGGCTTGCTTTGGCATTGCAATTACTCATGAACCATAAACAGGGTTATACGTGTTCAGGCCCCCCATACTCATAAACCTAATTATGGAAACTGTGTTAGAACCAAAAAAAGAAAAAAGAAACATCAGGAAACTCAAATCCAACGCCCAACCTTTAACTTCATGGGAAGTTGGACATTCCTCCCCCCTCCCCTCTCCCAATAGCTCTATGAAATGAGTAGGATAATCTATGATATATTTTATTTCTTAACCTATTGCTCCCCTGGGTGTTCAGATGTAGGAATTACTTTTGCCCAATTGCTAAATAAATATGAATTAAATCTTAAGGTTCAGGGGGTTGAGTTGGGCTCCACATTCTAGACAGGTGGCCTTCTAGTCTAGGTGATCATTTTATAGAACGATATTTACGTCTACCGATTTTTCGTAGATACCTCGAATGATTTTTAAGAGAATCCATATTTACACACATACCTATCCGTTCTTCCATCATGTCAACGAGGGCGCGAGCCAAACTGTTTGATACCATGTATTTTCTTATTAAAGGTAAAGGTAAAGGTTCCCCTCGCACATACGTGCTAGTCGTTCCCGACTCTAGGGGGAGCTGCTCATCTCCGTTTCAAAGCCGAAGAGCCAGCGCTGTCCGAAGAGGTCTCCGTGGTCATGTGGCCGGCATGACTCAACGCCAAAGGCGCACGGAACGCTGTTACCTTCCCACCAAAGGTGGTTCCTATTTTTCTACTTGCGTTTTTTTTTTTTTTACGTGCTTTCGAACTGCTAGGTTGGCAGAAGCTGGGACAAGTCACGGGAGCTCACCCCGTTACACGGCAGCACTAGGGATTCAAACCGCTGAACTGCCAACCTTTTGATTGACAAACTCAGCATCTTAGCCACTGAGCCAGTGCATCCCTTGAGGCTCACTAGAAGTATTCGAATACAGCCTTGATGGGGCTGTGTTGATATTAGAAATATTTCCTGGGAGGTTGTTGTTGTTGTTGTTGTTGTTGTTGTTATTATTATTGGTTAATCTTTAGTGAGATTCACAGCCTTTGAGGCTGGTTAATAGCTCAGCAGCTCGAGTCCTAACCAAGGACCTAGGAACTGTTAAGGTATCGACGGAGGATGTAAGCTGTTCCGAATAAGGTGGTTTTTTGTAGAGTCAAAATGTTCAAGTCCGGCAATTTTAGAATTTCTAAATAGCGGGGTAGCCCTTTGGGTATTGCTCCAAGGGCTCCAATTACAATCGGGACAATAATAATAATAATAATAATAATAATAATAATAATAATAATAATAATAATAATAATAATAATAATAATAATAATAATAATCACTATCTAATACTATTGTAAACAGTGATGATTCTTGTCTACTGCTGGTCTATGACTGTAATAAATTTAAACTTAAAACTTGGGAAGGCCCAAAATTGGTTTGATGACGACAGCTGGTTGGTCCATGTCAATTTGCCTCTTAACTGAGCTTCACTACTAATTAACTCTGCACCTTTTTTTTTTCTTTCTTTTTTTTTTCTTTTCTTTTTAATATTTCACCCTGTGCTATACATAAGAAAGGAAGATTTGGTTCTTCGGATATATCCTCATGATCGCCAAAATCCACGTTCTCGGGGTACAGGTACTGAAGCATCCAATTTTCCCAGCGCATAGTCCACAAATGGTTTCCAAATTTTCCAGAAAATATCTTCTTTATAGTCACCATTTCTAATTTTAATATCACATGTCATTTTATCATTTAAAGCTAATTTCCACATTTCACAATACCATTCTTCTATTCTAAAATTCACATCTAATTTCCAATATCTGGCTATTATAATTCTACCCATTATAATCATAATTCTAATCAATTCTTTCTCATATTTTGTTGGTTCTATTTCCTTAATTATCAACAGTTATATAGTTTCTGGTCTCAATATTATTGCTTTCCCCATCATTTCAAATATCATTTCCTCCAATTGTTGCCAAAACTTTTTAACTTTATCACATTTGTACCACATATGTTCATAAGTCCCTAATTCCATGTCACATCTCCAACATTGTTTACTAATTTTTTTATCCATCAATGACAATCTTAATGGAGTCAAACACCATTTCCAAACAACCTTATAATTATGCTCTTTAATCCTCACAGATAAAGTCTTCATAATTCTACTCTTCCAATTCACGTTCCAATCTAAATCTGATATTTTAATATTAAGTTCTTTTTCCCAATTCATCTTCATCACCCTTTGTGGTTTTCCATCAAAATTTATAATTTTATATATCTTACTAACGAGTCCCTTTAGCCCAATTTCATCTTTCATAATTTGGAATACTAAATATTCAAATTCAGTTTTACTTCTACTTATCGAACAATTGTCCCTTACCTTCTTAGTCCATTTTTCTATCTGTATTTTTTCAAACCAGCCTAAACTCTGCACCTTTGAAGTTGTCTTGGCAGCCTGCATGTGGACCTTATTGTCTGATGAGTAATCGAAGGTTGCCAGGTGTTTCAGTGTGTTAAATTGTGTGTTAAAGTGTGTTAACAATTAAATCAGTGAGGACCTGGACTGAGGAGGCAAAGTGAAAGCTGTCAGTTAGAGCCTGATAGTACAGTGGACTAAAGCACTGTTATTAACATCAGCTGCTTGCAATTACTGCAAGTTCAAATCTCACCAGGCTCAAGGTTGACTCAGCCTTCCATCCTTTCAAAGGTAGAATTGAGGACCCAGATTATGGGGGCAATAAGCTGACTTTGTATAAATATACAAAAGTATGAAGGCTATTGCTTAACGCATTGTAAGCCACCCTGAGTCTCTGGAGAAGGGCGGCATATAAATTAAAAAAAAGGAAAAAAAAGAAGCTATCCCTAGCAATCACAGAAAAGGAAGTGCAAGACCTATTTCACAGACAAAAGCCAGGAAAAGCTCCAGGCCCGGACAAGATAACTCCTTCTTGCTTAAAAGTCTGTGCTGACCAATTGGCCCCCATCTTCATCCAAATCTTCAATAAATCGCTAGAGATATGCTATGTTCCTTCATGCTTCAAACATATGGAATATGTTCCCTATTCTCCTCCCATTTATGACTGCATGACTGTAACCTTGTTGCTGGTATCCTTAAGATTTATACTGACTGTTTCCTAATATGATTTGATTGCTTATTTGTAACCTATGACTATTATTAAGTGTTGTACCTTATGATTCTTGATGAACGTATCTTTTCTTTTATGTATGCTGAGAGCATATGCACCAAAGACAAATTCCTTGTGTGTCCAATCACACTTGGCCAATAAAAAAATCTATTCCATTCCATTCCATTCCATTCCATTCCATTCTATTTTTATTCCAATCAGCAAGTAGTAATTGATCCAAGCTGCTTAAGAGGTTAGCTGGTTGACTTACACTGAGACGGATTTCATGTGCTTCTGGCGCCATCTGGTGGGAAGAAGTTGCAATTTAGAATTTAGACTAGAATAGAGCTGGAAGGGACCTTGGAGGTCTTCTAGTCCAGCCCGCTGCTCAAGCAGGGGAATTTATACCATCTCAAACAAGTGAGTGTCCAGTCTCTTCTTAAAAACATCCAGTGATGGAGTGACCACAACTTCTGAAGGCAAGCTGGAGGTTTCGAAGTATTTCTAGCAGGACTTCCAGATTCTGTAACAGCTTTGTTCCCTACGCCATCCGTCTGTTAAACTTGCAAGATTTGTTTCTCTTGCCATGTACATGTATACATCCAAACTAGATTGTGTTGTTTCTCTGTGTCATGTTTATGTTTACATTAGAGGTGGAGACCCTGTGAGAGCTGTATGCAATGTAATTTCATTTTAATGTATGCCAATTAGTGTACATTCAAAGTGACAATAAAGCTATTCTATTCTATTCTATTCTATTCTATTCTATTCTATTCTATTCTATTCTATTCTATTCTTTTCCATTCCTCTCTTCTCTTCTCTTCTCTTCTCTTCTCTTCTCTTCTCTTCTCTTCTCTTCTCTTCTCTTCTCTCTTCCATTCCATTCCATTCCATTCCATTCCCACCCTCTGGAATCAGTTGCCCCCGGAGATAAGGAGAATCCATTACCTCAATGCCTTCCGTCGTTCCCTGAAAACCCATCTTTTCCAGCAAGCCGGGTTGGCTTAAGAAGAAATTTTTAAATTCTTTTAATTAGTTTGTGATTTTTTAACTTTCGGGCCAAAATTTATATATATTTTTAAATGTTTTAATATTTGTATTCTATGTTTTTTATCTTGGCTGTACACTGCCCTGAGTCCTCAAGGGCGGTATATAAATTGGAAATTAAATTAAAATTAAATTCCATTCCATTCCATTCCATTCCATTCCATTCCATTCCATTCCATTCCATTCCATTCCATTCTATTCTATTCTATTCTATTCTATTCTATTCTATTCTATTCTATTCTATTCTATTCTATTCTGAAGTTTCTCTTTAATTCCGGGTTGCTTCTCTCCTTGATTGGTTTCCATTTGTTGCTTCTTGTTTTTTCTTCTGGTACTTTGAAGAATAATTTGACCCCTTCTTCTTTGTGGCAGCCCCTCAAATACTGGAACACTGCTATCATGTCCCCCCCAGTCCTTCTTTTCTATAGACTAGCCAGTAGTAAAGTAGTAGATTCAATCCATCCATCCATCCATCCATCCATCCATCCATCCATCCATCCAAAATTGTATGGAGATTACCGTTAACAGTAACAGACTTGGAAGGGACCTTGGAGGTCATTTAGTCCAACCCCCTGCTCACGCAGGAGACTGGGATTCAAACCACCGAACAGCCGACCTTTCTGATTGACAAGCTCAGTGTCTTAGCCACTGAGCCACCTAACCAGGCTTAGATTTTTCTATAAAGCTCTAGTTTTGACCATGAAAATTTCTTTTCCATTATCATGGCTTTTCAGAGGACTAACCTCAATGGCATTTGTCCAACACTCTCCTTTGGTTCCATCTCCTTCTAAACGTTTAATCGTGTTTCAATTCTTTCTGTTACAATAACGCTTCCTGGATTGCCTTTAATCAGCAGCTCGGTGAAACCTGGGCGAATTTTTTTGATAAGTCTATGAAAAAGAAATTGGACGCTTTGAAACGGAACATATCTAGCATTGTGTTGGCCTCTCTGTTTGTTTGTCTATCCAACCAACCACAGGGAGTTTCTTTTAACCTATTTCTCAAAATGAGGGTTAAAAATGGAGGGGGAATAACCTCTTATGCCAGCTACCTAATCAATGAGGGCAGAAAATGTATTTCACTCCTAAATAAGGCGAAATATTCCCCATTAAAACTGCAGTGCTGTTTCTTGGGGGGGGGGTGATTATTTAGCACACAGATGTGACAAAAAGCAGCGGATGGAAACTAACCAAGGAGAGATACCAACCTAGAAATAGGAAGAAATTTCTCAACACTGAGAAAAATTGGAACAACTTGCCTCCAGAAGTTGTGGGTGCTCCATTACTGGATGCTTTTAAGAAGAGATTGGACAGCCATTTGTCCAGAATAAGGTCAAGGGGTTGGACTAGAACAGGGGTCAGCAACCTGCAGCTCTGGAGCCGCATGTGGCTCTTTCACCCCTCTGCTGCAGCTCCCTGTCACTCAAAATATGTGTTACAACCGCCAATGTGCAACACACGCCGGCACACGATTTATTGAGCTTTTCAACCCCCGGTAGGCCAACCATGGATAAATCCAAGAAAAGAAAAGTTTCAGAAGAAAACAGAACGTTTAATTCAACTACATATGCTAGTTTTGTGGCCGCTCAAGAAATAGTCAGACACGGGAAGGGTTTTGTGGCTCCCGGTGTTTTCTTTTCTGTGGGAAACGGGTCCAAATGGCTCTTTGAGTGTTTAAGGTTGCAGAGCCCTGGACGAGAAGACCTCCAAGGTCCCTTCCAATTCTGTTATTCTGTTTATTTTGCTGTTATTCTGTTCCATTTGAGATGTCTATGGAGATTCTCAATTTGATTTGAGACAGATTCTAGAAAGTTTTCCTAAGGAATCAACTTGCTTGACAGTCAGACGGCTGGCAGATAAATTTAATAAATAAATGAATGCATAAAATAATAAGTATTAAACCAGCCCAAATCTAGGACCTCTTCATGGAATAGGGTTTTGTTTTGTTTTTTTTCACCTTGGGGAGAAAGAGGCTTTGGATAATTAACTTTACGAAATAAGAAACAAGCCCGTTTATTCTTTCTACCGATGACTTCCATCAGTTTAGTTACGTACAACTGAACTGGTCCGTAGGAAATGAAGGAGAAAAGGTCAGCAATACGTTTGTCTCAAATTCACAGCCTTTTCTCATTTTCCCGGAGTTGGAAAGGCAAGGCACAAAGAGAGAGGAAAATAAAAGAGCACAACAAAAAAAAAATAAATAAATAAAAAAAAATGAATGTGCTTGCTAGTCCTGGGAAATTAAGTCACCCGCCTTTCATTAGACTAAATTGAAACATAGAGTTTTGCCACCGGAAAGATACCGGCGTCCTTGCAAGACCAAATTACCCAATCAGAGCAGAATAATAAAAGCCTTCGAGTCCATGCATGCTCCACTAGGCACCCCTCTCTTTTTCCCATCACGAGTGGAAATTACACCTCCAAAGAAAATCAATGCCCTTCGCGAGATGACTCCATTAAGTGATGCACTTACAGAGACGCCTAATGAGAAAAAGGGAGATTTGGATGTAATGAGCCTTTTGCTCCTTTGATAGGTTTGCGTGTGGTGCCCATCGCAGCGTTTCGTGGTCTGCGTTCAGGATTTTCGGTGGATGGGGCATTTCTGAAGACTGAAGGAAATATTGGCAGCTCGGA
This sequence comes from Pantherophis vulpinus, assembly GCA_037215915.1. NCBI lineage: Eukaryota > Metazoa > Chordata > Lepidosauria > Squamata > Colubridae > Pantherophis > Pantherophis vulpinus. The sequence goes on along the minus strand of JAXLNS010000017.1, from coordinate 3,415,258 downwards.
GGTTGGGCTGTTGAGTTCCTTGGTGCTCTCTGAGCGTGGTGGTTTTCTTGCAGACGTTTCATGACCCAACTAGCTAACATCATCAGGGCTAGAAGGGAGTGGGGTTTGCAAAGAGGAGGAGGGGGACGACAACGACAATGAGAACAAGGACAAGGACAAAATAGACTGTGGGGTCCTTGGTGCTCTCTGAGCTTGGTGGTTTTCTTGCAGACGTTTCATGACCCAACTAGCTAACATCATCAGGGCTAGAAGGGAGTGGGGTTTGCAAAGGGGAGGAGGAGGAGGAGGAGAAGGGAAAAAAAGACTGGTATCCTTGGTGCTCTCTGAGCTTGGTGCAGACATTTCATTACCCAACTAGCTAAAATCATCAGTGCTAGAAGAGAGTGGGGTTTGTAAAGAGGAGGAAGAGGACTAGAAGGAGGAGGAGGAAGAAGAAGAGAAGAAGAAGGAGAAGGGAAAAAAGGCTGTGGGATCCTTGATGCTCTCTGAGCTTGGTGGTTTTCTTACAGATGTTTCATTACCCAACTAGGTAGCATCATCAGTGCTAGAAGAGAGTAGGGTTTGTAAAGAGGAGGAAGAGGACTAGAAGGAGGAGGAGGAGGAGGAGGAGGAGGAGGAGGAGGAGGAGGAGGAGGAGGAGGAGAAGGAGAAGGAGAAGGAGAAGGAGAAGGAGAAGGAGAAGGAGAAGGAGAAGGAGAAGGAGAAGGAGAAGGAGAAGGAGAAGGAGAAGGAGAAGGAGAAGGGAAAAAAGACTGTGGGGACACTTTAACTGTAGTTAAAGGGGGAATCAAATCTTCCAATTGTCTGTAAATTTCTCTTCTCCCGGGTGTGCCAATTGTTTTTCCTGTTCTCACCACGAGGTGGCATAGCCGCTGTTGGAATGGCAAAAGCCTTATCAGGCCTCATTGCCCTGCATTTTGGGTTACCTACAGCAGTGGCCAAAATTGTGGAAACCTTTTGGGGAAAAGTGTATTTTTGAGGTTTGATGGCTAATAACACCACTTTTCTTTTGGAGTTTCAAGATAATCCTATTTCACTGCTGGAATGGCCTGGGAATAGCCCAGACCTTCACCCAATTGGAAATCTATGGAGCCGACTAAAGAAACTTGTTAGTCAGAAGCGACCCAGCAATAAAACCCAGTTTATAGAAGCCATCATTCCATCTTGGTTTCACATTAGAACAGCTGCAGAACTAAAAGACTTGGTTCACTCCATGGGAAGACGTTGTAAGGCCATAATTGATGCTAAAGGTTAACTAACTAAGTATTGACTGACATGGGGATCATTTTTGTATATCTTGTTTTTTTCTACGTTTCACTTTTCTTCTTTATACTGTAGCTGCTCTTCTAATAGCAAATCCTTCATAAAAGTTATTGCATTACATTTTTGATTAAATTATCTTTCCATTGATATATAATTTGATGGTACTACTCCCCCCCAAAAAAGTGGTGTTATTAGCTAGTTTTAGAAAATACACTTTTCCCCAAAAGGTTTCTACAATTTCGGCCACTCCTGTACGTACAGAGGAACTGGATTTATCTAACA
>JAXLNS010000017.1:3406213-3411213 GCA_037215915.1 Pantherophis vulpinus | reverse complement strand
TGATCTGCGTGTAAGGATTTGGGAAAGAGAGAAAACCTGGCGCTGGAATTGGATCAGCTGCCTAGAGCGGTCTTCCTTCTTGGATGCCAATCATTCAGTTATTCAGACAGAGAACATAGAATGATACAGTCAGGCCTGGGGAGAGGTGCAGCCCAGGGATGGGATTGAAAAATTTTAGCAAAGGTTCACTGCTCAGTTGCTGGGTAGGCGTGGCCATAGGGGTGTGGCCTACTCGGCCTCCAGAGCCCGGGGGAGGCCGTTTTCAGCCTCCTGGAGGCTCAAGAAAAGCCTCCAGAGCCTGGGGAGGATGAAAAATGGGCCTCCCGGAAGTCCAGAAATGAGCCTGTTTTGGGCTCCGAAGGGCCTCTGGAGCCTAGGAGAGGCCGTTTTTCGCCCTCCTGGAGGCTCAAGAAAAGCCTCCGGAGCCTGGGGAGGATGAAAAACGGGCCTCCCGGAAGTCCAGAAATTAGCCTGTTTTGGGCCTCCAAAGGGCCTCCGGAGCCTGGGAGAGGCTGTTTTCGCCCTCCTGGAGGCTCGAGGAAAACCTCTGGAGCCTGGGGAGGGTGAAAACGCCCCCTGCCCACCATGGTGCAGGAGGCTGAGTAGGTCACGCCCACCCATCAACCGGGCAGAGAACCGTTTGCTAAAATTTTTGAATCCCACCCCTGTAGTCTGTGGTTACCTACTAGAAGATGCTTTCACTTAAGTTAAAAAGAAACACTGCATTTTGGATTGCGTCCACCCCACTGTGTGACTTCTTTTTTGACATAAAAAGTCAAATCCCCATATGCATCTTACTCCGGTCCAATTATACGCTACTAACATTATTAATTTTTTTTTGTCGTATTCCCAGAAATGTTGCCTACACCTGTAGACCCCAAGGGAGACATCTGGACAGGTGGGTTGGAGAAGGACAATATTTTCACCCTTAGTCTAACACACATTCCAAAGTTGGCTTTGGTGAATAAAATCAATCGTCACCTGTGTTGGAGGCAAGTCAAGAGGGTTTTGTGACTTTCAACAGACACAGAGTAACAATTGACACAACACCGAGGTCTACTTTTCTGACAACTCATGAAGGAGAACAGACCAACTCAACAGTGGAATAAGGCCCCAGGAGTGAAGCAAAGGGAAGAGGCAGATTTTTTTTTTCCCTCGCTAGCAGATGTTTATTTTACCGCTGAAGGTTTTTCCAAAAAGGAGAAAATGGTTGATGAGTTTTACAGATCCTTCGGGCTTCCTTGGCACCGAAGGAGTTGCAGAGCGAGAGAGGCCAACCTCTAGGCCTTTTTTTGCTCAAAAATCATGTCAGCGTGACTCGATTTTTCTTTCCTTACGTATGTCACTTTTTCAGTGGCCGTTTGTGAGAAGAACACCGTTGTCCTCGGGAAGGAAGGAGATGGAAAGAGGAGTGAAAGAGATAACTTTCACAAAGTAGACTTGTAAAATCGTGAAAGATGGAGGGAGTTTGAGGGCAGGACAAAAAGCAATGGGTGAAAGATCATGAAAGAGAGATCCAGCCTAGAACTAAGGAGAAATAAAGAGCCTTGGTAGTACAGTGGTTTAAAGCACCCTGTTATTAACACAGCTGCCTGCAATTACTGCAGGTTCGAATCCTACCAGGCTCAAGGTTGACTCAGCCTTCCATCCTTTCCAAGGTAGGTTAAATGAGGACCCAGTTTGTGGGGGCAATAAGCTGACTTTGTATAGATATACAAAAGTATGAAGGCTATTGCTTAACGCAGTGTAAGCCACCCTGAGTCTCCGGAGAAGAGCGGCATATAAATCAAATAAAAAAAAAAAAATCCTGACAGGGAGAATAATGAATTAGTGGAAGGGCTTACCTCCAGAAGTTGTGGGTGCTCCATTAGTGGAGCTTTTCACAAAGACAACCTTTAGTCTACAATAGTCTACAGTCTCCTCCTTGAACAAGGATTGGAGTAGAAGACCTCCAAGGTCACTTCTAACCCTGTTATTCCAGGTTCTAAGTAAGTTAGGGAGGAAATGAAGCCTCCTTGAAAAGCCTTTTGGAGCCAAATGGACACATTCGGAGGACTTACAGAACAGCTGTCATGACGGACATGTCTCCTTGGTCTTAAGATGATTGACGAGATGGGAAAGGATAGTTAGTCATAAAACAGCATTAACCAGAAAGCGAAGTTACTCCTTGCTACTCACTCACTCGACAAGCTGAACATTAACAGCCTGTTTATCTGCCTTTCTGTGAGTGTTTCATTGCTTTGTCATGATGCATCTCAAGTACGTTTATTTTTAGGGCCTTTATCCCTTCTAATCTTTGACATCTTTCCAGTTCTAAGTGATCTAGAGAGCTAGAGATGTATCGGTAGGCGCACACCAGTATCATTCTTCTTATGGGCAACTCCAACTCTGCTATGCCGAGAAAGATTCTTCTAGAAGTCGGACACTCTGACAAATTAGCCATCAATAATTGACTTACATACCGCTTCACAGTGTCAGGATTCCAAGTAACATCCCCAATGAAAGAAGACTCCGAGGCTTGAGTTTCCTCAAAGTTCCTTTTTATTGAAGATGTCATATTGGCACACCTGGGAAAACCCGAATCTGAAAGCTTCCAGGTTTTCCCCACCCAAGTGAAAGTTCAAGTCCCTGCCCAGCACCCACATGTCCATCACACGGTCCAATCATCCACCGTCCAAACTGGAGACACCTCCCAGTCATCCAATTCCAGGTGCCAGGGCAAGACGTCCTTGACTCTCTGAGAAAGGAATGTTATTTTGACTACGTATCATCCATACTCTATGCCTGTGATGGTGAACCTATAGCACGCGTGCTGGAAGTGGCACACGAGCTGTTGCCTGTTGCTCTTCCGCGTTCCAGTGCACCGCCAGCTGGTCTTCATGCGTGCGGCAGCGCCAAAAACTGGAAGAGCAGCAACCCGGTGTGCATACATGCGCCAGGAAGATGATCTTCTGGTTTCCAGAGCACCAGCCAGCTGTGCACCAGAAACTGGAAGACCAGGTGGCCGGCGTGCATGCGTGTACCAGAAACCGGAAGATCATCTCTCTCTTCCGGTTTCTGGCATGCATGCATACATGCGCAGGTGCACACACGTGCCCCCATTTCAGCACTTGGTGCCGAAAAGGTTCACCAAAACTGCTCTATGCAATTCCCCCTCCCATTTTCTCACAGAAGAAAATGTGGCAGACCTGAAGGCCCAAATGTAAAAGATGGCTGCCAGGTCAGACACACAGTGCTTTACAGCATTCTCTAAGCAGTTGATAGAGTCAGTCTCTGGCCACCAAAAATCTGGGTCTTCATTTGACTGACCTTGGAAAGATGGAAGGCTGAGTCAACCTTGAGCCAGTCATAATCGAACTGCTGGTAGTTGCCAGAATTAGCCTGCAGTGTACTGCATTCTGACTCCTGTGCCACCATGCCACCACAATAGACACATAGACATAAACAATATCTACAGTATCAATCAGCCAATCAACTAGCCAAAAAGGGAACAAAAAGACCAAAAGATCGCCCCATCAGCAATCAATACCTAAACGAGAATAGATGAACACCAAGATTAACATCAGACCAACAATCAAGAAGTAAACAATACCTCAATCAAGGGACTGCCAAACCAACCAACAGTAAACAGCCAGCCCAACCAAGGAACCTCCAAGACCACTCCAAGGGAAATCCATTAGAATATAAACCGAGAGCAGAGAAGAGAAGAGAAGAGAAGAGAAGAGAAGAGAAGAGAAGAGAAGAGAAGAGAAGAGAAGAGAAGAGAAGAGAAGAGAAGAGAAGAGAAGAGAAGAGAAGAGAAGAGAAGAGAAGAGAAGAGAAGAGAAGAGAATAACAGAGTTGGAAGGGGAATCTTTATTGTCACTTTTACTGTGAACTCACTGGCACACATAAAAAATGAAATTCTGATGCTTCTGATTTCAAAAGGAAACACACACACACACACGAAGTGTTTTTCTATCAAAGCACCTGGTCTGCCCCATTATGGGAGGGAGCATACTGCTTCCCTTTCGCCTTTCTGCTCCCAAGTTCGAATCCGAGTAAGGGTATGGCTAGCTGATGAGAGCTAATTAGCTTGAAATAGATCTATACTAGTCTCCCTTCATTTCTTTATCAGCAAAATATAAATTTGGTGTGTGTGTGTATATATATACTGTACAGATAGACAGACAGACAGACAGACAGATAGATAGATTAGAGAGAGAGAGGCAGGCAGGCAGGCAGGCAAATACCAGTAGGTATAGATATACAGTATAGATATACATATTAATAACAGCCCATTTGGAATATATAGAAGGAAAAAAAAGACTCTTGAGACAAAGTTGATAACTCTCAAGATTCTTTCCCCCCCCCCCCCCCACTATGTCTTCAAAATAGACCATGATTCACAAGGCTGTTGGCCCTTGGGATCCACGAAATGTCATCCATGAGTTAGGATGTTCCATATTTTCAGGTCTCGTTCGGCACACCCCCCGCTTCGGAGAATGCAATAAATGTTGTTGATGCTGAATGGCCAACTGTCTGCGTGGAATAAATGTATCCCTTGAAATTTACCAGAATCCTTCAGTTCCCTGGCCATCGCGTTGCCTAAAATGGAATGACTAATGGAAAACACACACACACACACACACAAGAATTGAAGGCAACAACATTTGCCTTGTTAGTAAAAAAAGCTACTGCCGGCCCATTCTTTCCTCTGATTTATGGTCAAAACTTGACTGGAGAGGTCTTACTCCTTCTTTCCCGTCCCTCGAATTCAGGAACGAGCCAAGTATGTACTTCAAAGATCAACCTACTTGATGCTCTTTCAGATTCCAAAGAGGAGTTTTGGGTGGGGATGGACTCTTTGGCCCAAAGCTTCTAGACCCTAGTGTTTCCGTGGTAGTCACATTCGGGAAAACATCTGGCCAGGCAACTCTTTAGAAGAAAGTGCTTTGTGTTCAATCTGGAAAAATCTGAGTGGGGGGTGGGGGGAGGCAACGTCTTAGGTAATTTCGTAT
>JAXLNS010000017.1:3398713-3401213 GCA_037215915.1 Pantherophis vulpinus | reverse complement strand
TTCTCTCCTTGATGAGTTTCCACCCGTTGCTTCTTGTCCTGCCCTCAGGTGCTTTGGAGAATAGCTTGATTCCCTCTTCTTTGGGGCAACCCCTGAGATATTGGAACACTGTTATCATGTCTCCCCTAGTCCTTTTCTTCATTAAACTAGACATACCCAATTCCTGCAACCGTTCTTCGTATGTTTGAGCCTCCAGTCCCCTCATCATCTTTGTCGCTCTTCTCTGCAGTCTCAACATCTTTTTTAATATCGTAAAGACCGAAACTGGATGCCGTATTCCAAATGCCACTGGACTATTATACTAACCAGGTTTCATATGAACAAACGCAGCTGTTTGGGTTTGCAACCCGCTGCACTAAGCAGAGACATCTGCTGAATTCACCCGTACTGTCCAAATGACGAAAACAGCTCATTTATTTCTACTTTAGGAGTAGGCTGAAACATGGGTATGCAGTTAGATTCATTTCTTTCAACTGGGATGAAAGGGATTCAGCCGGTTCAGACTGGTTCGGGTGAAATGGATGCTAATTTTACATCTGGTTCGCCGAACCGATAGTTGCAAGGACTGGCTGGCCACACCCACCCACCCTCCCGGAGTAACCACGCGGCCCATTTTGGATGCGAAGTAAGTTCAGGGCCCACACAGAGGCTCTGGGAGGGTGAAAACGGGCCTCCCAGAAGTTCCAGAAGTCTGGAAATGCGCCCATTTCCGGTCTCCGGAGGGCCTCCGGAGCCCAAGGAGACCATTTTCGCCCTCCCAGAGGCTCGAGTTAAGCCTCCAGAGCCTGGGGAGGGCACTGCCATGGTGCACCCCTGCTTTCAACCCCAGCTACTCATGTTCAGGATAAAAAGGCCTGAATGGAACAGGAGAAAGAGAGAATGTGGAACAACTTGAAACTGACTCATGTTTGAGTTACCCTAAGCAAAAAAAACAAACAATGCTAAATATCCTATTGAAAAAAAAAAAATGCTGTCAATAATTAAAACTATATATAGTCGTGCAGCGGATGCCAAGAACATATCTCCCCTGGATTGAGCAATGTGCAGGGGGCAAACCATTCTTCTTTGCAGAAATTCTTTGTCTAGGACATTTCGTTTTCATTTTCCATTCGGGATGTCCTCTTAAGTTGAGAGCAAACGGGGTTAGGGGGGAAAAAAACAGGAATTCCTAGCTGTTCTTCTCCATTCATCTTATTAAATCTGATTATTCCAGAAGTCTCAACTGCAGCTGAAAACACGCCTGATCCTTGCTACTTGATCCCAAGTCTACAGCTTGGGGTTGGGATGGTCTAGAAATTCCTTTGCATGCAAATTTGGATACAAGGGGATTTCATTCATGTTTCTAGCACATTTTTGTTTCTGTACTTTAGACATATACAACATCCTACCTGTCAATGACTAGTTCAGCTTCAACGGCAATAATACGCAAGCACACAATAGATACAAACTTAAGGTAAACCGCTCCAAACTTGATTGCAGAAAATACGACTTCAGCAACAGAGTGGTCAACGCCTGGAATGCACTACCTGACTCTGTCGTTTCTTCCCCAAACCCCCAAAACGTTAACCTTAGACTGTCTACTGTGGACCTCACCCCTTTCCTAAGAGGTCCGTAAGGGGCGTGCATAAGTGCTCCAACGTGCCTATCGTCCCTGTCCTACTGTCCCCATTTATTCGTAACCATTTCCTGTATTCATAATCATGTTTATACTTATACCTGTTATCTTACGTGTTTGACAAATAATAATAATAATAAATAAAATATACGAGTAAAGAATTGTATATGCCCAGACTTATAGCTACATCTCTTTGTGAATAATCATGTAAATGAGGGAGAAATAGATACAAGGCGGCACATCAAAAATTGTGCTAGATCTACTGTTCTAATATCCAAGGGGCTGCCATTGATATTCTCCAAAGCACCTGAAGACAGGACTAGAAGCAATGGATGGAAACTAATCAAGGAGAGAAGCAACCTAGAACTATGGAGAAAGTTCCTGACAGTGAGAACAATTAATCAGTGGAACAACTTGCCTCTAGAGGTTGCGAATACTCCAACACTGGAAGTTTTTAAGAAGACATTGGATAATCACTTGTCTGAAGTGGTGTAGTGTTTCCTGCCTAAGCAGGGGGTTGGACTAGAAGACCTCCAAGGTCCCTTCCAACTCTGTTATTCTATTCTATTCTATTCTATTCTATTCTATTCTATTCTATTCTATTCTATTCTATTCTATTCTATTCTATTCTATTCTATTCTATTCTATTCTATTCTATTCTATTCTACCCTACCTTACCCTACCCTACCCTACCCTACCCTACTCCTATTCTATTCTATTCTATTCTATTCTATTCTATTCTATTCTATTCTATTCTATTCTATTCTATTCTATTCTATTCTATTCTACCCTACCCTACCCTACCCTACCCTACCCTACCCTACCCTACCCTACCCTACCCTACCCTACCCTATTCTATTCTATTCTATTCTATTCTATTCTATT
>JAXLNS010000017.1:3371213-3396213 GCA_037215915.1 Pantherophis vulpinus | reverse complement strand
TCCTACAAGGTCCGTAAAGGGGGTGTGCATAAGCACACCAGCATGTCTACCGTCCCTGTCCTACTGCCCCAATTTATCTGTACTTACTTCCTTTGTTTATGTTTATGTTTATACAGTACCTATACCTGCTATCTTGTACGTTTGACAAACAAACAAACAAATAAATAAATAAACAAACAAACAGACCATCTTAGGAAGTCCAGAAATATCTCTTTGACCCTTCCTCCCACATCTGGTTATCTAGTACATGAGATGAAACATTCCTTCTGTAGATCAGGGATATCCAACTTCAGCAACTTTTAAGACTTCAGCCTTCCACCTTAGCAACTCTAAGACTTTGTGGACTTCAACCAATCATGGGAATTCTGTGAGTTGAACTTCATGAGTCTTAAGAGTTTCCAAGGTTGGCCAGTCCAGCTGTAGATGGTACAGCTGGCCCAGCTCAGCTAAAACCCACATTGTGAGTCACCAGCATCTTTAGAACGATCTTCATTCCCCATAAGGAAATGTATAATATGTATAACAGGAGACAGGAATCATTCTTTAGATTTCCCTAGTTTTTTTTTTCCCTTTCCGATGACTGTAATTCAACTTAGGTTTCCCAGACTAGTACTCTCTCAACCCTCTTTCTCTCTCTCTCTCTCTCTCTCTGTGTGTATGTGTTATTCTAAGTTTCCAGCTCCCAGTTTTAGCAATTTGTTAATAGCATGGAAAAGCAGCTAGGAATGAGTCATCTCTAAACATAGACAAACAGTAGTCTGCGGAGAATGTTGATTCTTGCTCTCCAGAAGAGTTATTTCCCCCTCTTAATTTTGGAAATCTGTCTGTAATTACGACAGGGCAAGTTTGGGGTCTGGGGTCTGGATGGTTTCTTTCTGTCTTGTTCCCCCCTCCTTGTCTTTAAACCATGATGTCAGGATTTCCACTACTTCACAAGAAAACCACAGACCCCCGCCACTCTTCAACCAGAAACATCGATACTTCACTTACGTTCCCATAACTTAAATTTAAATGGAGAGGTTGTCTGGCGAGGAGGCACCAGGGAGCTTCATCTGTTGAAAGATGGAATGGAGAACACCTGGTCTGGTCTACCTTCTTCTCTGTCCATGTCCTTCACTTTGTAACCTGGAAAAAAAAGTACATTTGAATTACATCATTTTTTATTTTTAGAATAGAATAGAATTCTTTAATGACCAAGTGTGATTGGACACACAAGGAATTGGTCTTTGGTGCATATGCTCTCAGTGTACAGAATAGAATAGAATAGAATAGAATAGAATAGAATAGAATAGAATAGAATAGAATAGAATAGAATAGAATAGAATAGAATAGAATAGAATAGTAAATATACAATCATCTATAATTATAATCCAACATTATCCTTTGTCTCTCTCCCATCGTTTCTGGGTCCAATCATACCACATATTCCAACTACCATAAAAGTCTGAGTCTCTTTTACCCTTGATCAGTTTTGTAAGTCTGTCAGACTCTGCACATTCCATGATTTTATAAATTAAAGGATAATGTTGGATTATAATTATAGATGATTGTATATTTATGGTAATCAGAATAGAATAGAATAGAGTAGAGTAGAGTAGAGTAGAGTAGAGTAGAGTAGAGTAGAGTAGAGTAGAGTAGAGTAGAATAGAATAGAATAGAATAGAATAGAATAGAATAGAATAGAATAGAATAGAATAGAATAGAATAGAATAGAATAGTAAATATACAATCATCTATAATTATAATCCAACATTACCCTTTGTCTCTCTCCCATTGTTTCTGGGTCCAATCATACCACATATTCCAACTACCATAAAAGTCTGAGTCTCTTTTACCCTTGATCAGTTTTGTAAGTCTGTCAGACTCTGCACATTCCATGATTTTATAAATTAAAGGATAATGTTGGATTATAATTATAGATGATTGTATATTTATGGTAATCAGAATAGAGTAGAATAGAGTAGAGTAGAGTAGAGTAGAGTAGAGTAGAGTAGAGTAGAGTAGAGTAGAGTAGAGTAGAATAGAATAGAATAGAATAGAATAGAATAGAATAGAATAGAATAGAATAGAATAGAATAGTAAATATACAATCATCTATAATTATAATCCAACATTACCCTTTGTCTCTCTCCCATTGTTTCTGGGTCCAATCATACCACATATTCCAACTACCATAAAAGTCTGAGTCTCTTTTACCCTTGATCAGTTTTGTAAGTCTGTCAGACTCTGCACATTCCATGATTTTATAAATTAAAGGATAATGTTGGATTATAATTATAGATGATTGTATATTTATGGTAATCAGAATAGAATAGAATAGAATAGAATAGAATAGAATAGAGTAGAGTAGAGTAGAGTAGAGTAGAGTAGAGTAGAGTAGAGTAGAATCGAATAGAATAGAATAGAATAGAATAGAATAGAATAGAATAGAATAGAATAGAATAGAATAGAATAGAATAGAATAGAATAGAATAGAATAGAATTGAATTCTTTATTGGCCAAGTGTGATTGGACACACAAGGAATTGGTCTTTGGTGTATATGCTCTCAGTGTACATAAGGAGAATAAAATACATTCATCAAGGATAAAAAGATACAATACTTAGTGAAAACAAAGGTTACTAATAAACTATCAATTTGTATTAGGAAACAAATAAAAACAATATAAATTGAAAGATACAAGCAACATGGTTATAGTAATAAGTGGGAAGAGACAGAGACTAGTAAGGAAGAGAAGAATAACGGTAATACAGTCTTAGTAAATTATTTGACAGTGCTAGTTAGTTGTTAAGCAGAGTAATGCCATTCACAATTGTTCCTGCTTTGTGAAAGGGGTGGGGATGATTAATTTTGTCAGCATTTCCACCCCAAATATGCCCACTTCTGCATCGTCAGACCAACAGGCAGATACTCTTCAAAGTTGAAATGTTAATTTATATTGCTAGCCCATGTAGGTTATGCCATACGCTAAATAATAATCTTCAGAGTGGCTGCTAAACATTGCAACTGCAGTTCTCCAACTGAACACATGGATATAATTAGGATTGTCAACTCCCTTGAAGTACGATGGGCAGGCAATACATTTTACAAATCGATCAATAAATGGATATAACCGCAATGGTGAAGGGGCACCCACCCACCTCATCTCCAATCCAAGTGTTTTAGGAGGACAATCAAATGGCACAAACTAAGGTATATATTGTGCTAATGTGCATCTATTAGGAGAAATGTGCAGTGATAAATTGTATAAGAATGTGCATTATGTTTAAGGCGTGAACGGGTTACTGGGTTTATAATTAGAAAAATTGGGAAACAGAGGGAAACCAAGGATGACATTTTATTCCCATTTATAAAAGGGGAAAGAGTGTGACTATTTATAGCATTAGACAATCCTAAATTATGATAGCATTTGAGTAAAAAGAGATATAAATTCTCGGGTGGCCCCTAGAGGGAAGGGAGGGAGGGACGGAAGGAGTAAAAGAGTGAAAAGAGTAAGTAAAGAGAGGGGAGGGAGGAAGGCAGGAATGAGAGAGATGGAGAGATGAGAGAAGGGAGGGAGGGATGGAAAGAAGGAAGGAAGGAGGGAGGGAAGAAAGGGAGGGAAGGAGTAAAAGTGAAAAGAGTAAGTAAAGAGAGGGAGGGAAGGGAGGAAGGCAGGAAGGAGAGAGATGGAGAGATGAGAGAAGAGAGGGAGGGAGGGAGGGAAAGGAGTAAAAGAGCAAAAGAGTAAATAAATAGAGGGAGGGAGGGAGGGAGGAGAGAGATAGCAAGATGAGAGAAGGAAGGAAGGAAGGAAGGAAGGAAGGAAGGAAGGAAGGAAGGAAGGAAGGAAGGAAGGAAGGAGTAAAAAAGTGAACAAAGTAAGTAACGAGATTTACTAGAGATTTGGATCCAGCCTTTTCTCAAGTTCCATTAATTATGGAAAACTGAAATAGAGCTGGGCAGAATTAGAAGGGGTTACTTTGGACCTACTGAGGTTTAAGTTAAGTGACCTTGAAAATACTTTTGCAAAACAAAAGTGCTATCCAGCTGCTAGTCCATGATGTTTTTTCACTGCTTGGTAAGTGTGACTTCAGCATGTGCCTATCACATCTATAGCAATTATTTACAGTGAGATTGAAGCAGAGTGGATCTGCATATCATTACTCTTAAAGAATGTTAATTTCACTAGAAAGCGAGCTTAGGTAAAACAACAAAAATGTATTTATGACTGGACAAACAAATTAAACACTAAACTTGGAAGGAAATCCATTGAAACAAAATGTACTCTTGGAATTTCCCCAGAGTTCCAGCTCCTAGTGGAGAACAATCACCAAAGTTCAGCTCTAGTGACAAAAATATAGCCCAACAAATTTTTTTTTGAGAAAAATAATCTATGAGCAGTTAAGAAACATGTTCCAAAGGATTCTCTCCTTCCTTCCTTCCTTCCTTCCTTCCTTCCTTCCTTCCTTCCTTCCTTCCTTCCTTCCTTGGTTTCTTCCTTTGTTTGTTCATTCCTTCCTTGGTTTCTTCCTTCCTTCCTTCGTTTGTTTGTTCCTTCCTTTCTTTGTTCCTTCCTTCCTTCCTTCCTTCCTTCCTTCCTTCCTTCCTTCCTTCCTTCCTTCCTTCCTTCCTTGGTTTCTTCCTTTGTTTGTTCATTCCTTCCTTGGTTTCTTCCTTCCTTGGTTTCTTCCTTCCTTCCTTCCTTTGTTTGTTTGTTCCTTCCTTCCTTCGTTTGTTTGTTCCTTCCTTTCTTTGTTCCTTCCTTCCTTCCTTCTTTCCTTCCTTCCTTCCTTCCTTCCTTTGTTCGTTTGTTCCTTCCTTCCTTGGTTTCTTCCTTCTTTCCTTCCTTCCTTGGTTTCTTCCTTCCTTCCTTTCTTTGTTCCTTCCTTCCTTCCTTCCTTGGTTCCTTCCTTTGTTCGTTTGTTCCTTCCTTCCTTGGTTTCTTCCTTCCTTCCTTTCTTTGTTCCTTCCTTCCTTCCTTCCTTGGTTCCTTCCTTTGTTCGTTTGTTCCTTCCTTCCTTGGTTTCTTCCTTCCTTCCTTTCTTTATTCCTTCCTTCCTTCCTTCCTTGGTTCCTTCCTTTGTTCGTTTGTTCCTTCCTTCCTTTGTTCCTTCCTTCCTTCCTTCCTTCCTTCCTTCCTTCCTTCCTTCCTTCCTTCCTTCCTTCCTTCCTTTGTATGGCACTCAGACAATCACTGCCTCCAGGGACTTGTTAGTTTGTTTTACTATTAAAGAAACACACGGCTCAAATGGAAAAAGCCATATAAGAAATCAGGATAAAGAGTGCAACAGCAGATAAAAGAATGAACAGTATGGGCATTGTGGAGACTTTCTTTAGCTTCTGTTAAAGCCATTGCAAAGAGATGACTGTAATGCTTAATGACAAACATGCTCTGAGAACTCCTCCAGAAATTATCCCCTTTCATTTAGAGTAACAACGATGGTTTTAGATGGTTAGGGAGCCCTGGTAGCGCAGCAGACTAAAGCACTGTTATTAACATCAGCTGCCTGCAATTACTGCAAGTTCAAATCTCACCAGGCTCAAGGTTGACTCAGCCTTCCATCTTTTCAAAGGTAGTTAAAATGAGGACCCAGATTGTGGAGGCAATAAGCTGACTTTGTATAAAATATACAAAAGTATGAGGGCTATTGCTTAACGCATTGTAAGCCACCCCAAGTCTCCGGAGAAGGGCGGCATATAAATCAAATAATAAAAAAAAACAAACACCTGAGATTATACAAAAATGATCACCCTAGAAAAAACAAGATGTACAAAAATGATCACCATGTCAGTTAATACTTCATTGGGTAACCTTTAGCATGAATGATGGCCTTACAACGTCTTCCCATGGAGTAAACCAAGTCTTTTAGTTCTGCATCTGTTATAATGCGAAACTAAGATGGAATGATGGCTTCTATTAACTGGGTTTTACTGCTGGGTCGTTTCTGACTAACAAGTTTCTTTAGTCGGAAAATCCATCGATTTTCAATTGGGTGAAGGTCTGGGCTATTCCCAGGCCATTCCAGCAGTGGAATAGGATTATCTTGAAACTCAAAAAAAAAAAAAAAAAAAAAAAAAAAAAAGTGGTGTTATTAGCCATCAAATCTCAAAAATACACTTTTCCCAAAAGGTTTCCACAATTTTGGCCACTACTGTATTCCTTTGTCTTCATTTGCCAGTTTTTCAACATCAGGTTGAAAAATATGCTCTGTGTTTCGCACAAGCACAGAGCTTCCCCGCTCTTTAATAAAGCACACTATTTTTTTTTATTATTATTTCAAACGATGCTTCCATAAAGGCCATCTGGTTGTCATTCTGAGTTGCAAAACACTAGCCTTTAAAATCCACCGAGGCTTTCCTTATGTTCATCGGAGCGTGAAAAAAGCTGTCGCTGCTTTAATGGATCCAAATGTTAATGCATTCCATCAGCAAGGCAGGGTATCCTTAAAGAAGGCTTATAGGGAAGCCTGGGAAATGAGGTGGCTGCGTTAATAAGATTAAATGATTGAGGGGGGAGTGTCCTGGAGGTTTGAATAAGGTTAAATGATTAGGGCGCAGAGGTGGGATTCACTTACCTTCCCTAAAAGGTAAAGGTTCCCCTCGCACATATATGCTAGTCGTTCCCGACTCATCTCCGTTTCTAAGCCGAAGAGTCAGCACTGTCCGAAGACATCTCCGTGGTCATGTGGCCAGCATGACTCAACGCCAAAGGCGCACAGAACGCTGTTGCCTTCCCACCAAAGGTGATCCCTATTTTTCTACTTGCATTTTTTACCTGCTTTCGAACTGCTAGGTTGGCAGAAGATGGGACAAGTCATGGGAGCTCACCCCGTTACATGGCACCAGGGATTCGAACCGCTGAACTGCCGATCTTTCGATCAACAAGCTTAGCCACTGAGCCACCGCGTCCCTGCTTATCTTCTCTACCGGTTCGCAAATGTGAGCATGTGCCACCTCTGCGCATGTGCAGTAGTCCCGCATTACGTCCGGGCCAGAGGTGGTATTCAGCAGGTTCTGACCAATTCTGGAGAACCGGCAGCAGAAATTTTGAGTAGTTTGGAGAACCGGTAAATACCACCTCTGACTGGCTCCGCCCCCATCCATTCTCTGCCTCCCGAGTCCCAGCTGATCGGGAGGAAATAGGGATTTTGCAGTAACCTTCCCCTGGAGTGGGGAGGGAATGGAGATTTTACAGTATCCTTCCCCTGCCACGGCCACCAAGCCATGCCCACCAAGCCATGCCATGCTAACAGAACCAGTAGTAAAAAAATTTAAATCCCACCATTGGTCCGAGCGGATGGGCGGAGCCTCCCGCAGTTGCCGCTACCGGTTCATGCGAACTGGAGAAAACCAGCTGAATCCCATCACTGTTTAGGGGGCTGGATGCTAAAACATTCGAAGAATGGCTAGTGGAATTGGGTATGTCTAATGAAAAGAAGGACTAGGAGAGACATGATAGCAGTGTTCCAATATTTGAGGGGCTCCTACAAAGAAGAGGGAGTCAAGCTATTCTCCAAAGCACCTGAGGGCAGGACAAGAAGCAATGGGTGGAAACTCATCAAGGAGAGAAGCAACCTAGAACTAAGGAGAAATTTCCTAATGGTCAATGAAACAAGTTGCCATCACTGAAGGCTTTCAAAAAGAGAGACTGGATAACCATTCATCTGGAATATTATAAGGTCTCATGTTTGAGTAGGGGGTTAGGCTAGAAGACCTCCAAGGCTCCTTCCAGCTCTATTATTCTATGTTTGTGTTCTAAGAGTAGAGAAATCCTGGACTTGCATAAAGCTGGACTTTCACTCTTTAAGAGTCATTTCAGATCATGTCCCCCTGTCTATCTACCGGTAGTATCTTCTTCTGCTTTTTGGTCACCACACTATAAAAAAGATGTTGAGACTCTAGAAAGAGTGCAGAGAAGAGCAACCAAAAGTTTTAGGGGTCTGGAGGCTAAAACATACGATGAACAGTTGCAGGAACTGGGCATGGCTAGTCTAGTGAAGAGAAGGATCAGGGGAGACAGGATAGCAGTGTTGCAATATTTGAGGGGCTGCCACAGAGAGGAAGGGGTCAACTTATTTTCCAAAGCACGTGAAGGCCAGACAAGGAACAATGGATGGAAACTGATCAAGGAGGGATTCAACCTGGAAATAAGGAGAAATTTCCTGACAGTGAGAACAATCGACCGATGGAACAGAAATTGCCTTCAGAAGTTGTGGGAGCTTCATCACTGGAAGCTTTCAAGAAGAGACTGGACTGCCATCTGCCAGAAACGGTATAGGGTCTCCTGCTTGGACGGGGGGGGGGGAGAGACTTGATGACCTCCAAAGTCCCTTTCCAACTCTGTTAATCTGTAATCTGCTTTTGTTTTGCTATTGTTGTGAAATGCCCTAGCTGGGGATCTCGAGTTATTTGCTTAGAACAAAGCAAAGGCATTTCCTACAATTGAAATGTTTGCTTGATCTGGGAATTATAATCCTGAAAAGATGCTCCATAGGAATTGTGCAATAAACACAGGCTTTTTCTTAGCTACGAAGATTCAACTGTCTGGCCTCCAAGTTTCCATTCCCAGTTCCTTTTCAGGTTCTAGAAGAAGCCAGGGGCCAGGGGAGCCTTGCGGTTTTTGTGATTTGTGTTTCGTTTTCTTTCTTTGTTGGTGTTTTAATATTTCCCAAAAAAACCCCCAAAAACCCAACCCTTGGAAATTCCCGTTCTTCTTTCTTTTTGGAACCTGTTTCAGGACAGATGGAATTGCGATATGCCCATCCTGCTTGTCAAACTCATGCTAGTAAATTCTCTGAAATTATGTACAGATATAAAGTCCTTCTCTGGCACGAAATTGTTGGAATATTTGTTTTATCCTCTAGGGTACTTTGGATGAAATGGAATTTCCAACTATATCTGGGAAGAGAAAGGGATGTCGTTCATTGTATAGTGTCTCTCCAATGGGCTGAAGAATCCCTGGCTATCTCTCTATCTTTCTATCTCTCTATCCTTCTATCTCTATCTTTCTATATCTCTCTATTTATAATCTTCTATATACAGTATCTAACTGCCTGCCTGCCTGCCTATCTATCTACCTACCTATCTACTGTATGTGTCTATGTGTCTATGTATCTATCTCTATCTATCTATCTATCTATCTATCTATCTATCTATCTAATATCCATCTATCTAATATATCTATCTATCTACCTACCTACTGTATGTGTCTATGTGTCTATGTATCTCTATCTATCTATCTATCTATCTATCTATCTATCTATCTATCTATCTATCTAATATCCATCTATCTAATATATCTATCTACCTACCTACCTACTGTCTTTTTATCTATCATCTTTCTTTCTATCTCCTCTCCCTAATGTCTCTCTCCTTCTCTCTCTCTCTCTCTCACACACACACAATTATCTATCATCTATACACCCACCCACCCACCCACCCACCTGTACATCCATTCATCCATCTATCATCTATCTATCTATCTATCTATCTATCTATCTATCTATCTATCTATCTATCTATCTATCTATCATCTATCTATCTATCTATCTATCTATCTATCCATCCATCATCTATCTATCATCTATCTATCTATCTAATCTATCTATCTATCTATCATCTATCATCTATCTATCTATCTATCTATCTATCTATCTATCTATCTATCTATCTATCTATCTATCTATCTATCTATCATCTTTATCTTTAATATCTTTAAACAAATATATCTTTAACCAACCTTAGAAAAAAGCTATTTTCCAAAGGACCCAAAGGCCAGACAAGGAATAACAGATGGAAACTGATCAAGGAAAGATTCAACCTGGAAATAAGGAGAAATTTCCTGACCGTGAGAGCAATCAACCCATGGAACAGAAGTTGCCTTCGGACGTTGTGAGCGCTTCATCTCTGGAAGCCTTCAAGAAGAGACCGGACTGCCATTTGTCAGAAATGGTGCAGGGTCTCCTCCTTGGGCGGGGGCGGGGGGGGTGGACTAGACGACCTCCAAGGTCCCTTCCAACTCTGTTAATGTGATAAGGTTACATCCCGCAGAAAGAGGGGGCGGGGGCGGGTGGGTTACATCGTTGTTTAGGAAACTCGGGTCAGACTCACTGCAGGAGGTGGGCACGCTCCTCAAGGGGCCTTCCAAAAAAAGGAACTTTCTTCCCTCTACACACCTGAGGCGGCTTCTTTCGCTCACGGGGGGGTCCCCAACCCACGCGCCGGACAAGCAGAGGGTGAGCGCGCGAAGCTTTGTCCGCGCGCGCGCGCGCGAGACCATTCCACGGCCCCCCTCCCATCTTCACCACGCCTCTCCCCCCCCCCCACCGGCCCCGCCGGTTGGCGACCGCCGCTTTCGCCCTGGTCCAGAGAGCTGAGCATCATATGACAACCCCCCCCCTCCCCCTTTGAGCTAGTGTCATACAGCAGGCGCCTTGGTGCATCTGCCTGGCACCGCAGCCTGGAAAATGCCTAGGGTGCCAGAGCTCAGCATCCCCCTTGGCTTTTGAGAGGAGAGCCTGTGGATAGGATAGGATGGGATGGGATGGGACGGAACGGAACGGAACAGAATTAATCATAGAAGGACAGGACAGGATAGAATAGAATAGAATTAATAATAGTAGGACAGGACAAGACAGAATAGAATAGAATAGAATAGAATAGAATAGAATAGAATAGAATAGAATAGAATAGAATAGAATAGAATAGAATTAATAATAGTAGGACAGGACAGGACAGGACAGGACAGGACAAGATAGAATAGAATAGAATAGAATAGAATAGAATAGAATAGAATAGAATAGAATAGAATAGAATAGAATAGAATAGAATAGAATAGAATAGAATTAATAATAGTAGGACAGGACAAGACAGAATAGAATAGAATAGAATAGAATAGAATAGAATAGAATAGAATAGAATAGAATAGAATAGAATAGAATAGAATAGAATAGAATAGAATAGAATAGAATAGAATAGAATTAATAATAGTAGGACAGGACAAGACAGAATAGAATAGAATAGAATAGAATAGAATAGAATAGAATAGAATAGAATAGAATAGAATAGAATAGAATTAATAATACTAGGACAGGACAGGACAGGATAGGACAGGACAGGACAGAACAGAACAGAACAGAATAGAATAGAATAGAATTAATAATAGTAGGACAGGACAGGACAGGACAGGACAGGACAAGACAGAATAGAATAGAATAGAATAGAATAGAATAGAATAGAATAGAATAGAATAGAATAGAATAGAATAGAATAGAATAGAATAGAATAGAAGGACAGGACAGGACAGGACAGGACAGAACAGAATAGAATAGAATAGAATAGAATTAATAATAGTAGGACAGGACAGGACAGGACAAGATAGAATAGAATAGAATAGAATAGAATAGAATAGAATAGAATAGAATAGAATAGAATAGAATAGAATAGAATAGAATAGAATAGAATAGAATAGAATAGAATAGAATAGAAGGACAGGACAGGACAGGACAGGACAGGACAGGACAGAACAGAATAGAATAGAATAGAATAGAATTAATAATAGTAGGACAGGACAGGACAGGACAAGATAGAATAGAATAGAATAGAATAGAATAGAATAGAATAGAATAGAATAGAATAGAATAGAATAGAATAGAATAGAATAGAATTAATAATAGTAGGACAGGACAGGACAGGACAAGACAGAATAGAATAGAATTAATAATAGAAGGATAGGATAGGATAGGATAGGATAGGATAGGATAGGATAGGATAGGATAGGATAGGATAGGATAGGATAGGATAGGATAGGATAGGATAGGATAGGACAGGACAAGACAGGACAGGACAGGACAGGACCAAACAGAACAGAACACAATAGAATAGAATTAATAATAGAAGGATAGGATAGGACAGGACAGAACAGAAGCTTGATGGGACCTTGGAGGTCTTCTAGTCCAGCCCCCTGCTCAAGCAGGAGACCCTATATCATTTCAGACAATCTCTTCTTAAAAACCTCCAGTGATGGAGCCCCCACAACTTCTGGAGGCCACTTCTGTTCCCCTGGTTAATTGTCCTCACTTTTAGGCAGTTTCTCCTTAATTCCAGGTTGCTTCCTTCCTTGATTAGTTTCCATCCATTGCTTCTTGTCTTGCCTCGGGTACTCTGGAGAATACCTGAGGGCATTCTCAAATTTGAGGGGCTGCCCTCAAATTTGAGGACAGCCCCTCAAATTTTGGAATATTGCTATCATGTCATCCCAATCCTTCTTTTCTCTAGACTGGCCAAATCCAATTCTTGCAGCCGTTCTTCATATGTTTTGGTCTCCAGGCCTTTAATCATCTTAGTTGGTCTTCTCCGAAGGCAGCCAAGTCCAAGAAGATCCTATGGAAATGGCAAAACAGGACATGAGAAGCAGAGTAAGACAGCTGAGTAAAAACAGATGCTGGAGGGGGGGAATGGAGAGCCGTTTGCACATACTTAGCTTGAAAAGAATACATAAAGTAAACTCAGCACATTAAAACTAAATTCAAGGATGGCCCCCTCATTGAGTGCCCCTTTGGACCATGGATCTTGCCAAATACCACATGAACTTCCAAGGATTTTGAGGTTTATTTGAGGTTTAAGGGAAGGTGGGCAGTTTCTTGGAGAAAGAGGAAAGACCTAAATTAAAATGACAATATTGAAAGAACAGTCAGTTCCTTGCTGAAGATTGTCTCTGCTCCATTGATTGTATCTCGGACCTGGCTTGGCGTCTCTCTTTGTTTAATCCTTATTTTTTTTCGTTTAATCCTATCGTTTGCCGCCATCATAAACAGTAGCTTTACACCAGTTAACCAGTGTGGATCCAAGCATTTGATTTTTTTAAAGATTTTCACTGATTTATTCAATGTATACAACAAGCTTCCTCGCCTCTGTAACTCTGGGCAGCCAGATTCCAAGTTTAGGATTTGAGACTTAAGCAATAATTTGGTATGTTAATGTATTTGTCGTTTTGTATTCCTTTATTTTACTAGCTATTTAATTCAATTCAACTGAAGTTTATCACAGCCATAGACTAGAACAGATAAAAACACTCGGTAAATATACAATTACAAATTCTAGCTATAAAATAATAAATAACTACTAAAATCTATGATCAAATCCAGTCAGTCAGTTACACATGGTCTAACGATACCAAAATTACAATCCATAAACTTTGTGGCCCATTGTCAGTTTAAGACTCAAAGGGCAAGGAATAAGTAGTGCAATGGGTTTGCCACATTTGTTGTATAAAATAACTATGGTTAGGGGTGAAATCCAGCAGGTTCTGACAGGTTCTGGAGAACCGGTAGCGAAAATTTTGAGTAGTTCGGAGAAATGCAAATGCCACATCTGGCTGGCCCCAGAGTGGGGTGGGAATGGAAATTGTGCAATATCCTTCCCCCAGGAGTGGGGTGGGAATGGAGATTTTGCAATATCCTTCCCCTGGAGTGGGGAGGGAATGGGGATATTGCAGTATCCTTCCCCTGGAGTGGGAATGGAGATTTTGCAATATCCTTCCCCCAGGAATGGGAAGGGAATGGAGATTTTGCAGTATCCTTCCCCTGGAGTTGGGTGGGAATGGAGATTTTGCAGTATCCTTCCCCCAGGAATGGGGTGGGAATGGAGATTTTGCAGTATCCTTCCCCTGCCACGCCCACCAAGCCACGCTCACAGAATTGGTAGTAAAAAAATTTAGATTTCACCACTGATCCAATCAAATATGAACCCAACCAGTATCAATTTCAGTGATGGACAAGAAGTAAAGTTAAGCATTTGTTTGCCATCTAAACCAGGAATCCGATACAGTTTTCCGGCTTCCTTGGTTGTTTAGATGTTTTAGAATATGAGTCCTGCAGGCATAAAAAAAGGGGGGAAAAAATCCTTGGATATATTAGGTAGCTGGTAACTTGTAAATCAAACACATACACATTTCCTCTCTTTGTTTGTCCCATTGCAGATGATTGGGCAGCGTTCCCTTTTCTCTGGGCTCCAGCTGTCCGTCTCGCTTTTCTCCATCACTGTGATTCCAGGCCCAAATGTGCTCTAAGAACTGGAGAATCAACAGCATAATAATGGGAAAACCATGTACTATTTATTTAGGAATGGAAGAAGTTGTCTAAGTGATGAACCTGTATCCACAATGCAGTACAGGACACAGAATAACAGACGTGGAAGGGACCTTGGAGGTCTTCTAGTCCAACCCCTGTTCTGTCCCCGTCCCCATACACACACAAACAGCCAGCCGGGGGTTAAAGAATTACTTGGCACACACAAGGTTCGTTATCAGGAACTTGGCAGCAATACGATAACCGTCTGCCAAGTGCTTTACTTCAAGAAGAGGGAATATTCCTCCACCAGATAATCACCAACAAATACACACAGTTTTCAAAACAGTCCAGCTCAAACATGAAACCTTCAGCAGATTCAGGCGTTGTACAAAGTGACTAGCCAGAAGTTAGCTTTGTCCGTCACAGAGTCTAAATGGCCACCACACTCTCTTATATAGCCTGTGGGGTGTGGTCCAGTGACTCAGCTTAATCCCTGGCACGCCTCCTCATCTGCTGCAAACGTTTATCTCGCCTTCGTTGGCGTGGATCCAGGAACGATGTATCACCCTCATCGCTGTCATCGGAGACACCTGGCTCCTGGCCAATCTCCTCTTCCTCGGCAGACACCTGAGGCATTGCCAGAGAGGAGGGGCCTGGAGAGGGAGGCCTGGCCGGCTCCTCTCCTTCATGTTTGGAGCCTTCTTCCTCCGATAAGATGGGCTCGGGGGTCGGAGCCACAACAACCCCTTGCTCAGGCAGGAAACCCTATCCCCGTGATGGCGAACCTATGACACGTGTGCCAGAGGTGGCATCCAGAGCCCTCTCTGTGGGCACGCACGCCGTCACCACTGCTCTTCTGGTTTCTGAAAAACAGCCCCAAAACAGCCCAAAAAACAGGCTGAAAAATGGGCTGAAAACAGGCTGAAAAATGGCCAAAAACAGGCATGTGCGTGCCAGCCAGCTGGTCTTTGGGTTTCTGAAAAACAGCCCAAAATGGCGGAAAAACGCCCCCCAAAACACTCTGAAAACAGCCTGAAAAATGAGCTGAAAACGGGCTGAAAAATGCATGTCCGCGCCAGCCAGCTGGTATTTGGGTTTCCGGTGCTCTGGTATGCAGACTTGCACGCACTTGCACAGGTGTTTCGGTTTGGGCACTCAGTGCTGAAAAGATTCACCGTATCCCATTCTGGACAAATGGCTTTCTTATCTCTTCTTGAAAACCTTCAGTGATGGAGCATCCACAATTTCCGGTGGCAAGTTGTTCCACTGATTCACTGTTCTCACTGTCAGGAAAATTCTCCTTAGTTCCAGGTTGGTTCTCTCCTTGATTAGTGTCCATCCATTGCTTCTTGTTCTGCCTTCGGGGGCTTTGGAGAATAATTTGACACCCCCCCCTCTTCTTTGTGGCAGCCCCTCAAATATTGGAAGACTGCTATCATGTCACTCTTAGTCCTCCTCTTTGTTAGATTAGACAACTTCAACCCTGTTTATCTTACAGCACGAGTTGAAACCTATTGTCTTCTCAGAGGCTTATGAATGATGACTTCAAGACTCATCTTTGAACTGTAATTAAACTTTGATCAATGTAGGGCGCTTTCCAGTTCGTTTCCTTGGAGAAAAATGCTGGCTTTTCCCACCCGCTCCAGGCATTATGTTTTTTTCCCCTCTACAAAGGCCCGTTGCTCTGTTTTTCTTTCCATATGCTTTAAATTTTTTCCATTGGGATAGCCAAGTTTAATTCTCCCTCAAGAAAACCTCAGGTTCCATTAGGGATGCCGTATCAGCGTTCTTTGGGTTTCTTTCTTTTTCTTCTTCTTCTTCTCTGAATAACTGGGTGGAGAACAGGTTGGTCATTGTGGTCTTCTCCACCAAATGTTCTGCTCTTCAAGTCCTTATGATACTTTCCGGCTAAAATAGAAAGTCATCGCGTGGATCCCCAGTTCATAATAACTCTGGGAAAATGCTGACTGTTCAAGTCTTCTGGATGGCCTCTCTCATCCTAACCTTCCTACTCTAGCAGAAACTCAAAATAGCAAGAACATCCTCACCACAAGCTGAAGAACCTTTTCTCACTGGGTGGAAAACCCATAATTCTTTCCCCCAGTCCTGTGAATCACTACGGGGAACTTAGTATAATGTTATTGTCTTGACTTCTACACATACTATTGCTTTTCCTCTGGATTTTCTCACCTGTGGATTTTACGATGCATTTAATGGTTGTTCGGCTACTTGGATTCCATTATTTTATGTGAATGATTTGTGGAGGTAATATTTTCTCGACGTACGTGTTCCTTCTGACGGTAAGGCAATAACAGCAACCAAGTTTCAACAAGGAAACATTAGCCCCTCGGACCAAATCAACTCAAGCACAACTTCCATTAAGCCAAGAATGACACATGTGTAGACCGAGACGCCTATCACTAATAGCTACCATTTGCGGCCTCATCTTTACGGCGAAAAGCTGAACGGAAGACATACAATGTGGAAGCTTTCCAGAAGTCATTTTTTATGCAGTCCAATCACAGTAGACAACTAAGAAGCGTTTCAGTGGTATCCCACTGTTTGGGTACTGCTAAATTATTGTAGAAAGTGGATGCTGGACCTATCCATTATGTCAAAATTTATTGCCTTAGCTCCTGCAGAAATCTCTCCAGAGAGCAAGATAGAATTTTCTCTTCTCTCTCTGTCTCTGTCTCTGTCTCTGTCTGCCTGCCTCTCTCTCTCCCTCTCTCTGTTTCTCTCTGTGTATCTGTGTATCTGTCTCTCTCTCGTTCACTCTGTCTCTGTCTCTCTCTCTGTCTCTCTCTGTCTCTCTATCTCTCTCTGTATGTATGTCTGTCTCTCTCTCTCTGTCTGTCTGGGTCCCTCTGTCTCTGTCTATTTCTCTCTCTCTCTGTCCCACTGTCTCTCTCTCTGTCTCTCTCCTTCTCTCGCTCTCTCGCTCTGTCTCTTTCTGTCTCTGTCTCTCTCTCTCTGTCTCTGCCTCTCTCTCGTTCTCGTATTTTTCTCTCTCTCTTTCTCTCTCTCTCTCTCTCCAGATCAGCTCAAGCTTCCCCTAAGTGTAAAGAATAGCAAGTTAGTTAGCTGAATAATTCAGCTTTTCATTATTTTTGGAGAAAGATAAAGATTCGCTTCAACCAAGCTTGATTCCTGGAGACAATGTGGACACGCTGTTGATTTTCTTGGCAAAACATATGAAAATGATTTACTGCTGCTTTCTCTCTCTCTCTCTCTCTCTCTCTCTCTCTCTCTCTCTCTCTCTCTCTCTCTCTCTCTCCCTCCCTCCCTCCCTCCCTCCCTCTCCCTCTCTCTCTCTCTTTGTATGTGTTATTCTAAGTCTCCAGCTCCCAGTTTCAGCAATATATATATATATATATATTCAACTTTTCATTCTAGCTCTGGATTTTCCTACTGATCACCCAACCAATCCAGCTTTGCCTTGTGCAAAACCAACAAAAGTAAAAAAATAAGACCTTGAAATTTGTTGGAACTTTAGTTTTGATTAATTGTAAAAGGTTATCTGCAACGCAACCGATAAACCAATGAATAAATTCGATCGAAAGCTTGGCAGTTCAGCGGTTCGAATCCCTAGTGCCGTGTAACAGGGTGAGCTCCCGTGACTTGTCCCAGCTTCTGCCAACCTAGCAGTTCGAAAGCACATAAAAAATGCAAGTAGAAACATAGGGACCACCTTTGGTGGAAAGGTAACAGTGTTCCGTGCGCCTTTGGCGTTGAGTCATGCCGGCCACATGACCACGGAGATGTCTTCGGACAGCACTGGCTGTTCGGCTTTGAAACGGAGATGAGCACCGCCCCCTAGAGTCAGGAACAACCAGCACGTATGTGCGAGAGGAACCTTTACCTTTAATTTAATGAAAAGAAGGACCAGGGGAGACATGATACAGTCTTCCAATATTTGAGGGGGTCAACCTATTCTCCAAAGCACCTGAAGGCAGGACAAGAAGCAATGGATGGAAACTGTCAGATGTAAATGCCTTATTCTCTAATGTGTAAATAATGTATATATGGGACATCAGGGGTTAACTTATTCTTTGTATCCTAATGTATTCATAATTCACCACTCCCATTCCTGGCTCCGCCCCTTGTATATATATAAGGAGCCACCCTCACCATTTTCTTTGCTTCTATCTGTGAATATTCAGTGAATATAGAATGCCTGTTATCATTAAAGAGGAATATATTTAAACCTCTAACTCTTATTCTTATTATTGAGTCTGATCCTGAAAATATTGCAACAAGCTGGTAGCAGAGGATGGTTAATTGACTCAATAAATAATTAAAAATGTCTAAGAAAGATAGGCCCAACACCAGGGCCTACAGCAAAGAAATAGAAACTGAACAAGAGATGATCAACGAATCCACTAACGCGATTTCGAGAGAATCCGAAGAATACACCACTGAAGAAGAAGAACTGATAAATGAAAATAATGACCAGGAGGAAATCGAAATAGAAAATAACGAACTCAGGTCAGAGATATTGAAGCTATTAAAAAGCCAGAAGAACGATGAAAGCCTCATCACGAATCTCCAAGAAATGCTGAAGAACAGTGGAGCAGCGAGAGAGAAAAACATCGTTAAAGAGAAATCCAAAGATCAAAAAACCGTGAGTGATATGACTACTGAGAAAGTCGTTATGAAAAAGAAAAGATGTGATCCCGCGCGAAATTTTGAATGGCAGCCATCTTGGTTTCAACGAGCCTCAAAAGGGAGCGAAGCAGAGCCAATCAAAATGCTCAGTTCAAAATTTCTGGCGCGAAAAACATTATCCGATGACGAAAGTGATAAGGAAGATTCAAACTCCTCAGAAGAACCAGAATCGGAAAGTGAAGACGATTTAACAGAATCCCGAGTAAAATCAGCAATGAAGACACTTTTTGCTGCATTTGGGCCAAAATTAAAAATTTCCAAAGTGCCAACGAAGAAGCAAGAGAGCAAACCGATAACTCAAGACCTACACGCTTCCACCCTGACTTCGAAAGCGACGACACCCGAGCCCAGAGAGCCATGCCGATTCCGTCCTACACCGCAGACCGGATCAAGTACCAACGCACACAAAAGAAAGAGAAGAGCCGTCGCCGCCATCAGGACCCCTAAAACCGAGCCAGAGACCGACTCGTCTGAAGAAGAGCGGAACGAGCGAGCTGAAATGGAGAGAACCTTCCACGACGACGCCAAAGAAGAAATGAGCAACGCGCATGTGCAAAACTACGCAGACGGCCCCGAAAGACTTGAACTGGCCAGAGAACCGCGCAGACTCGTTGCGAGCATCCCCATGCCGTTCTGTAATTTCCTGCACTTGCGAGACCACGGACTGCCTCAGGTTGTAAGTAATGGACAAAATAATGTGGGGAACTTACCCAGTGACTTCCCAAAACTTAGAATTGATGGCACTAATTTGCAAGAGTGGTATCAACAGCTTCAGGTTGTCTTTATGAAAGAAAATTTACTATTCTTTATAACTAGTCCTCCAAGAAGACCTTGGACTTTAAAAATAGATTGTTTACATCATAGAGCATTTTTCATAATAATATCTAGCGTGTCTCCTGCAATGTATCATAGCATCAAACCAAACCTAACTGTCTCAGAAATAATTCAATGCATGTTTAATCTATTTCACAGCGATAGCGTAGCTACCACTACAAGAATGTCTAAGGATTTCTTTTCTTCTAGAGTAAAACCAGGGGTTTCTATAAGTGAGCATTTGATATCTCTAAACAAAATAAGAGCTGAGCTGCAATTGAGGGGGGAAGTGATTTCAGATCAAACAATGAAAAGTGTTATTATCAATTCACTTGATTCATCATGGGATAGTTTTATGTCACACTTAGACACCATCAATTTAGGATATTTATCCATAGAAAGTCTATCTAACAAATTGATAGCAGAAGACAATTCAAGAAAAAATCGTTCCAGTAATCAAACAGAACACAAATCTTTTAGGAAAGTAGCTTTCCAAGAAAAATATAATGAAGCCTTTAAATGCCACAATTGTGGGTCCAAGGAACACAGTAGAAGAGACTGTCCCAGAATCCCAAAAGAGAGACATAGGTCTGAGTATAGGAGCAAGTACAATTACAGACAGTCTTCCACAGATAGGCATAAATACAGAAGCCCACCAAATTACAGAGAAAGTAGAGGGGGTAGAGAAAATTCAAAAGAGAGAAAATCTGGTTCACTGAATGGACTAAATAAACAGGACAACACTAAAACACAACAAAATGAGAACAATAATTGGCTTATTGATTCTGGGGCAACCAATCACACCACTAATAACAAGAATATATTGTCTTCATTTACAGAAGATAAGTTTGTAATAAAGGTAGCCAATCAAGAAAAGGTTCAAGTTTTAGGCAGAGGAAATGTGACATTGCCTGGTCTAGGAAAGATAGAGGGGGTATTGTTAATTCCTGAAATACCCCACAACATATTAAGTGCCATAAAACTAAGCAGGGATTTTGACATCAATATAGTTTTCTCTAAGGGAAAAGCAATTTTAGAGAAGGACAAAACAAATGTAGGCACTGTAATGATTAAAGGAGGCCTACCCTATCTGGTAACAAAAGAAAGATGGTTACACAACATTGATTCAAATATGGAAGATCATAATGAGGCAGATGATGAAAATGTTAGCAACAGTGACAATGATGAATGTAAAATATCTCATGATCACGCAAATATACACAATGAGAAGAAACCAAAAATAGGTAAACCAATTCATGATGAGTGTGCTCACATCTTACATAGGAAGTTAGGACATGCAAGTTTCCCTGTAGTACAAAAAATGACTGAACACGCAGAAGGTGTCAAAATAAAAAATTGTGAAAATTATTTGGAATGCTCAGTATGTAAATCCACTAAACTAAAGACTAGTCCCAGACCAAAAAAATCCAGCAGATCAACTAACAAAATTTTTGACTTAGTACATATGGACTTAGTTGGTCCATTAACTCCATCAATCACTTATAGAAAACGTTACTTCCTAACAATAGTAGACGACTACAGTCGCTATGGTTTTGTTTACACATTAAAGCACAAGGATGAAACCTTTCAGAAATTTAAGGAATTCTACAAACGCATAGAAACACAACACAATATCAGAATAAAACAAATTATGACAGATAGGGGATGTGAATTCATGTCTAAGGAATTCTCCCAATGGTTAAAGGATAGAGGAATGCTACATTTCACATCTAGTCCATTTTCAGCGTTCCAAAACGGGATTGCAGAGAGAAAGAATTCCACGCTACAAACCATGATTAGGTGCACATTAGAGGATGCTGGTTTAGGCAAACAATTTTGGTCAGAAGCCTTACATTATTCAAATTACACCCAAAATAGGACCTGGTCCAGTATTGTGAATAAAACACCATATGAGGTGATGTATAATAGAAAACCCAAAATAGCACACATGCACATATTTGGAGTCACTGCAGACGTACACATACCTAAACAGTTAAGAAGAAAGGGAGAAAACGTATCCAGAAGATTAAGGTTTATGGGATATGAAACTGGCACCAAAGGGTACAGATTCATTGATAATAATAACAAATTTATAGTCTCCAGAACAGCTGTGTTCCATGAACAAGCCAATTGGTCTAAATTACATCTTAATGAAATATTTCCAAATAAATGCAAAGTTACAAAATCTTGTGAGGAAGAAACAATAGAGAATCAAAGGGTCAACAAAAATAAAAACAGAACCAAAACTTGGACTAATAGTCAGCACAAAATAAAAACAGACACATTAACAAAAAAGGAAGCTAGGTACTTGCATGACAATCACAGCAAACCTGAAAGAGCTATTAGAAACAGTAGAAACCAAATACCAAACAAATATAGAGATTACGTAATGCATATGGATGGTGAACAAATAACACCTAATACTTATGAGGAAGTATTAAAACTCCCGTGTGAAGAAAGAGAAAAATGGGAGCTAGCTATGAAAAAAGAGATGGAAAGTTTGCAAGGATTAAATGTATTCACACCTGCGACTGCACCTAAGGATAAAACAATCATAGGCACCAGGTGGATTTATAAAATTAAGAACCTAGAAGGAGGCAATACTCTATACAAAGCTAGGTTGGTTGCACAAGGTTATGCACAAAAGTATCCAGAGGACTATACTGACACATACTCCCCCACAGTGAGAACAGAAAGTGTTAAAACAGCCCTAGTAGTGGCATCTGCACTCAATCTTGATGTATTCCAATATGACATACAGACTGCGTATTTACATGCAAAACTAGACAAAGAGATATATGTAAGAGCACCACACAGTCAATACACTAATAAGAATGAAATTTGGCTATTGAACAAGAGTCTATACGGATTAAAGCAATCTGGCAAGAGATGGTACGATTGCTTAGTAAAAGTACTTAAGACCATGGGTTTCAACGCTACCACTGCTGATAATTGTTTCTTTGTAAAAAAGGGTGATGATCACATAGAATTTGTATTAATTTATGTTGATGATATTTTATACATTGGTAAACACAAAGAGAAAAGGGAAACCTTTGTAAATAAGCTAAACGAACATTTCTCGTTAAAATCTCTAGGTAAAGTAAACAAATACATTGGTGTACAAATTAACAAAACTAAAAGAGGATTCAAACTTACTCAGAAAGATAAAATCATTGAACTTATAAACAAATGCAATTTGAACAATGCCAAACCCTGTGACACTCCTATGCAAACTGATTTCCTTAGGAACACTGATGAGTCTTCCCCTGAATTCAAGGATAATACATTTTATAGATCAATCATAGGTTCACTTCTTTACATATCTAATTGGACCAGGCCAGATATTGCATTACCTCTCAATTTACTGTCAAGATATGTTAGTAAACCAACAACGTATCATTGGGAAGCTGTCAAAAGAATCCTAAGATATCTAAAAAGTACATTAGATTTTTGCTTAATATTAGAACCTAATAATGACAAAGAACCAAAAATTACCTGTTACGCAGATGCGGATTGGGCTGGAGATACATCATGCAGAAAGAGTACTTCTGGTTATATTTTTCTATTAAATGATTGTCCAGTTTACTGGTACACTGGTAAACAAGAACTGGTAGCTACTTCAACCACAGAAGCGGAATACGTTTGTTTGTCTAAAGCTGCAAATAACCTTGTATGGTTTAATGACTTAATTTCAGATGTCTGGAAAAAACCCGCTTTGCCTTTTGTTATGCATGAAGATAATAAAGCAGCCATTGAAATATCCAGATCCGATGCCATTGGGCAAAGGTCCAGGCACATAGATATAAAATTTAAGCATGTGAGACAATTGTCTCAAGATGGATTTATCAAAGCAGTGCATTGTGATACTTCTGAACAATTAGCTGACATATTAACGAAGCCTTTACCCTCTAAACAGCATAAATATTTAACTTCTAAATTATATGTATTATATTGTCCTGAATCTGAATGTAATTGGTGTTGTATAGCGAACCGGCATTTAGAGGGGGATTTGTCAGATGTAAATGCCTTATTCTCTAATGTGTAAATAATGTATATATGGGACATCAGGGGTTAACTTATTCTTTGTATCCTAATGTATTCATAATTCACCACTCCCATTCCTGGCTCCGCCCCTTGTATATATATAAGGAGCCACCCTCACCATTTTCTTTGCTTCTATCTGTGAATATTCAGTGAATATAGAATGCCTGTTATCATTAAAGAGGAATATATTTAAACCTCTAACTCTTATTCTTATTATTGAGTCTGATCCTGAAAATATTGCAACAGAAACTAACCAAGGAAAGAACCTAGTTTGTAGCCTGAGCAATGGATTGGATTCACGGAACTCTAAGATCCCAATCTTAATTTTCACGATTTTATTACTATCCTGGCCTGGACCACTTTTATCTAGATGTACGCATGCACCAGGGAAACTGCCTCTCCTACCTCTTTGACGCTAGTATATAATTTCCTCTCCTGGATTTTCAGCACTTGACATTCCTTGGATCTCTCTTCAACTTAATTTATCATCTCGGCCATGGCAGTGGCAGAGATTTCGGGATTGAAAAAAAAAAAGAAGAAGAAAGAAAAGAGGAGAGGAACAGAATGTCTCTGTGTTCAGCAGTCAATCAAAAGGATACTGCTAATATTTTTTTTTTTTCCTCAGTAGCCAGCATTGAGGAGCTGTTGTTCTCATTAAGACTGGTCAGGCCAGATTTTTGTGAATTAATATCTGGTGGAAGCATTATTTGAGGAATTTTGAGCCGAAGAGCTTGAAACATCCTGATGTTCTGAATCCAGGGGAAATCACGGAGGAAGTGTTAATCTGTTTCCTACAAGAAGTAATTCATTGCATTTCTCCTGTTCGAAAGGAATTTCATTATTCTCCTCCTCCTCCTCCTCCTCCTCCTCCTCCTCCTCCTCCTCCTCCTCCTCCTTTCTCTAAACCCCACTCCCTTCTAGCACTGATGATATTACCTAGTTGGGTAAGGAAACATTTGCAAGAAAACAATCAAGCTCAGAGAGCACCAAGGAACCCACACTCCTCCTCCTCCTCCTCTCTCTAAACCCCACTCCCTTCCAGCACTGATGATGTTACCTAGTTGAGTAATGAAATGTTTGCAAGAAGACGACCAAGCTCAGAGAGCACTAAGGACTCCTTAGTCCTCCTCCTCTTTCATAACTCTTTGATGGATATTTCTGCGACCAACTAATTTTGTTTTTCAGACTGATCCTTTTCCAGTACACGGTGCCACAGAACAAGGAGGAGACAGAGAGGGTGATTTATTGGCTAATTGGTAAAGCTAGGTGTATAAGCAGAAAGAAGAGAACCAGCTAAGTGGGTCATTGCAGAAGGAATTATTAAAACGTCAAAAGCAAATCCAGCTGAAAGCAAATATCAAAGAAAGGACTAAGATTAGATCTTCTCCAAACAGTCCACCTTTGGAAAAACAAAGAGGAAAAATA
>JAXLNS010000017.1:3351213-3366213 GCA_037215915.1 Pantherophis vulpinus | reverse complement strand
TGGCCAACAGAACTGCAACTAAATCTGGGATGGGAAGAAATGAAAGAACGTTGCTGTAGCACTTGCCTGGAAATTTTTGGAAAACATCTCTTCCTCTCGGAGAAACACTGCGAGAGGATTCTTCCCATCTGTGTAACCACCCTCCAATGGCTCAGCCGGGTCGTGCACCTAGTTCTAAAAGGGCTTCCATCTACAGGCCCATTTGAAGCTTTCTGAGAAAACGGACCAGGCTCCCCCATTTATGGGCCAGCTGAGCATCTTAGACAGGGCATTTCTGGTTTCCCTCTCCTCCCTTTCTTTTAACAGCTCTTTTGGCAGCATGATCATGCTATGGTTAGCCTCAGAGTGTCAAGCTGAGTTTTAATTTAAAACAATGCCTGTCCGCTGGAGTTGATGAATCGATCCACTCTTGCTTCACAGCTCTCTCTTGTGTCTTTTCCCGGACAGAAACTGCAAGCAAGGTATTTCTTTAAAAAAAAAAAAAGAATTATGTTTGTGTTCTGGAGGAAAAAGAAGAAAGCCTACTCAGATATTAGAGAAATACCAATAATTATCCTCCACAATTCTTTCATCTAAAGATTTCGAGCATTTTTGGTGATAGCAAGAGCTGGGATTCAGCCGGTTCGGATCGGTTTCGGCAAACCGGATGTTAATTTTAATCTGGATCGCTGAACAGGTTGTTGCAAGGACTGGCTGACCCTGCCCACCCCGCCCTGCCCCGCCCCTCCCAGGAGTCTCCACGCAGCCCGTTTTGGATGCCAGGTAAGTGCAGGGCCTGCGTGGAGGCTCTGGGATGATGAAAAACAGGCTTACCAGAAGTACCGGAAGTCCAGAAATGGACCTCCGGAGCTCGGGGAGGCCATTTTCGCCCTCCTGAAGGCTTGCGGAAAGCCTCTGGAGCCTGGGGAGGGCAATAAATGGGCCTACCAGAAGTACTGGAAATCCAGAAACAGGCCCATTTCCAGGCTCCAGAGGGCTTTCGCAGCCCGGGGGAGGCTGTTTTTGCCCTACCGGAGGCTCAAGAAAAGCTTCCAGAGCCTGGGGAGGATGAAAAACAAGCCTACAGGAAGTACCGGAAGTCTGGAAATGGGCCTGTTTCCAGCCTCCGGAGGGTCTCCGGAGGGTCTCCGGAGCCCATGAGAGGCTGTTTTCGCCCTCCCTGAGGCTCGAGGAAAGCCTCCGGAGCCTGGGGAGGGTAAACCCACCCGCCCCATTATGGTGCAGGAAGCCAACTAGGTCATGCCCCCATGGCCACCGGTTGCTAAAATTTTTCAATCCCATATCCTGGTGACAGCTCTTACTTAGTTAGCTTCCCTGTCCCCCCAAAAAAAGATAACAAATCTATTGATTTTGGCTCCAACATTTCAAGGGAAAGCACCTAACTGTCATCCCATTACTCTAAGATATATTGATATGAAGACATGATGATATTAATAGGTATTGACATGTAGCTTTTTCGGTTGATTTTATAGCTTTTTAAAGAGTGTTAGACTGTTTTGGACCATGACAGGTTACAATAAATAAATATCCTGTATATTGCATGTATAGACTTCATGTCAACCAGACGGAGTAAGAGATTCTTGATATTGTGCCCATATTGCAGGTGGAAGTATGGAGGCTGGACTATGACAATGCCATTGAATCCACTTTTGATTGTTTTGGCCAAGCGCTCATGTGAAGAAATTCCCCAAGTGAGGAAAGGATGTTGAACAACCCAACTTGAGAACCTGTTCAGTCTAGGGGTTAAGGTACCAGGCTAGAAAGCAGGAGACTGTGAGTTCAAGTTCCTCCTTAGCCATGAAAGCTGGCTGGGTGACTTTGGTCGCATCACTAGGGGACAGTGAATTCTAGTCCCACCTTAGAGATGAAAACCAGCAGGCTGAATTTGGGCCAATCACCAGGAGTCAAGAGAATTCTAGTCCCACCATAGCCATGAAAGCCAGCTGGGTTTCACTAGGAACCAATCACTAGGTGATGGTGAGTTCTAGTCCCGCCCTAGGCATGAAAGCCAACTGGGTGAATTTGGGCCAATCACCAGGTGATGGTGAGTTCTAGTCCCGCCTTAGGCATGAAAGCCAGCTGGGTGACTTTTGGTCAATCACTAGGTGATGGTGAGTTCTAGTCCTGCCCTAGGCATGAAAGCCAACTGGGTGAATTTGGGCCAATCACCAGGTGATGGTGAGTTCTAGTCCCGCCTTAGGCATGAAAGCCAGCTGGGTGACTTTTGGTCAATCACTAGGTGATGGTGAGTTCTAGTCCTGCCCTAGGCATGAAAGCCAACTGGGTGAATTTGGGCCAATCACCAGGTAATGGTGAGTTCTAGTCCCGCCTTAGGCATGAAAGCCAGCTGGGTGACTTTTGGTCAATCACCAGGAGACAGTGAATTCTAGTCCCACCTTAGCTATGAAAGCAAGATGGGTGATTTTGGGCCACTCTCTCTCTCTCTCTCTCTCAGCCCAACCCACCTCACAAGTTTGTTATTGTGGGGCAAATAGGAGGAGGCAGGTGTGTTGGATTTGTTTACCGCCTTGGGTTGTTTGTAAAAAAGAACAAAGGCAGGATAACAGTGAATAAACAAACAAACAAACAAACAAACAAACAATCCGACTTGTTCTCTTGAACATTTGTCTATTTCTACAGGCTGGAGGGAAGTTCAGATTGGAAGAGAAGAAGAGGAAGAACATCTGTAGAACATCTATCAGTAAGAAACATCTACAGTTTTCCTTGGAAACATGATTCACTGAAGGTAGCAATCGCTTTCCCACAATCACCCACTTTTTCTCTCCAACATTTCATTCTGTTTATCCTGGCAGTGGAAATGAGCCCTTGATCTAATGTATACAAAGATTGGATGCTGTTTTGAAGTAATCCACTCAAAGTCAACCGCATTCCTTGGGCCTGTTTTCTTTTGTCCCCTGTGTTTGGAGAAACTCAAGAGCCTTAGAAAGAGCTTGGATGCAGACAATTATTTTTGAGTACACATATGACCTGCAGAGACATCATCCTGCCAACAAAAGAGCGTATAGTCAAGGCGATGGTTTTCCCAGTTGCAATGGATGGCTGTGAAAGTTGGACTATAAGGAAGGCTGAGCGCCAAAGAATCGAAGACTTTGAACTCTGGTGCTGGAAAAGACTCCAGTGAGTCCCTTTCACTGCAAGGTGATCCAACCGGTCAGTCCTAGAGGAGATCAACCCTGACTGCTCTTTAGAAGGCCAGATCCTGAAGATGAAACTCAAATACTTTGGCCACCTAATGAGAAGGAAGGACTCACTGGAGAAGAGCCTAATGCTGGGAACGATGGAGGGCAAAAGAAGAAGGACAACAGAGAATGAGGTGGCTGGATGGAGTCACTGAAGCAGTAGGTGTGAGCTTAAATGGACTCCAGAGGATGGTAGAAGACAGGAAGGTCTGGAGGAACTTTGTCCATGGGGTCGCGATGGGTCAGACATGACTTCACAACTAACAACAACAACAACAAATGACACATATTTTTACACATCAGAGTTGGAATGATAATGTGCTGTGGACAGTTCTGGTGTCAACTCACAAAGCATCCTGGCCTCTCTTGAGTTGCCATAAGCAAGGGTGAATGGGAAACCGATGAAATGGCATGGCAGCCAAAACAGACGCACATTCCAGACTTATCTCTCTCAAGGCTGTATCCCAGGGTTACCCACAGTGGCCGGAGGGGAGTGGTCTCTACAACCCGTGAAATTGTAGCCTGCAGTACTGCACACTCTAACCATTGTGGCTCTTAACAAAGTCCAGTTGCCTTCTGAAGAACTGAAGAAGCTTCTTGGATGAGAAGTGAAACCTCTTCAAGGAAAAGGGACAACCATGACTTGTATGGTCGAGACTCTCATAGATAAATAGCAGTTTTGTCTATGTAACATACTATGTTTGGGGTTTCCCTTCCCCCCCCCAGGGGATAATCCCATTGAGATCAATGTGGACATACACCTAAAGCAGCACCATGCAGGTGTAGTCACAGAAATGTTGGCTAGAAGAAAAAAAGAGAGAAAGACAAAGTTACCGAGAGCACCTCCTGATAATCCTTTCTTAATTATTCTAGTGCCGTGATGGTGAATTTATGGCACACAGGTTCCACACAGATAGAACAGGTGGCACACAGAGCCATGTTGCCTGGCATGCTAGCTCAGCTCTGGTGTCTCTCTAGGAATCTCTGGTGGCTGGGGACAGCAAAAAACATCACTTCCTGTCCAACTGGAAGTTAGGAAAAAGGCCGTTTTGGGCCTGTGGAGGGCCTCCAAGGGGTGGGGAAGGCTGTTTTTGCCCTCCCCAGATGCATAGAGGGGATCTGGAGCCAGGTGAGAGAGGAAAAATGGGCCTACTGGACCATCGCATGCTAGGAGCGGGGGAGGAGGAGGGTCACGTGCACATACATAAGGCGGGGCAAATAGAATTATGGGTGTGGGCATGCGCGCGTGTGAGTGAACTTCCCCCACCCACCCCCCTCCCAGCACGTGATGGCAAAAAGGTTAGCCATCACTGCTCTACTGCATCAGAAAAGCCATGCCAATCAGTTAAAATCTAATTAGGAACATACGAGAGGGGGAATGTGCTCTGAATGAAGCCATCTGGAAAATAGAACAATGTTTAATCATGCCCGAGGATTTATTTATTTATTTATAAAAAAAACAAAATCCTTTTATTTGCTTTTTTCTTCCCACAGTACCAAAAGAAGAAACAATAGAAAACGAGGAGGTGGTTGGGGAATCCAAGCCATGTGGTTGTTTTTTTTTTGTTTTTTTTTAAAGCAACTCATAAAAAGACTAATCGGAGTCTCTCCTAATGTAAATTGACTTTGGTTTTTTGAATGATTGAAGTCAGCATGCGGCCACGGATGTTAGTTAAATGAACTAAGCAAGGATTAGGGGTGATTTGATAGCAGTCTTCCAATGCTTGAGGGGCTCTCAGAGAGAAGAAAAGTTGACCTATCCCAAAAGGTGTTTTTTCAAAAGCTTCTTGGATGAGAAGTGAAACGCCTTCAAGAACTGAAGAAGCTTCTTCAGTGAGAAGCAAAATGCCTTCAAGGACAGTCAAAACTGAAGAAGCTTCTTGGGTGAGAAGCGAAACATCTTCAAGGACAGTCAGAACTGAAGAAGCTTCTTGGATGAGAAGCGAAATGCCTTCAAGGACAGTCAGAACTGAAGAAGCTTCTTGGTTGAGAAGCGAAATGTCTTCAAGGACAGTCAGAACTGAAGAAGCTTCTTGGTTGAGAAGCAAAATGTCTTCAAGGACAGTCAGAACTGAAGAAGCTTCTTGGGCCATCCCTCAGATGGAGAGTCATCATCCCCCAGGTCTGGAGGTGGCTGATGAGGAAGAGGAGGAGCAGCTGGGTCCAGTGCTTGACGCGCAGATGCACAGAAGGCAGAGGAGAGGAGAGCAGTGGAAATCTATGGGACGGTCCTTGGGATGGAAGAGCCATTGCTGCTAATGAGGCTCCACCCTAGCTCTGGGGATAAAAGGCAGGGGATGGAGATGTGGCAGACAATTTCATCTTCTGGCCGGAAGGACTTGTTAGCCTGAGAAACTGTTTTTGCCGGGGCTCCCAGCACTCCTAATAAAGGAATCTTTTGAGTTCACGTCAGAGGGTTTGTCGTGTTTGGGGAGCTGGGTCCGAACAGAAATCCTCAAGCAAAGATTGGAGGAGAAGATTACCATGGTACCTTCCATTATCTTTCAACAGAAAGTAGACGTGAAATCTCCTTCACGCTGAGCTGAAAAAGCTCACAACTGCTTTACGGGCTATCTTCAACTATCCTTATCTTATATCATAAGGAAGTTTCTTCTAACATTGGACTGAAATCAAATTGAAATTGGACTGAAATTTAGAAACAGGGAAAACAGGCCCTGGGAAC
Organism: Pantherophis vulpinus; assembly: GCA_037215915.1. Lineage (NCBI taxonomy): Eukaryota > Metazoa > Chordata > Lepidosauria > Squamata > Colubridae > Pantherophis > Pantherophis vulpinus. The sequence continues at coordinate 3,360,330 of JAXLNS010000017.1, read as the reverse complement.
TGGTTCCTGCAAGACAAGAGATAATGTCTTTTGTTTTTTTAATCATAATCTCCCCCAAATCGGCCAATTTTAGTTGAACGGAAAAACTTTTGTCTATGTTGTTGTTAAAGAAATAATGATTTTTTTTTAAAAAAATGAAATTTTGCTTTAAAAGCCAACTTTGGAAACCTTGGATATCCATCCCAAGCTGACTGCTTTATGGATTTGCTTATGAGGATCTTTTTCAGGTCATCTCGACTCCCACAATGGATGAACGGCTGCAAAAGAAAAACCTGATGGAGTTAGCAGAGATGGCTCAGTCGACTGCTCTGATTAAAGAAACAAAACACCAAAGAACTTTCCTTCGACTTGGAAACCACTTCTGGACTTTGTGCTTGAGGTGGAAAAAGATGAAGATTGGGTTTTACCGATTAGATAGATTTGTTCTTACAGGAATGGCTACTTTCTATTATTATGAAAAAGTAAAAAGTTGAGCGTAGATCTTAATGCCTTATTCAACTGCATCGAAGGAGTCGGAAGTCAATACCTTTTCTTTTTCCCTCTCTTTCTCCCACTATTCGCTTCCCTTTTTTTCTTCCCTAACTTCCCTAACACTTGCTTTTGTAATCCCTTTGTATGTTATATTATTAACCAATAAAACTATATATCTAAAAAGATGAGAATCTTTTTCAAGGTCTTGCAAAAAAAAAAAAAGAAAGAAAGAAATTGCTTCCTTTATACAGTCTGCTCTTATCCATTAGATGGGACAAATTTAACTTCAGGATAGATTTTTATTTTTCTTTTGCTTTAATTTATATGCCGCCCTTCTCCAGAGACTCAGGGCGGCTTACAATGTGTTAAGCAATAGCCTTCATACTTTTGTATATTTATACAAAGTCAGTTTATTGCCCCCACAATCTGGGTCCTCATTTCACCTACCTTAGAAAGGATGGAAGGCTGAGTCAACCTTGAGCCTGGTGCGATTTGAACTTGCAGTAATTGCAAGCAGCAGTTGTTAATAACAGTGCTTTAGTCCACTGTACTACAGGCTCTGTAAGATGATAGATAGATAGGCAGATAGACAGACAGACAGACAGACAGACAGACAGACAGACAGACAGACAGATAGATAGATAGATAGATAGACAGACAGACAGACTGACTGACAGATATAAATAGATGATTGATAGATAAGAGATAGATAGGCAGATATAATAGATGATAGATAGATAGATAGATAGATAGATAGATAGATAGATAGATAGATAGAGAGAGAGAGAGAGAGAGAGAGAGAGAGAGACCGTAGATAGACACCAGATAGACAAGATAAGAGATAGATAGATAGATAGATAGATAGATAGATAGATAGATAGATAGATAGATACTATAGATAGATAAGAGATAGATAGATAGATAGATAGATAGATAGATAGATAGATAGATAGATAGATAGAGTAGATAGATACTATAGATAGATAGATAGATAGACAGACAGACAGACAGATATAAATAGATGATATATAGATGAGATAGATAGATAGATAGATAGATAGATAGATAGATAGATAGATAGATAGATAGATAGATACTATAGATAGATAAGAGATAGATAGATAGATAGATAGATAGATAGAGTAGATAGATACTATAGATAGATAGATAGACAGACAGACAGACAGACAGATATAAATAGATGAGATATAGATGAGATAGATAGATAGATAGATAGATAGATAGATAGATAGATAGATAGATACTATAGATAGATAAGAGATAGATAGATAGATAGATAGATAGATACTATAGATAGATAAGAGATAGATAGATAGATAGATAGATAGATAGAGTAGATAGATACTATAGATAGATAGATAGACAGACAGACAGACAGACAGATATAAATAGATGATATATAGATGAGATAGATAGATAGATAGATAGATAGATAGATAGATAGATAGATAGATAGATAGATAGATAGATAGATAGATGATAGAGGGATGATAGAGAGATAGCGATAGAGATAGAGATATATAATGAATGTAGGACAGGGGTTTCTAACTCAAGGCCTGGGGGCTGGATCCGGCCTGCGGGGTACTTAGATCTGGCCTGTGGGGCCACCCTGGAAACAGTGAAGGACCGGCCTGTGGTGCTTCTGCCAGTGAAAACGGACCTCGGGAGGGCTGCACGCGGTCCTCATGAGCTCCGTTTTCTCTGGCAGAGGGTTGCAGGAGGCCGTAGCAGCCGAAAACGGAGCTCGGGCGCCCTGGCCACACCCACCCTGCCCCACCGAGGTCAAACACAACCCTGACGCGTCCCTCAATGACATCGCGTTTTGACACCCCTGGTGTAGGACAAAATACATCTGATGGCCAAGCTCTACGTAGTAAGTTTCCCCCACAAAAAAAAAAAAAAAAAAAAAAAGGAGCCATTTTCAAATAAAATGTCATTAAAGTTCCAGCCAAATAAACCTTTGGAAAGCTTTTTAAATCCCATCTCTTTAACTAACTGCTTCATGCCTGAAAAAAAATAAAGGAAGAGCAATGTATAATGGCATTGCTTTGGAATAAAAGCTAGATAATTAGGTAAATCCCCGAAGCTCACATCATTTTCCCATCCAATGCATGCCATATCTCCCTTTTTTAGAGGGGAGGGGGGAAAGGCTATAGATGCACGGAGCAAGCCCCACTGATTTGCTGGGAGAAGGGTATGGTTTCTACCTTAAATTTGCTTTAATTGCTTTCTCCTTTTGAGGAGAGCTCGGAGTGGGGGAAGAGATGGGACGGAGATGCTAGCGTCCCACATGCCAAGCGATTGAAAGAGAGTGTGAAACTTCTTGGCTGCGATTGCAAACCAAATGGCAACAAAGAGAGAAAGGAACGGAGGAATTGGACGCCTTCCCACCAACTTCTACTACGATGGCATCCCTGACGTGGTCTCCAAACAAGAGTTCTTTCTTTCGCTCCTCTCCAAACTCCAGACCCGCCCCGAAAGATCGTTAGGGTAGAGTATTGATGGAAGTGACCAATCAATTTTCTGTGGTTAATTAAGAGAAGCGAGAGTGAGAGACATCCGTGCATAGCAGTCCAAAAAAAATGGCTGACGATAGTTCTATATTTTTTCCCCCAGGTCTCAATTTGTAGATCTTGTTAAATCTCATTCAATAACAGAGTTGGAAGGGACCTTGGAGCAGTGGTGGGTTTCAAATTTTTGTACTACCGGTTCCGTGGGCGTGGCTTGGTGGGTGTGGCTTGGTGGGCATGACATGGCTTGGTGGGCGTGGCAGGGGAAGATACTGTAAAATCTCCATTCCCACCCCACTCCAGGGGAAGGATACTGCAAAATCCCCACATCCTCCCGATCAGCTGGGACTTGGGAGGCAGGGAATAGATGGGGGCGGGGCCAGTCAGAATTTTTACTACCGGTTCTCTGAACTACTCAAAATTTCTGCTACCGGTTCTTCAGAACTGGTCAGAACCTGCTGAAACCCACCTCTGCCTTGGAGGTCTTCGAGTCCAACCCCCTGCTCAAACAGGAAATCTTATACTATTTCAGCAGAGGTGATATTCAGCCGGTGGTATTCACAACTTCTGGAGGCAAGTAGTTCCACTGATTAATTGTTCTCACTGTCAGGAAATTTCTCCTTCGTTCTAGGTTGCTTCTCTCCTTGGTTAGTTTCTATCCATTGCTTCTTGTCCTGCTTTCTGGTGCTTTGGAGAATAGCTTGACTCCCTCTTCTTTGTAGGAGCCCCTCAAATATTGGAGCAATGCTATCATGTTACCCCTACTCCTTCTTTTCATTAAACTGGACATACCCAATTCCTACAACCGTTCTTCATACGTTTTAGCCACCAGCTCCCTAATCATCTTCATTGCTCTTCTCTGCACTCTTTCTAGAGCCTCCATATCTTTTTCATATCATGGCAACCAAAACTGAGTGCGATATTCCAAGATTTCTTAAATCAAGCTGTTCAATCGCTGGAGAATTTGAAATTGGGAGGCGGAGAGTTTGAGAAGAGATGTTCCTGGCGTTTCTTTGGCGGAAAGAATCTTAATTGAGTTTAAGTTTACTTTATTGTCATTGCATCTTTTACAACGAAATTAAATACCATCTTCAGTGTACATTACACATAAGAAAACTATAAAAAATAAAACAAAAACACACATCATTCACATTCATTGCAATTGAAAACCCCTGATGTTGCATGAATATGGCACTATAGAGTAGAATTCAAGATAGTTACTGCTCTGGGATAGAAGCTGTTTTTCAGCCTATTTGTCCTTGTTTTTTATTGTCCTGTACCATCTGTTTTTATTATCCTGTAGATTGTAGGAAAGATCATTTGATTCAATAATGTAATTTCAATAGTAGTTTTAAGACTGATTGGGTAGATGCAGGGGTGACATTATAATATAATTCTAATCATATTTAATTTGTATTTCAAATTATTGTACTTTATTCCGATTTCATTTTAGATCGTATTTTATTCTAATTTCATTTTAAATTGTGCGTTATTCCAATTTCATTTAAATTGTTTTACCAAACTTTTGTAATAATTTTTTCCTGGAACTCTGCATTTTGATATGGCCCAAGGGCTAATCAATAAATAAAGATATATATATATATTATTTATTTATTTTTCATATTTGTATACCGCCCTACTCCCGAGGGACTCAGGGCGGTGAACAGCCATAAATAAATACAAAGACATACAAAAGTTAAAAACTATTAAAAAACAGATTAAATAATTTAGGTTTAGGTTCAAAGATTAAAACATCCAAATTTATCTAAAAGAGATTTAAAAACCCAATTTAAAAGCCAATTTAAAGGCCAATTTAAAAGGGAGAGTTAGGCCAGACCAGCCTGTTGGAATAAAAATGTTTTTAGGGCGCGGCGGAAGATGCGTAGGTCTTGGATCCTCCGTATCTTATAATATATATATTATCCTGTACCGTCTGCCAGATGGTAATAGTTCAAAAAAAAAAAAAAGGGGTGCCCAGGATGAAATGGATCTTTAAGAATGTTTTGAACTTCCATAAGGCAGCAGGAGCTATAAAGCTCTTCCAAGGAGGGGAGAGGTCAACCAATGATCCTCTGGGCAATGACGTTGACCCCTCTGGAGTGCTATCCTATCTGCCACTGTGCAATTGGCAAACCATACACAGGTGGCAGTAAATTAAAATATTCTCTATGGTGCAACAGCCTTTGAACAATGGTGCTGGAGAAGACTCCTGCAAGCCCCTTGGACTGCAAGGCAATCCAACCGGTCAGTCCTAGAGGAGATCAACCCTGACTGCTCTTTAGAAGGCCAGATCCTGAAGATGAAACTCAAATACTTTGGCCACCTAATGAGAAGGAAGGACTCCCTGGAGAAGTGCCTAATGCTGGGAATGATGGAGGGCAAAAGAAGAAGGGGACGGCAGAGAACGAGGTGGCTGGATGGAGTAATTGAAGCAGTAGGCGTGAGCTTAAATGGTCTCCGGGGGATGGTAGAGGACAGGAAGGCCTGGAGGAACATTGTCCATGGGGTTGTGATGGGTCAGATGTAACTTCGCAACTAACAAACAACAAAAGTCACAAGGAGTTTTTCATTCCGTTGTTCTTTTCCTGAGAAGTCTTAATAGCAGGTTGAAGGGAAATTTTGCACCTGGGATAGCATCTTGCACCGTCTTTGGCTATCCAGAGAAAGGTGGCAAAGCGATTGCAGCCCGTTTCAGCAAAGATAAGGATCCTGTCTCAAACTGTGCAATCCTTCGAGGAGCGAGTTCTTCTTTCCAAGCCGGGAAGAAAATCCTGCCTCTAGGCAATTAAACGCCTTTCATTTCAGGAAGAATAGTCCTAACTATTATGAAGTCCCAGACGGGGTTTCCTCTGAATGGCCTGAGCTTCTCGAGAGCTAAAACAAAAGGCCCCATTCCTTCTTCCGCCGAAAACCTTGTCCTGCTAATGTTTCGTTGAAGTGGCGCCAGTGAAGGGAACGAGAAGGAGAGGAGGATCGTTGGAGGAGAACTAAAATTAGGCCTCGCTTTATTAAATCCGGGGGGGGGGCTTTCCACTTAATGAAGTCATCGTAAACAGTCTCCCTCTCTTCCTCACTTTACGCAAGGAAGGAAAGAGGGGGAAAGGAGTCATTCTCTTTCAGCTTCAGGCAGTTTATGTGACTGATTCGTTTGGGCAGCCGCCTGGGTGGTCACAGGGCGGAAACCCCCCCACAGGCAAAAATTTAATGAAATGATGTGGACAGACGGTTGAGAGAGAAGGGGGCCATCTCTCTAATCATTTTGCTTTTCTGTAGCCAGGGACATCAAACGTGAATCTGTTTCTTTTCTTTTCTTTTCTTTTCTTTTCTTTTCTTTTCTTTTCTTTTCTTTTCTTTTCTTTTCTTTCTTTCTTTCTTTCTTTCTTTCTCTCCCTCCCACCTGCCTGCCTTCTTCTTCCTTCCTTCCTCTGTCCCTCCCTCCCTCCCCCTTCCTTCCTTCCTTCCTTTCTCTCTCCCTTCCTCCCGCCCGCCTGCCTTCTTCTTCCTTCCTTCCTTTGTCCCTCCCTGCCTCCCACTTTCTTTCTCTCTCTCTCCCTCCCTCCTGCCTTCTCCTCCCTCCCTCCCTTCCTCCCTCCCTCCCTCCCACTTTTCTTTTCCTTCCTTCCTTCCTTCCTTCCTTTCTCTCTCCCTCACTCCCTCACTCCCACTGTCTCCTTCCTTCCTTCCTTCTTTCCTTCCTTCCTTCCTTTGTCCCTCCTTGCCTCCCACTTTCTCTCTCTCTCCCTCCCTTCCTCCTGCCTTCTCCTCCCTCCCTCCCTTCCTCCCTCCCTCCCTCCCACTTTTCTTTTTCTTCCTTCCTTCCTCTGTCCCTCCCTCCCACTTTTCTTTCTTTCTTTCTTTCTTTCTTTCTTTCTTTCTTTCTTTCTTTCTTTTTCTTCTTTCTTTCCTTTCTCTCTCCCTCCCTCCTCCATTCTTTTTTCTTACTTTCTCTCTCTGTCTGTCTGTCTGTCTGTCTCTCTTTCTCTCCCTCCCTCCCTCTCTCTTTAAATTTTATTTATTGCAAAGATAACACTATCCCCACCCCCGCAAAAACAGAAAGGCAAAAAAACAAACAAAAACAAATTACAAACACACACACAAAAATAGAAAGTGTGCACAACATATATAGAACCATCATTAAACTTATATTGTTCACCCTGGTTGAATGTTGACAACTATGTCTCAAATAAATGTAATAATTCCCTTTCCCCCTTGACCAATGGGTTATAGATAATTATAACCTTTCTCCTCTGTACTTGCTATATTTACTATATTATTATTTTACAGCACAGTTCTTTAAAATGTATCTCATCTTTAGAAACCTAATCTCTTTTTGTCTTTGTCGTGGGGGGGGGGGCGGCTTTGGATGGCTAACCTGCTGAGATCTTATTTATTCTTTCTTGCAATATTCCCTAACATATGGCCCCTTGTATGGAAATCCCACAAAATAATAATAATAATCAAACAGCATCGTGTCAAACCATGCCTGAGGCACCAGTTTCAAAGACAATGATTTTTTTTAAACCATTGTGGGTTTTGTATGACGAATAAGCATTCACCTCTGTAAAAGTGTTACCATTTCTTCTGATTTGTAAACTGGTTAAATAAGATATTCTTCATTTTTGGGAAAGGGATGTCTTTACCGGTTGATGCATTTCATTACATAGAAAAGTGAATGCTAATGTATCGCATGAATTCCTGCCTATCCATGCTGTATGAGAGTTCGCTTTGATCACTGATCTCTTTCTGTAATGGATCTTGTTCATTAAATATTCCCCTTATGCTCTTATCTGTACTTCTCTTCACCACCACATCACAAAAAATCTCAATTCTCCTTTTCATCTCAATGACTTTCAGAGAAAGAAAGCGTATTCTTCTATATTCGGATGCCATTTTCTGAAAATTCATTTCTGTCCGTATTTACCTCAGGTCTAAAATTAACAGCCAAGTTCTGTAAGACTTTTGTTAGAGGGATGTGGGAATTTTTACGGAAAAAAATTCGTTGTAGTCATGTTGTCATTCAGAGACTGTGACGTGGCACCAACCTGATATTCTCTACCATTATTTCAGCACCAGGAAAAGATGAAAGAAAAAAAAAGAAATATTTCACTAGCTAGAATCGTAATCTCCCTGCTGAATTCACGTCCAGACAAATGGAAGAGAAAAACTGGAAGTAATTAAACTGGCTCCCCAAAATCGGAAAAGATGATCCGCACAGGTAAATATGATATATATATCAAGAAATTCTGAGGGATCTAATTTCTGAAGCACAAGACAATTCATACTAGACAACATTTTCCTTAGCAATATCTGAAAACGATGGCCGGGACATAAAAACTTAAATGTTACATTGGAAGACGGAGGCATTCAGCCCAAGCCAATAGATGTAAAATACGATGATACTTTTTAATGTATTTTAAACAACCATCCTATGAGCCTTTCGTTTCCCTCTCTACTGACCCATGGTTTCAGCACCATGGGGTTGAACAGCGACCCTGTTAGAAATTTGATGAAATATTCCCATCAGTGCTTGAATATGACAGAAAACAGAGCCCATGTTTGAGGTTAGCAGTTGTGTTTAAGGAAGGCACGTGTCAAAAGCCTTTATCATCGCCTCCCTCTCAGCCTTGCTGCACACCAGCATCAAACAGTTGTGTCAACCCCCGAAACCCACAAGAAACAATGCACTGTCCAACATTCAGGGACCTGCAGAAGTTTAACCACCTTGCCTGGCTTCACAACAACCATGATTCAGAATCCAGCTGAGCAAAGCTGGATAAAGAGAAGTCTACTGTTGACTTCACCCCATTCCTAAGAGGTCTGTAAGGGGCGTGCATAAGTGCACCAGCGTGCCTATCCTGCCTATCGTCCCTATCCTAATATTCCTTTTTACTTACTCTTTTCATGTGTTCAAATTATGTATATACTTTTACCTGTTATCTTATATATGCTTGACAAATAAATAATAATAATAATAATAATAATAATAATAATAATAATAATAATAATAATAATAATAATAATAATAAAAAAAAATAAACCACTGGTTTGAAAGAGGACTATTAAAAAGGCCATTTACGATTGGAAGAGATAACTGAACAGAGGATAGAGATGAAGC
>JAXLNS010000017.1:3343713-3346213 GCA_037215915.1 Pantherophis vulpinus | reverse complement strand
CTTTTTTTTGCTCTAATTCTTAAAACAACATCATGCCACTGGTTTTGCAATTAAGTCAGTTTATAGCTGGCCAACTCATTCCTCCATCATTCATTCATTCCAAAACTATTCTCCTTTCTTCCCACAAAGTGATAATTGGAGCGCAATCTTCCCAAATGAAATTCCACTTATAGCTGTTGGCAATAAGAGGCGCCACACATCAGATCCAACGCGTCATTTCGCAGAAGAACCTATTCAAACGTAATTGAACATCACGGAGATCAACTTCAAAGGACAAACGACATTTCCCAACCTCGAATACTCCAGAGTCTCGGACTACAATTTCCATCATCCTGAATCATCCTGGGGATAACCCAACACATCTGGATACCACTTGACTCAAAAAGACTTCTTTGTCAAACTTCCTTTCTTTCTTTGGATTATTGCGAAAAATTATTGGCAAAAATTATTGGCACCTCCACTTGGCTTGCTCCAAAGAAAAAGCATTTTTTAAAAAGAAAATATATCTCTAGTTTCAAGATGTCAACAATCTTGGAAAGTGTGGACATATTGTGTGGCATCCTGCTTGATTGAAAGCTTTTTTTGTGCAACGTTGAAGTTAACAGAAGTGTGCGAATGTGATCAGGAAACACGGTCTGATCTTTGGCATGTATAAATCTCATCCTGCCAGCTGCCAAATGTTCGGATCACCAGAATTTCCTGTAAAAAATCTTGTGGCTTCCAGTAAAACACACAAGAAGGGGACCATTTCTCTTCCACCTAAAGAGGCCTGCTATTGTTCATCAAATAAAGACATCTTTGCTAAAGTACCTCCTGGATTAATTTTGGAATGTTCTGAGCTCCAACTTTTCTTTTCGTCCCAAATGGTCTCTATTCTTGCCAAGTCCCTAAATTTTTATGGCCTCAAATAAAAATACTTTGCTTGAGCCACATGTTTCTTTTTTTTTTTTAAAGGGTTCTTTGTGATCTGGTCACAAATATTCTGGTCAAGCTACTGTAGGATGTCTGATAATCTCATTTATGTACAAGGAATTAACTCTCGGTTGCACCTGAAGTTTCCGCAAACAGAGATATTCAGGTAAATGTCAGGAGAAGAAGAAAACATCAAGGTACTTCACTGAGACATTTCTGGGGTGTATAATGTAAGCAGATAACCTTAGGGTGAGGATCTGAGGCTCACTGGAAAGCATTTAGTGAACATAAGGAGAACAGTTGCAGGAATTGAGTCTGTCTAGTCCAGAGAAAGGGATGCGGTGGCTCAGTGGCTAAGACGCTGAGCTTGTCAATCGAAAGGTCGGCAGTTCAGCGGTTCGAATCCCTAGCGCTGCATAACAGAGTGAGCTCCCGTGACTTGTCCCAGCTTCTGCCAACCTAGCAGTTCGAAAGCACGTCAAAAACGCAAGTAGAAAAATAGGGACCACCTTTGGTGGGAAGGGAACAGCGTTCCGTGCGCCTTTGGCGTTGAGTCATGCCGACCACATGACCACGGAGAATGTCTTCGGACAGCGCTGGCTCTTCGGCTTTGAAATGGAGATGAGCACCGCCCCCCTAGATTCGGGAACGACTAGCACATATGTGCGAGGGGAACCTTTACTTTTACTTTATTGTTTTTTGGATGCAGGTAAGTGCAGGGTGCACAGAGAGGCTCGGGGAGGGTGAAAAATGGGCCTGTTTCTAGCCTCCAGAGGGCCTCCAGAGCCTGGGGAGGCCGTTTTTGCCCTCCCGGAGGCTCAAGGAAAGCCTCCGGAGCCCGGGAAGGGCAAAAACGCCCCCTCTGCCATGGTTCAGGAGGCTGACTAGGCCACACCCACCACGTCCACATCCACCCAGCAACTGGGCAGAGAACCCCTTGCTAAAATGTTTGAAGCCCACCCCTGTCTATAGGCCTAAAAGAACTCAGAGCGGACGAAAGATTTGGGTTCCCATCAGCAAGGAAGACATTGCAAGTGGGATATCAATGGGAATTGCATTAGGTTGGTCTGTTGTAACAACAACGCATTCCGGATTTAATTGCGTTTGCTTCTTACCGGAAGAAAGCGAGGACCGATAGCGAGGATTTCAAGCCTTTCGACACAAGAGATGAGAAATTTCCCAACCGGATGACGTTATGCGACCCATCAAAGAAAGATAGCTCAAACACAATTGCATCTGATGAGTTAAATATTGGCTAGCCTACACACACTGCGATAGGATGCCTATAATAGTCTGGAAATGATCTAATTATGGAAGGTATTATTGGAACAATATGCTTTGGCACTTTCTCTGCAACTCCAAAAAGTCAGCTCCAATTGCTTATTCAATATCAGACATGCTACTATGGAAAGAATGTATTTTTAGGCACCGGGCCTGCTATTTCATCAAGATTGCGATATTCCCGAAGAACAAATGGGGAGCGTTAACAATGGATCCCTGATTATAGCTTGCCTTTATCAACAGCTGGGTGGTCTTTTTCCCACCACCTTTTTTTTTTTGCTTTGACTTCCATTCTTCCTTGAAGACA
>JAXLNS010000017.1:3311213-3336213 GCA_037215915.1 Pantherophis vulpinus | reverse complement strand
AGAATGGAATGGAATGGAATGGAATGGAATGGAATGGAATGGAATGGAATGGAGTGGAGTGGAGTGGAGTGGAGTGGAGTGGAGTGGAGTGGAATGGAATAGAATAGAATAGAATAGAATAGAATAGAATAGAATAGAATAGAATAGAAAAGAAATCTTTACGGGCCAAGTATGATTGGACACACAAGGAATTTGTCTCCCCTGCCTAAACTCACAATATGCATATAAACAGCAAGTAATAGATCGTAGATCATAAATCATCATAAGATACAAACAGCAAGTGATAAATCCTAATATACCAATAGTAGAAGGTAGTAGGAAAGATGAGACGGTGAGAAAGTAGAGAAGTTGAGAAAGATTAGAAGGATAATAGCGATATAGCTTACTACATGAGTAAATATCTTTAGGCATAAGACAGTGCTGTGGGAGTTAGGTGCTTAGCAGAGTGATGGCACAGGGGGGGGATTATTTATTTATTTATTTATTTATTTATTTATTTATTTATTTATTTATTTATTTATTTGTCAAGCATGTATAAGATAACAGATATAAGTATAAACATGATTATGAATACAGGAAATGGATATGGATAAATGGGGACAGTAGGACAGGGATGGTAGGCACACTGGTGAACTTATGCATGTCCCTCACAGACCTCTTAGGAATGGGGTGAGGTCCACGGTAGACAGTCTAAGGTTGAAGCTGTGGAGGTTTGAGGATGTAACCACAGAGTCAGGTAGTGCATTCCAGGCGTTGACCACTCTGTTGCTGAAGTCGTATTTTCTGCAATCGAGTTTGGAGCGGTTTACCTTGAGTTTGTATCTATTGTTTGCCCGTGTATCGTTGCAGTTGAAGCTGAAGTAGTCATTGACAGGTAGGACATTGTAGCAGATAATTTTGCGCACTCCGTTTAGGTCAGACCGAACGCGGCGTAGTTCTAAATTGTCTAATCCCAAAATTTCAAGCTTGGTGGCATAAGGGATTCTGTTGCGAGCAGAGGCTTGCTGATTGAGCATGCTGCTTCATCCCTTAACCCTTGCTCAGCGTCTTGGGTTCTCCAGCTCCTAGTTCACCCCAGATTTATGCCAGGGACTAAAACATGACATCATCTCTACAGCTCTATTCCCATCAACAGTCCGGCTTCTCCAGATCGTGAATATCCAAAGCAGCTTGCGTTCTCTTTCCTGCCTCGGCCCCAGCTTGATACGCCTTCCTCTTTCACCGATCACGGAGTCCTTTGTCTTAGCAAGAAGGCTACACGCTGTTTCTTAACCGCAAGCAACTTTTTAATATATATATATATATATATATATACAAGAAAATACCCAGAGTCTAAGTTTTCAAATGGACAAGCCACAATGCAGCAAAAGGAGATCATTATGCAGTTGGGTTTCATTTCCTGTTCGGAGGCCAAAAAGAACCTTTGGAGAAAAAGATGTTGAAACAGCAAAAAAAAAAAAAAAAAAAAAATCTGGATTTTTTTTAAAAAAAATGCTTTTCAGATGTGAAACGAGCGGGGAAAGCATCCTTTGCCTCCGGTCCCCGCCCTGCCCCCCTGAACCCTTGCAAAAGACCCAGAATCCCATTAAAATCCGTAGCCTACGAGATCATTTCCCAGGATTGTTTTAACGGAGAAATCTGCAACCTTTGCAAATTCTTCTTTCTTTGCCACCCCCGGAGAAATCTTTCTGAAGACCAAAAAAAAAAAAAAAAAAAAAAAAGCAAAGTTCCCTCTTGGCCTTTTGCTTTCTGGCTGTTCTTTGGCAGCCGGGAGGTTTTCCTTAGATTTTTTTCTTAATGGTCTGAATGACCTTTTCTTTCTAAAGGAGAGGAGTCAGTCAGATCTCGGCGAGGTCCAAAAAGAGGGCTTCTGAATGAGGAAATGTTGAACCCCGAGACATCGTGTATTCCCAGGGCTCGAATGTAAGAACAAAGAAGATATAATTTTTCCGACCAGGAACATCTTTTCTGGCTGGGGATGAAGAGGAAAGAGGGGGTGGAAGCTTCCTTGCTTCAGGTTTGGAAATGGGCTGTGAATTTATGTGGCCAAAATGTTCCGACAAGGACGTAGTTGTAGGAGAAAAGCAAGCAGAACTAGGGAGACTAAAGGGGTGGAGTCAAATATGTCATCAGTTTAGAATCCTTAAAGGTAAAGGTTCCCCTCGCACATATGTGCTAGTCATTCCCGACTCTAGGGGGCGGTGCTCATCTCCGTTTCAAAGCCGAAGAGCCAGACTCTGTCCAAAGATGTCTCCATGGTCATGTGGCCGGCATGACTCAATGCCGAAGGTGCACGTAACGCTCTTACTTTCCCACCAAAGGTGGTCCCTATTTTTCTACTTGCATTTTTTTTTTACGTGCTTTTGAACTGCTAGGTTGGCAGAAGCTGGGACAAGTCACGGGAGCTCACCCCATTACGCGGCACTAGGGATTTGAACCGCTGAACTGCCAACCTTTCTGATCGACAAGCTCAGCGTCTTAGCCACTGACCCACCGCGTCCCTCTAAAAACGAATATAAATACAAGTAAAAAATTACTACATTGGTCAAACTTACAATCCTTATCTCGTGCTAATTTAGTACTGACTGTCAGTTGATTCTCCTGTATAGGTTTGAATCAATCTTCTGTGCAGCAACTCAATGTAAGGTCTTAACCCAGTGATGGCTAACCTTTTCCAGACCGAGTGCCCAAAGCATGTGCCGGGATCCCCAAAATGCAATGCGCACGCAGCCCCTGCACATGCGCACCACCAAGAACCCCACAGTCCTCCTCCTCCTCCTTTTCAAAACCCAACTCCCTTCTAGCACTGATGACATTACCTAGTTGGCTAATGAAACGTCTGCAAGAAAACCACCAAGCTCAAGAGAGCACCAGAGACCCCTCATTTAGCTACAAATATCCTCCTAATTATTAGAGCAGAATGCCGAACTCAGATCTAATGGGGATCAAACCCCCCAAATAATCAACTCATACTTCAGCTTTGGTCTCATTTCTCCCCTTCCCGGTGAACATTCAAGAGTGTTTACCGGAGGAAACAAAAGATCCCTTCATACTTTCTTAGCATTTCCATATGTTTATCTGACTTTTACAAGGGCTGAAGTTACCCTTTATTGCTTGTTGCAAATTCCCAGACACTTTTTGACAAGTTGGTGACCCCCCCCCCCCCATTCATTTGCTCCACTTCCCTGCTAGACTCACACCCACCCCACCCTCCTCCTCCCCAAAAAAGGGAGGAAGGTCTCAAGATATTCAGAGTGCGACTCTGGGCCTCTGAGATGCTTAACCCTCCAGCCCAGAATAGAAGGGAGGCGAAGTTGATGGACTGGATTTAAGATCTCACCATCAAAATGAGCTGAGCCTTTCATGAAAGAGGGAAAAGCTTCAGCAACCATCCAATGTTTGATAAACCAATAGATTTTTTTTAAAAAAATAAGTTTTTATTTTATCGTATAACATACAAAAATTTCACATTCAATCGAACAGTGTGTTGTCTGGGTACAAATCATTTTAGAAAATAATAATCAAAGTGTTTACAACAATATTCATTGCAGGAAGAAGAAGAAGGAGGAAGAGGAGGAGGAGGAGGAGGAGGAGGAGGAGAAGGAGAAGGAGAAGGAGAAGGAGAAGGAGAAGGAGAAGGAGAAGGAGAAGGAGAAGGAGAAGTTTATTGATATTGCTGTACCAGGAGACACCAGAGTTGAAGAAAAAGAACTGGAAAAAAACGAAATATCGCGACCTAGCCATCGAAACTACACGGCTATGGATAGGTAGATTAATCTAGTTTATGATTGATTAAATGAAATACCTTGTATTTTGCTCTGGGAAGTCTGGGGGGGAGGGGGGGATGAGGGGGGGAAAGTGTGGGGGGAACATGGGGGGGGGAAGAAAATTTTTGTATTTTTTTTTTTTTTGTAAAACTTTTCAATAAAAAAAAAAGAAACTACACGGCTATGGATGAAACATGTAACAGTGATACTCATTGTCATTGGGGCTCTTGGTACCATGTCCAAGAATCTTATAAGATACTTCAACAAATTGCAGCTTCCTGCAATAACGCCAGCGGAACTGCGAAATCTGTGCTACTCGGAACATCATACATCTTAAGAAGGTACTTGGTTGATACCTAGGGCGCTGGCAACAACCCGTATCAACCATTAGCGCCAGTCAATGGTATTTGTGATGCATTTTTGAATGTTCAGTTGACTGAGTTTCATGTTTAATGAATAAAGTAAATAAAGTAAATAAAGTTAATTATTATTATTATTATTATTATTATTATTATTATTATTATTATTATTATTATATAATGATGATGATGATGTTTACTTAACCATTTTAATATACCTTCCTTATATCACTGATCCTTCTATATATTTCCCTGTTTCTAACTTCTGCTTTTGTCAGCTAACCATTGATAAAGTAAGTCCCAAGTCGAAAAATATTCAGTTCCTTTCTTTTCCTTAATTATAAGTGTTAGCTTATCCATTTCTGCACATTCTAATTTTTTTTTTTTTAATCACATTTTCATCTGTTGGGATCTTTTCACTTTTCCATTGTTGTGCAAATACAATTCTAGCTTCAGTCAGTACACGTAAAATCAAATAAGACATTCCCTTTATTGTACTTATCTGGTAAAATGTCCAAGAAAAATGTCTCTGGTTTTCAGTCAATATGCTGTTTTATCATTTTTTTTCCCCAAGCCCTGTATGTATTTTTATCCAATATTTTTTTTCCGCTTTTTGACATGTCCACCAATAAACCAATAGATTTTTCAAGTTTCATACTAGCCTGCGGCAAACACCACTGTCTCTTTTGCTGAGGTTGCTTCAGTCATCCTTCAGATTCTGTTGACTCCTGTAAAAAAGGAAGCCAAGTCCTTCTAAAATCTGGTTGCTAACCTGTGATTAGGGAGGGAGGAACCTAAACCCTAGTTAAATGCTGAAGTGGTTTTGGGGTTTGAATGAGACCGCTCTGGTTTCAGGGGCGGGATGAGTGAATCCTTCGGGATGAATTTCACTTCGGCCAGTCCTAAAACATATGAAGAACGGTTGCAGGAAGTGGGTAGGTCTAGTTTAATGAAAAGAAGGACTAGGACAGCGATGGCTAACCTTTTTGCCATCGCGTGCCCAAAAGTGTAGGGAGCGTGGGTGGGGGGTCATGCACATGCGTACCCACACCCATAATTCAATGCACCCTGTGCATGCGCCCACAACTCCCCCTGTGCTCCCCCCCTTTTGGCATGTGATGGCCCGGTGGGCTCGGTAGGCCCGTTTTTCTCTCTCCCCAGGCTCCAGAGGCTTTCTAGGAGCCTGGGAAGGGAGAAAACAGCCTTCCCCACTCCCCCAGAGGCCCTCCAGAGGCCGGAAATAGCCCATTTCCTGACTTCCAGTGGGCCCGGAAGGCCCGTTTTTCACCCTCCCCAGGCTCCTAGAAAGCCTCTGGAGCCCTGGGAGGGTGAAAAACGGGCCTTCCAGGCCCACCGGAAGTTGGGAAACGGGCCGTTTCCAGCCTCTGGAGGCCCTCTGGAGCCCGGAAACAGCCGGTTTCCCGACTTCCAGCAGGCCCAGAAGACCCAAAAATCAGCTGGTCAGCACATGCATGCACACTGGAGCTGAGCTAGGGCAATGCTCACATGCCCACTGATATGCCTCCGCATTCCACCTGTGGCACACATGCCATAGGTTCGCCATCACAGGACTAGGGAGTGACACGGTAGCAGTGCTTCAATATCTAAGGGGCTGCAGCAAAGAAGAGGGGGTAGTCAACCTATTCTCCAAAGCACCTGAAGCAGGGGTGGGCTCCAGATCTTTCAGCAATGGGTTCGCTGCCTCTGTTGCTGGGTGGGTGTGGCCATAGTAGGCGTGGTCTAGTCAGCCGCCTGCACCATGGCAGGTGGGGGGACATTTTTCGCCCTCCCCAGGCTCTGGAGGCTTTTTTTGAGCCTCCAGGAAGGTGAAAACTGCTTCCCTTGGGGTCCGGAGGCCCATTTCTAGACTTCCAGAACCGCCATTAGGCCTGTTTGTTTGTCCTCCTAGACCCACCGCACGACCCCTGCACTTACCTGGAATGATGAACGGGCCACGTGGAGACTCCTTGGAGGGGCGGGGCAGGGTGGGCGTAGCCATCCAGGGGTGGCATTTGGAGGTTCGCCGAACCCTGGTGAACTTTGGCTAGAGGGTCGCCCGAACCCTGCCGAACCCCCAGGACCTGAAGGCAGGACAAGAAGTAACAGATGGAAACTAATCCAGGAGAGAAGCAACCTGGAATTAAGGAGAAACTTTCTAACAGTGAGAACAACTGTTGGGACCCACTGTTGAGAACAACAGTGGGAACAGCTTGCCACTAGAAGCTGTGGGTGCACCATCACTGGAGGTTTTTAAGAAGAGAGTGGACAACCATTTGTCTGAAACGGTATAGGGTCTCCTGCTTGAGCAAGGGGTTGGACTAGAAGACCTCCAAGGTCCCTTCCAACTCTAATATTCCGTTGTTCTGTCCCCACCCCCCCAAAAATGCCAACACTCTGATCCATTTCCGTGCCGGTTTTATTTTGCAATTTTATTTTGTTCACTTTCTGAAGAAGCAGAACATGCAAATAATTCAGAAGGTTCTACTTCAACAATCAAGAGAATTCCAAATGATCATCATAACCATGTCATAGCAAGAGAACCCCATAAAACAAACAAACAAACACACACAGAGAGAGACATACACAGACACATACACAATCTCACACCAACACAATGCTGGGAAACATGATTCAGAATAGAATAGCCCTTTGGGATGTGAACGGAATTCCTTGTTTTCTAGTGACTCACGAAACCTCAGTCTCCCACAGAAAACAGCTGCCGGAATAAGAGAATTAAAAAGGAGGTGCGACCTTCAGACAAGTTAAACAGATCACACAGATTTTTTTTTTTTTTAAAAAAAAATGTGTCTGCGCAATCCATCATAGTTAATGGTCCTTTTTCAAAATGATGATCTGGTGTGAGCCTACAAGTCCAAGTAACCTAAACCGAGGCTATAATCTGGAAATCATTCATCAGATGCACAGCTGCCTCCTCTGAAGGGCATGAAGAAGCTAAGAACAATAATCAATAATGTAGCATGCAGGTCTTCACTATATGAAGGAAGGAAGGGATAGGAATGGGAAGGAAGGAAGGGACAGGAATTGGAAGGAAGGAAGAAAAGGAAGGAAGGAAGGAAGGGATAGGAATGGGAAGGAAGGAAGGGACAGGAATTGGAAGGAAGGAAGAAAAGGAAGGAAGGAAAGAAGGGATAGGAATGGGGAGGAAGGGATAGGAATGTGACGGAAGGAAGAATGGGATAGGAATGTGAAGGAAGGAAGAGATAGGAATGGCAAGAAAGGAAGGAAGGAAGGAAGGGAGGGAGGGAGGGAGGGAGGAAGGAAGGAAGGAAGGGATAGGAATGGGAAGGAAAGAAGGGACAAGAATGGGAAGGAAGGAAGGAAGGAAGGAAGGAAGGAAGGAAGGAAGGAAGGGATAGGAATGGGAAGGAAGGGATAGGAATGTGACGGAAGGAAGAATGGGATAGGAATGTGAAGGAAGGAAGAGATAGGAATGGGAAGAAAGGAAGGAAGGAAGGAAGGGAGGGAGGGAGGGAGGAAGGAAGGAAAGAAGGAAGGAAGGAAGGATCGAAGGAAGGGATAGGAATGGGAAGGAAGGAAGGGATAGGAATGGGAAGGAAGGAAGGAAGGAAGGAAGGAAAGAAGGAAGGAAGGAAAAAAGCAGGATGGGCTCCTGTCATAGCAACATCTTCGTTATTTCTGCTCAAAAGAAAGCAGGCTTAGAATGCAACTGAAAAATGGAGCTTTGGCTGGAAGAAAACTTTCAGCAAATTTTGTTAAAAAGACCTTGGCTTCACAATTACTAAAATTGCTTCTGGGCAGTTTCATTTTAGGTCTACATCGTCTTCAGTTTCAGAGGATGTAAGACCACAACAGCGGTTGAGTTCACATAAGGAGAATGACAACACAAGACCGTTTCCCCTTAAATGTTCTCACAAGGTGGAATGAGAAGGCGTACAGATTTAGTCTTCCCTTCTACACACTTGTTTGCAAACTGCAAGTAATCAAAACTTCACGTTTCACTTAGCAATGTAAATTTTGGGCTCCATTGTGGTCATATGTTGAGGGCTACCTGTATAAAACTATTCAACACAAACGGATAAGAATGGGTGACAATTCCATGTACATTAAAACTGCACAGCATCACCAGTGATGTACAACATGCAATAACGCTTCATTTTTCAATATGTGTAGACTACCCCAATTAATTAGCGCCCCAGGCAGTGAAAAAGTCAGGAATTAGCAGGACAGCAGTACGAAGATAATCAACAATACAATCAGCAAAAGAGTAAGGATGGAAGAGTCCAGGGTCAACAATATAGCACAGCAAATGCTACCATGAAAGAGTCAAAGGTAGACAAGGCACAACAGACAAACAGGGAAAGATTAAAAATAGCCACAATGTAAAATAGAACCAGGGCATGACTGAAGATCCATTCCAATGTTGTGCTCTGGAGGAGGAGGAGGAGGAAAAGGAAGGAGGAGGAAGAAGGAGAAGGAGGGAGGAGGAGAAGGAGGAGCAGGAGCAGGAGCAGGAGGAGGAGGAGGAGGAGGAGGAAGAGGAGGGAGAAGGAGAAGGGTAGAAGGAGGAGGAGGAGGAGGAGGAGGGGAGAAGGAGGAGGAAAGAAGAAGAAGGAGGGAGGGAGGAGGGAGAAGAAGGAGGAGGAGAAGAAGAAAGGATTAGGAGGAGGAGGAGGAAGAGGAGAGGAGGAGGAGGGAGAGGAGGAGGAGGAGGAGGAGGAGGAGGAGGAGGAGGAGGAGGAGGAGGAGGAGGAGGAGGAGGAGGAGAAGAAGAAGAAGAAGAAGAAGAAGAAGAAGAAGAAGAAGAAGAAGAAGAAGAAGAAGAAGAAGAAGAAGAAGAAGAAGAAGAAGAAGAAGAAGAAGAAGAAGAAGAAGAAGAAGATGATGATGATGATTTTCTCCAGCACACAGAATTGTTTCTGCGCACCGGAATGTATCCAGCATTTAAATTATACGCCACATATTAGAAGTGATTCCCAGTCTCTCTTTAAATTGTCAGCAAATCGAAGTGTCCACAAATCCTTCTTTTCAAACATTTCCAGCAATGCCGTGTCAATCAGGGCAGACGAGTGAAGGCAACCAGTTCTTGGATTCTTTCTGATGAATTATGGCCCTGTCACCATACTGAACTTTTTAAGGGCAGAAGCACTCTTGATTTCGATCCAAACAAAATTGCGCAAAAGAAGACTCTCTTTTTTTTGCTATTTTCTGCTTTTTTTTAGGAAAAAGAAATGTTGAAAAAATAAACCGACTGGTTACCAACCAATCAGAGTCATATTTCTGATTTAGAAATGTTTTCTCTTGCTTGAGAAAAAGGGCTTTCTGAAGAGTGCTATTGATTTGGGGACATGACCTTTCAAAATTTATTTATTTGTTTATTTTTAAAATTAGAAGAGAGTTGGAGAATTCGAACTTTCTGGTAGGAAAGGACGAGAAGCCCCTGTGTTGATCTTCTCCCTGTTGTTTTTTTTTATCATCCCCAAAAGGCAGCTGGTTGCCCCCAAGATTTATCTGTACAATTGGCTCAGAAGTATCTCAGATAGTTTAGAGAAGGATGGACCTCAGGGAGTGGAGGTCTGCTTTGGATTCGGAATGTCCAAGGTTGAATCGTGGGCATTTGGAAATTATAGAGGATGCCACCAGTCCATACAGATCAGCCCATGGTCCTCCAGAAGTGACTGAAGTCCAGTTTCCATCAGCACTAATTAAGGATGGAAAGTGAAGGAGGCATTCATGTAACAACATCTGAAGGTCCAATAGAGTAGGTCGTTCCCCACCTCTCTTTCTTCTCTCTTGCTTGCTTCCTTTGTCTCTCTCTCCTTCTCTCTCTTTCCTCTCTCTCCGTTCTTTTATTTCTTATTCTCTCTACTTCTTTCTTTCTTTCTTTCTTTCTTTCTTTCTTTCTTTCTTTCTTTCTTTCTTTCTTTCTTTCTTTCTTTCCTTTCTCATGTCAATCTTGCTCTAAGACAGACAAGCTTCCTTTGAAAATCAGGGATGATGGGGAAAGTTTTTCATTCATCCAAAGACAGTCCCATCTCTAAACAAGAAGCATTCAATGGTCTTTTCCCATCCCCTCCCCTTCCTTTGGCAAAATCTTCATCAGATGATCTCATCTTTGGACAGTTTCCACCGTACATCAACATGAAGACCAAAAAAAGAAAGAAAGAAAAATGCTAATTAATCATTAAACGGTTTCTGCAAAACCTCATAGGCTAACAGAACATTTGGTGAGCAATTGCCTTTGTCTGCAGAAGGGGCCAAAAGTTGCTTTATTTCTCTCCCCTGGCACGCTTTTGAGATGGACAAACATGAGATCTACTGTTCCACTTCATTCACGTCTCCTCTCCTTCGTTGTGACTTACACTATAAACAAGGGAAACTTGTCTCCATCCAACGAAACCGCCTGCATTCTCATCCTAAGACTGTGTGTACTCTTTCGAGACTTTGTGAAAATTCACAACACAACACCAATGAGCTCTACTGGACACTTGAGTGGTTTTGGATGACATCATTGCTTTGTCTCATTAAAGGGTTAGGGTGGGAGTCTAGATTTTTCTTCTAAAGAGTTTTACCATGGGTGGCAAAATGTCTAGCTATTCCTCTTCTCTCCCTTCTCTTCCAGGAGAGCAAAACCTAAGATAGTAGAATAGAATAGAATAGAATAGAATAGAATAGAATAGAATAGAATAGAATAGAATAGAATAGAATAGAATAGAATAGAATAGAATAGAATAGAATAGAATAGAATAGAATAGAATAGAATAGGAGAAAGCATGGAATACAATAGAAATAGAAATAGAATAGGGAATGTGGAATGGAATGGAATGGAATAAAATGGAATAGAATAGAATGGAGTGGAGTGGAATGGAGTGGAGTGGAGTGGAGTGAAGAATAGAGTAGAGTGGAGTGGAGTGGAGTGGAGTGGAGTGGAGTGGAGTGGAGTGGAGTGGAGTGGAGTGGAGTAGAGTAGAGTAGAGTGAAGAATAGAGTAGAGTACAGTACAGTACAGTAGAGTGGAGTGGAGTGGAATGGAATGGAATGGAATGGAATGGAATGAGGAATGTAGAATGGAATAGAATAGAATTCTTTATTGGCCAAGTGTGATTGGACACACAAGGAATTTGTCTTTGGTGCATAAGCTCTCTGTACATAAGGAGAATAAAATATATTCATCAAGAATAAAAAGATACAACACTTAGTGATAGTCAAGGTTACTAATAAGCTATCAAATCGTACTAGGAAACAAGTAAAAACAATATAAATTGAAATACAAGCAACATGGTTTTAGTCATAAGTGGAAGGAGATGGGTGGTGGGAACGATGAGATTAATAGTAATGCAGACTTAGTGAGTAGTTTGACAGTGTTGAGGGAATTATTTGTTTAGCAGAGTGATGACATTCAGGAAAAAATTGTCCTTGTGTCTAGTTGTTTTGGTGTGCAGTGGCCTATAGCGTCTTTTTGAGGGCAGAAGTTGAAACAATTTATGTCCAGGATGCGAGGGGTCTGTAGATATTTTCACAGCCCTCTTTTTGACTTGTACACCATACAGATCCTTAATAGAAGAAATGGAACAAAGAAGGTATTTTCAAGAAACCATCCAGGTATGTCTGACGTGCATTTCCAGACATTAGGACAGAGAACAGGGAGATGAGTGATCAACTCCATGGAAACAGTTGACATAACCATTGTCTGAATTCCCTGAAGACTGACTCTTATTGTCTTTTCAGTAACCACAATTATAACAAATCCAATCCAATGAGCGACCGCTTCCATACAGCTTTTTCCTCCTAAAAAAGAAGAACATTTGTAGCTCAGGGTTGAAATGAGACATCCCTTCCAGTTCTATTCTGAGTTGAGTTGAAAGAACAAGTCCACCAAGCAACATCTATCTGCAGCTTTAGAGTAGCTTTAGCCTCCTTGAAGTAGCCCCATAAGCAGTGGTGGGATTCAGCCAATTCGCATCACTTTGGGAGAACCGGTTGTTAACTTTCGGAGCAGTTTGGCAAACTGGTTGTTGGAAGAAATCATCAGGGCAGAGAACCGGTTGTTAAATTACTTGAATCCCACCACTGCCCATAAGATTGTACACCCAAAGATTATCCTGATCTGTTCTTTTTTTCATCTTCTCTCCAGGTTCTTACATTTTATCTTTTGCGTCCCCATCTTCACTGCAGATCCTCTCCTTGCTACCACTGAGAGCGTTCAAGAAGGACTGTCTTTCTGGTTCTGCCTTCTCAGGCCTCATCTCGGCGAGGAGCTTGGCACAAATCAGGCATTTGAGGCCTATGAGATCATCTGTTTAAATTTGAAAGGCTCAGCAAACGTGATTAAAAGGCTGCTTAACCCTTAACCAGGGGTGGGAGAAGCAGTGGTTTGGAGGCTTGGCATCCTTCAAGCCGTCTCGGGAGGAAGGGGTAGCCCGTTTCTAAGGCAGCCGAAAAAACTCTCAGAATTGTTATCGGCCGTAATTTCAAGCCATGACGCTTTGGCATTTAAAACCAATAAACAACAAAAAAAAATCATTGAATTATGTCTTCCAAATCTATTCTAGAAGATGAAACTTATACTTTTTTTTTTTCCCAAAGCAAAAGCTAGATTTGATTTTTGAGTGACGCGCTCAGGCCTCGGTCCAAAATATAACATCCACGGTCTGGAACCGTACCCAAAAAAAAGTGAAAAATAACCACAGGTATGGCACCGATTTGAATTTAGTGAGTGCCACCCACTTTTCCCATAAATAACGGAACTCTCCATAATCCAAGTTGAACTGGAGTCTTTGCAAACCCCCCAAAAAGGGGAGAAGGACGGAGGCTACATGTTGATATAGTTATGCCCCCGTTCTGGCGTAAGGCATCGCCTTATATTTCTGAAAAGAGAAACAGCCAAAGCACAAACATGCGTAAGCCATAAAAAGACCTCACAGTTTGCATTTCAGCCTCTCCGTCTTCTGGAAAAGCCATATATATCTAAGGAAATAGATATAGTGAAATACTAGAATTAGTAGAAACTTGCTAATTGTTTCCTGCCAGTTCTATAGAACCAGTGCGAACCGGGGGCAACTCACTACTGGTATGATGTCTTTGTATACCTGCATGCTGTAAATATTTGTTCCCTGTGACACTGACATATACAATATGCAAGGGCCTGGTGGTTCAGCAGACTAAAAGCATTGTGATTAACACCAGCTGTCTGCAATTACTGTAAGTTCGAATCTCACCAGGCTCAAGGTTGACTCAGCCTTCCATCCTTTCTAAAGTAGGTAAAATGAGGACCCGGTTTGTGGGGGCAATAAGCTGACTTTGTATAAATATACAAAAGTATGAAGGCTATTGCTTAACGCATTGTAAGCCGCCCTGAGTCTCCGGAGAAGGGCGGCAACCATTTAGAGACGAGCCAGCTGTGTGCAGCAGCTACCAAAAAAGCCAACACAGTTTTGGGCTGCATAAACAGAGGGATAGAATCAAGATCACATGAAGTGTTAATACCACTTTATAAGGCCTTGGTATATTGCATTGGAATATTGCATTCAGTTTTGGTCGCCACAATGTAAAAATGATGTGGAGACTCTCGAAAGAGTGGAGAGAAGAGCAAGAAAGATGATTAGGGAACTGGAGGTTAAAACATATGAAGAACGGTTGCAGGAACTGGGTATGTCCAGTTTAATGAAAATAAGGACTATGGGAGACATGATAGCAGTCTTCCAATATTTGTGGGGCTGCCACAAAGAAGAGGGAGTCAAGCTATTCTCCAAAGCACCAGAAGGCAGGACAAGAAGCAATGGGTGGAAACGAATCAAGGAGAGAAGCAACTTAGAACTAAGGAGAAATTTCCTGACAGTGAGAACAATTAATCAGTGGAACTACTTGCCTCCAGAAGTTGTGAATGCTCCAACACTAGAAGTTTTTAAGAAGATGTTGGGTAACCATTTATCTGAAGTGGTGTAGGGTTTCCTACCTGGGCAGAGGGCTGGACTAGAAGACCTCCAAGTTCCTTCCAACTCTTCTATTCTATTCTATTCTATTCTATTCTATTCTATTCTATTCTATTCTATTCTATTCTATTCTATTCTATTCTATTCTAAGAGGCTCTACCCTGTTTGGGGGGGGGATACACAAACCAAATTCCAGGGAATACACAAATCAGAGATGCCAGAATTGGAGGTTTATGACTTTCCTAAACAATATAAAAGGGATTCACATTTCCTCTCTTGTTTGTAGTTGTTACCTGCATGTATCTTGTATGTGTTTGGAACAGCCAACCATTTAAACTTGATCAAGATTAAATACCATTTTACTCAAGCCTCTGTTTAAGTTTCTTGTTCGTTGAAACAATCATCCTTACATCCAGCAACTCAATGCCCAGACCTCAGCCGGGATGGCGTAAGCAGAGACTGCTGAGTTATGAATATTATTCAGAGCTGCTGAGGTTGCTGGGGAAAATATCTCCATTCAGTCTGCTCGGCACAGTTGGACCAGCGCGTTCCTATAAAAGGATGTGATTTATGAGCTGGGATGGGGGGGGAGAAAAAAAATGAGCTTGCTAGACTCCAGTTCTTGGTTGTATTATTCATTGTACTTCATAAAAAAAACAAGGACTTCGGTGCAATTGTGTTTCGCACTGATTCTTTGCCAGGTCTCAAATGTCCATATTCCACAGTCGAACAGACACACTTTTGAGAATTCATCGGGGAAGGGGGGAAATCACCTTCACTGGCTTTTATTTACCTCTCATGAAGCATCACGTGGTCCAATGAACAGTAGTGGCCAAAATTGTGGAAACCTTTTGGGGGGAAAGTGTATTTTCTAAAACTAGCTAATAACACCACTTTTTTTGGGGGGGGGAATAGTACCATAAAATTCTATATCAATGGAAAGATAATTTAATCAAGAACGTTATGTGATAACTTTTATGAAGGATTTGCTATTAGAATAGTAGTTACAGTATAAAGAAGAAAAGCGAAACATGTAGAAAAAACGAGATTATACAAAAATGATCACCATAGAAAAAACGAGATATACCAAAATGATCCCCATGTCACTGAATCCTTAGTTGGGTCACCTTTAGCATGAATTATGGCCTTACGACATCTTCCCATGGAGTGAATCAAGTCTTTTAGTTCTGCAGCTGTTATCATGTGAAACCAAGATTGAACGATGGCTTCTATTAACTGGGTTTTATTGCTGGGTCGCTTCTGACTAACAAGTTTCTTTCGTCGGCTCCATCGATTTTCCATTGGGTGAAGGTCTGGGCCATTCCAGCAGTGGAATAGGATTATCTTGAAACTCCAAAAAATTATTATTAGTGTTTTAGCCATCAAACCTCACAAAGCCTTTTCCCAAAAGGCTTCCACAATTTTGGCCACTACTGTAATTAGCTCGCCAAAGTTATGGTGGCTGCCTGAACCTTGATTGTTTGCAATTACTACTCTGGCTAATCCAAAAGTAGGTTTATTCCAGGAGATTAACATGTTAATGTAAATGAAAGGGCTGCTTATAAATGCATGTGCATTGAAGCGTGATCAAGCCCTTATAGCAAGCAAGCTTTTGCATGTAAAGTTTGCCCCATCCCATATAAAGTCAGATTTAGGGATTGAAGGAAAAAAGGCAGAGATTTGTTCCCTTGCAAAAGATCTCATCCCTACACGGATCCTTATTCTTCCTCCATGGCTCCATTTATCCTGGCTGTAATAAAAGTGATTCCATTCTGATCCTTCGCCTATAAAAGGAAATGAAAGTTAATACACATGTTTTATTATCTAGTGACTAAGTTCTACGAGGCAAGGGTCTCGGACAAAGAAAGAGTTGAAAAAGGGAGATTGACGCATCATGCATTCCATAACATTGGCATCATATAGAGTTCAGAAGTTGGAAGCTGGTAATTCCATTTTTTTTCCACCTCCGTGGGAACAACGTTGCAATGTGGATTTATGGAGCAATGCTTCAAGAAATGACATAGTGGCCTCGTTGAACTTCATTCGTGATCATCGACATATTCTATGGCTGTCTCAAATCTGTTCATAGGAAATTTGAGGGAAGGGGAGAGGAGAGAATTAGAATATAAACCAAGAGAAAACCCTATTCTCTACTAGCACTGATGATGTTACCTAGTTGGGTAATGAAATATCTGGAAGAAAACAAACCAGCTCAGAGAGCACCAAGGACTCCTCATTCTAGAATATTTCCAAGAGGATCACAGCTCACTCTGGAGTGGAGTGGAGTGGAGTGGAGTGGAGTGGAGTGGAGTGGAGTGGAGTGGAGTGGAGTGGAGTGGAGTGGTATGGAGGGGAGGAGAGGGGAGGAGAGGAGAGGAGAGGAGAGGAGAGGAGAGGAGAGAAGAGAAGAGAAGAGAAGAGAAGAGAAGAGAGAGAGAAGAGAAGAGAAGAGAAGAGAAGAGAAGAGAAGAGAAGAGAAGAGAAGAGAAGGAGGGAACAAGAAGGAAGGGAGAAGAAGAAGAGAAGAGAAGAGAAGAGAAGAGAAGAGAAGAGAAGAGAAGAGAAGAGAAGAGAAGAGAAGAGAAGGAGGGAACAAGAAGGAAGGGAGAAGAGAAGAGAAGAGAAGAGAGAGAAGAGAAGAGAAGAGAAGAGAAGAGAAGAGAAGAGAAGAGAAGAGAAGAGAAGGAGGGAAGAAGAAGGAAGGGAGAAGAGAAGAGAAGGGAAGGGAAGGAGGGAAGGAGAGAAGGAAGGGGGAAGGGAAGAGAACAGAAGAGAAGAGAGAGAAGGGAAGGAGGGAAGGAGAGAAGGAAGGAGGAAGGGAAGAGAAGAGAAGAGAAAATCAAGGGTCCATTTTGAGGTTGAATTGTGACAGCAAGCAACAGATTCTCTTTCTGGTGGCAATCAACTGGCAATAAAACCAATTAAAACATTTTAGTTCAGTTTTCTATAGCCTTGACGTGCTCCAGTTGCCTGCACCAACTCCTAAAATTCTCAGCGATGGTCAGGCCATCGGTACAACCCTGATACTAAAGCTCCATCCATCTGGAGCAGATTTCAAGATGGAAAATTGAGTTTTCTGGGTTGTGTGAGCATCTTATGGCTTCTATAGAGCTGAATCCCACCTCATCATTGGAGTTCCTTCTTCCTTGTATCCTCAATCCAAATATAACTGCCAAGAAAATGCATTTTGAGAGGGCGTGTACAGAATACACAGATCTTTAGAAACTTGCTTTTGTATAGGAAAAGAGGCAAGGAGGGTGAGTCAAGAAAGTTATCAGTCTGGAATCCTTAATGTTCCCACAAGCAGTCCAACTCCAGCCCCTCTTGATTCCATCGGCTCTTTTTTAACGCCAATTGTCAATTTAGTGTTGGCCGATAGTTGACCAGATTCTTCTGATAGACATGAGCAATAAATCAGTTTAACTAGGACTTAATGTGTGGTCCTGAATCTTCACGGCAGATATTTTATTTCCAGTCAGTAAATTATACCTTCTTATACTTTAGCTGGGATTTCAGACAATGCATTTGGAGTGGCTAAGACACTGAGCTTATCGATCAGAAAGGTCAGCAGTTCGGCGGTTCGAATCCCTAATACAGATCTCCTGCATGAGCAGGGGGTTGGACTAGATGTCCTCCAAGGTCCCTTCCAACTCTGTTTACTGTTAAGTAAGGGACCAGATTGGGGAAGATTAAGCATTACTTCATTCAACTCAACAGGGTAGTTAATTCTAACTCAATTCTCTCTCGGGACATTTCTCCATCTGCCTTTATTAAGGGGTTTGTTACGTACACTACCACAATTTTTTGTTGTGGAAGAATTGCTACAAATAGCATGTTTGTGGAAGAAAGTCAGGCTATAAATCTGTCGAACAAACTGTTCACAATATGTCTCATCTTATAGAACATTTTTATCCTCCGTTTCCTTCTTTCGATCTGAACAATATCTTTATATTGTTTATACTGCATATTCTCACTGCTTGCTTCCTAATTTAAATCAAGATGTCTATTCCCAGAGAGATTCAAACTCAAGAAAATTCATTTTCCAGCTCCGATTTTTTTTTTTTTTGTCAGTGTCAATAACGAAATTTGCTCAGCTGGGGGCTGAAAAACCATTATATTATTTAAGGGGTTTTTTTTTTGTTTCCAGGGTTAGGGGATTATGTCTGACATCACTTTGCAAATTTGGGATGAGCTATCAAATCTGTCCATTTGCAGTCACCAGAAAGGAATTTGCTTTATTTACTTAGACTCAATGTAGATAAACAAAGACAAGAGTTACAGGACTTTTCCAAGAAATATTATGTACTCCGGATGATAACAGTTTTCCTAATCGCAAAAAAAAAAAAAATGGTCTCTTTAGGGATGCTGGCGAAAATTTCCCATGAATGTCTCTCCCTGGGTTTCTCTCTTTTTCATCTCTATCTTGTTTCTGAAGTAAAACTGGTACATCCTGTTCTTCCTATGAACAACACAAAGGCCAACTCTATCACCCAAATCTGAATGAAATTTAGAATTTAGAATAACAAGAGTTGGACGGGACCCTTGGAGGTCTTCTAGTCCAACCCCCTGCTTAGGCAGGAAACCCTACACCACTTCAGACAAAGGGTTATCCAATACCTTCTTAAAACTTCAGCGTTGGAGCATTCACAACTTCTGGAGGCAAGTTGTTCCACTGATTAATCGTTCTCACTGTCAGGAAATTTCTCCTTAATTCTAGGTTGCTTCTCTCCTTGATTCGTTCTACCCATTGTTTCTTGTCCTGCCCTCAGGTGCTTTGGAGAATAGCTTGACTCCCTCTTCTTTCTAGCATCCCCACAAATATTGGAACACTATTACCAAGTCACCACTAGTCAGGAGTGGGATTCAGCCGGTTCACACCGGTTCAGGCAAACTGGATATTAATTTTAATCTGGTTCGCAGAACCAGTTGTACCAAGGACTGGCTGACCCACACCCATCCCGTCCCGCCCCTCCCAGGAGTCTCCACGTGGCCCATTTTGGATGCCAGGTAGTGCAGGTGCGCGCAGAGGCTCTGGGAAGGCAAAAAATGGGAAGTCTGGAAATGGGCCATTTTCGCCCTCACCAGAGGCTCGAGAAAGCCTCTGGAGCCTGGGGAGGGCAAATAACGGGCCTACTGGAAGTACTGAAAGTACCGAAATGGACCTGTTTCTGGCCTCTGGAGGGCCTCTGGTGCCCGGGGGAGGCCATTTTCGCCCTCTCGGAGGCTCGAGGAAAGCCTGGGGAGCCTGGAGAGGGTGAAAAAACAGGCCTTACCAGGAGTACCAGAAGTCAAGAAACAGGCCCATTTCCGGCATCCGGAGGGCACGCAAAATGAATCGGTTGTTAATTGTTCTCACTGTCAGGAAATTTCTCCTTAGTTCTAGGTGCTTCTCTCCTTGATGAGTTTCCATCCATTGCTTCTTGTCCTGCCCTCAGGTGCTTTGGAGAATAGCTTGACTCCCTCTTCTTTGGGGCAGCCCCTGAGATATTGGAAGACTGCTATCTGTCTCCCCTAGTCCTTCTTATCATTAACTAGACATACCCAGTTCCGGCAACCGTTTTTCATATGTTTAGCCTCCAGTCCCCAAATCCTCTTTGTTGTTCTTCTCTGCTCTCTTTCTAGAGTCTCCGCATCTTTTCTTACGTCACGATGAACCCATTTTTTTTTACATTGTGGCGGCCAAAAATTAAGTTGGAAGTGTGGCTGAATCCGGTTTCAAACCACAGGGATTGACTGTCTCCGGAGGTGTGTGGTGAATGAATTCTTGGACTTTAGGGATAGAGATGAGTAGGATGGAGAATCTCTTACAACTGTTTTATGTCAAAAACAAAACAAATTATGCAGGTGCAGCCAGAAGAATCTCATTTCTGAACCTGCCAAATTTTGACAGTAGCCTCTTTGGTATGTAGGAAAGAGCTTGGTGTTGACTCAGCTTAGGGACTGTCTGGATCTTCAACGATCTTGAGATGTTGCTGAATAATATCTCCCAAGTTCCAGCTGGCCGGTGGTGACAAATGTTGGACAATGTTTGGCTTGATCTGATTAGACTGACTCCAGATGTGCAGAGAGAAGTCTATGTACAGTAGTGGCCAAAATTGTGAAAACCTTTTGGAAAAGTGTATTTTTGAGGTTTGATGGCTAATAACACCACTTTTTTTTTTTTTTTTAGGAGTTTCAGGATAATCCTATTCCACTGCTGAATGGCCTGGGAATAACCCAGACCTTAACCCAATTGAAAATCGATGGAGCCGACTAAAGAAACTTGTTAGTAAGATACGACCCAGCAATAAAACCCAGTTAATAGAAGCCATCATTCAATCTTGGTTCACATTATAACAGCTGCAGAACTAAAAGAGTTGATTCACTCCATGGGAAGATGTCGTAAGGCCATAATTGATGCTAAAGGTGACCCAACTAAGTATTAACTGATATGGTGATAATGTGGTATATCTCATTTTTTCTAGGGTGATCATTTTGTATATCTTGTTTTTTTTTCTACGTGTTTCACTTTTTTTCCTTCTGCTGTAACTGCTAATCTAACAGCAAATCCTTCATAAAAGTTATTGCATTACATTCTTGATTAAATTATCTTTCCATTGATATAGAATTTTATGGTACTACTCCCCCCAAAAAGTGGTGCTATTAGTTAGTTTTAGAAAATACATTTTTCCCCAAAGGTTTCCACAATTTTGGCCACTACTGTAGTACCTCACATGCTAATGGATGTCTGGCTTATACCTTGAAAGGATCAATATTAAAAGAGATGTTGAGACTCTGGAAAGTGTGCAGAGAAGAGCAACAAAGATGATTAGGGGACGGGAGGCTAAAACATATGAAGAACGGTTTGCAGGAACTGGCGTGTCTAGTTTGATGAAAAGAAGGACCAGGGGAGACAGGATAGCAGTCTTCCAATATCTCAGGGGCTGCCCAAAGAAGAGGGAGTCAAGCTATTCTCCAAAGCCCCTGAAGGCAGGACAAGAAGCAATGGGTGGAAACTAATCAAGGAGAGAAGCAACTTAGAACTAAGGAGAAATTTCCTGACAGTGAGAACAATTAATCAGTGGAAAAAACTTGCCTCCAGAAGTTGTGAATGCTCCAACACTGGAAGTTTTAAAGATGTTGGATAACCATTTGTCTGAAATGGTTTTCCTGCTTGAACAGTGGGTTGGACTAGAAGACCTCCAAGGTCCCTTCCAACTCTGTCATTCTGTTAGAACCTTCAAATTTGCTTCCAATTCTTTTATTCTGTTTTTTAAACTACCTTTCCGACACTTATCTTCATGTGAAACACTTTGCACATGTTTAAGTCTCGCCTGATGAGTAGGGCATTCTTTTCAGAAGTTCACTTTTTGCTCTTTTAGGCCGGCATTTTTTTTTTCCTGGCAGGAGAAACTTCACAAACAGGAGGTGGTCTTCTTTATCAAAGACCAAACTTTCTTCTCCTCCTCCTCCTCCTCCTCCTCCTCCTCCTCCCTCCTCCTCCTCTTCTTCTTCTTCTTCTTCTTCTTCTTCTTCTTCTTCTTCTTCTTCTTCTTCTTCTTCTTCTTCTTCTTCTTCTTCTTCTCATCCTCTTACTCCTTTCTTCTTCTTCTTCTTCTTCTTCTTCTTCTTCTTCTTCTTCTTCTTCTTCTTCTTCTTCTTCTTCTTCTTCTTCTCATCTATACTCCTTTCTTTTTCTTTTCTTCTTCTCTTCCTTCTTCTTCTTCTTCCTTCTCATCTTACCTACTCCTTTCTTCTTCTTCCTCCTCCTCTTTCTCTTCCTCCTGTTCCTCTTCCTCCTTTTCCTCATCCTCCTACTCCCTCCTTCCTTCTTCTTCTTCCTCCTCCTCCTCTTCCTCCTCTTCCTCTTCCTCTTCTTTCTTCTCCTCATCCCCCTACTCTTCTTTCTTCTTCTTCTTCTTCTTCTTCTTCTTCTCTTCTTCTTCTTCTTCTTCTTCTTCTTCTTCCTCTCCTCTCCTCTTCCTCTTCCCCCCTCCTCCTCTTTTCCTCCTCCTCCTCTTTCTCTTCCTCCTGTTCCTCTTCCTCCTTCTCCTCATCCTTCTACTCCCTCCTTCCTTCTTCTTCTTCCTCCTCCTCTTCTCTTCCTCCTCTTCCTCTTCTTCTTCTCCTCATCCCCCTACTCTTCTTCTTCTTCTTCTTCTTCTTCTTCTTCTTCTTCTTCTTCTTCTTCTTCTTCTTCTTCTTCTTCTTCTTCTTCTTCTTCTTCTTCTTCTTCTTCTTCTTCTTCTTCTTCTTCTTCCTCTTCCTCTTCCCCCCTCCTCCTCCTTTTCCTCCTCCTCCCTCCTCTCTCTTTCTCTTGTCAGAAAGGAGACCAAAAGTTTAGACTGAGCATCTTCCTGAGAGTATCACTTTCCCACATTAGATCTGCTCCTGATTTACAGCTGCCCCTCATTGTTTATCCAGCCATATTGCCAAAACTTCTGAATTGTGCATATAAACCCAGGGTGGCTGGTTTTATTAAACAGATGCCCTGTAAAGACATACCGTAGGTTTAGGCAACCACAAGCAAGGGTCGTCCCTGATTAGCATCTGGTGAGCAATCTCTTAAGCAACAGAAGAGGAAAGTTTGAAAATGGGAAAGCAG
Organism: Pantherophis vulpinus; assembly: GCA_037215915.1. Lineage (NCBI taxonomy): Eukaryota > Metazoa > Chordata > Lepidosauria > Squamata > Colubridae > Pantherophis > Pantherophis vulpinus. The sequence goes on along the minus strand of JAXLNS010000017.1, from coordinate 3,313,592 downwards.
AGAGGCAGCCAACAAATGTTCCATTGTGACATTAATCCGAGACAGAACTTTGGACGGAGAAATGAATAGGTGTTACGTCTATGAACACAGCCAACAAGCCAGCTACGTGTGGGTTGTTTGATGTATTACAGCAGCTATGTGGAACTGGGCCTCCCTTGTAGACTTTCTTCTCCAGAATGTTGTGTTTAACTGAGTGTTACCTGACTTTGATGTTCTCCATGCAGGCTTTGGCATTCTGATGTTTACATGAGCTGACTAGGGACAAAACAGATGTGTTTAGCTTCCTTTGCCTTGGTCTGCAAAGACTTAAAAAGATAACATCACAAGTCACCTCCACGACCAGCTAGATATAACTGGTCAGCGCTTCAACCTGCATTTACTCTAGTGCTGACAATAACACTATGAAAGATCGCTAGTATAGCTAACGTGGTCGTGGACAATTTTTAGACTCGGGGAGCCCTGGTCCTTCTACCTCCCAAATCCCTCCATCCAAATTGCGAGGCATTACACACAGCTTAGACAAGGGGTGGGCTGCTGGGGGTTCGCAGGGGTTCGGGAGAACCTCTAGCTGTTGTGGCCCATATGCAGCCTGTGCAGCTAGTAGCTGATTCTGACAGCGAGGAGGCTGGTGTGGTGCTGCGCCAGCAGCCTGTGCAGCTGGCACTCGAGTCAGACAATGAGGAGGCTGGAGAAGATGTGGTGCCAGAGGCGGGGATTCAGCCAGGGCCTTCAGAACCTCCAGAAGCTTCCATGGATGAAGAGGAAGAAGAGGAGGAGCCTCTTCTCGATTCACGGGCGCGCAGAGCTGCCAAAAGGCAGGAGTGGCTGCTCAGGAGGAGGTCTCTTCGAGAGTAAGGCTTGGGGCTAATTGGCCACTCCCTTAGCCCTATTTAAGGACGGACAACAACTGAGGCAATTTGCAGGGAACAACTTAGTTTACTCTCCTTCGCATCTGGATCTGAGTTCTTTTATCAGTGTCCTGCAAATTGCTTCTGGGGCTTTCTGCCAACCATAGTAAGATTAAGATGATTTATTTAATTTAATTATTAAAACTAGCATAAGTAGTTGAATTAAACACTCTATTTCCTTCTGAAACTTTTCTTTCTTGGATTTATCCATGGTTGGCCTACCGGGGGTTGAAAAGCTCATAAATCGTGTGCTGGTGGGGTGTCGCACATATTTGAGTGACAGGGAGCCACAGCAGAGGGGTGAAAGAGCCGCATGCGGCTCCAGAGCCACAGGTTGCTGACCCCTGTTCTAGATCAACCCTCTGCTCAAGCAGGAAACCCTATACCATTTCAGACAAATGGCTGTCCCAATCTCTTCTTAAAAGCCTCCATTGATGGAGCACCCACAGCATTTGAAGGCAAGCCATTCCACTGGTTAATTGTTCTCACTGTCGGGAAATTTCTCCTTAGTTTTAGGTTGCTTCTCTCCGTGATGAGATCAATCACTCTTCTCACTCTACAAGGTATGCAGCTCCAGCTTTTGGAACAAATGGAAAACATCTCTTTCATCTGACCCAAGATGACAGGGATTGGGGGAGGGAAGATGAAGTCCAGCTTGTGGAATTCAGAGCTGAGTCTACTCGCAGCTGAACTCCTTTCTCTCTCCGGTGTCCTTCTTGCTTGGAGACGGGAGCTGGAATGCTTGAGCAGTGAGGTCACCTGGCTTTTCCACAGAAGCTACTGAAGTTTTTGCTTCCATTGTGACTCAGTGCATTCTGAGGGCAGTCGGTGGTGTGTCTCCTGGGTATTACCCCAAACATGGATCTGAGGAAGAGAGATAGAGGGAGGGAGGAAGTGGGAGGGAGGGAGGACGGACGGACGGGACGGAGGAAGGGAGAAAGAGGAAAGAAAGAAAGAAAGAAAGAAAGAAAGAAAGAAAGAAAGAAAGAAAGAAGGAAAGAAAGAAAGAGGGAGGGGGACAGAGGAAGGAAGGAAGGAAGGAAGGAAGGAAGGAAAAGGAGGCAGGAGGGAGGGAGAGATAAAGAGGAAAGATAGATAGATAGATAGATAGATAGATAGATAGATAGATAGATAGATAGATAGATATAGGGAAGGAGGGAGGGAGGACAGAGGAAGGGTGGGAAGAAGGGAGGAAGAAGGAAGGGAGGGAGGGAAGGAGAGAGGGAGCAAGAAAGAGGAAGATAAATAGAAAGAAAGAAAGAAAGAAAGAAAGAAAGAAAAGAAAGAAGAAAGAAAGAAAGAAGAAAGAAAGAAAGAGGGAGGGGGGACAGAGGAAGGAAGGAAGGAAAGAAGGAAGGAAGGAAGGAAGGAAGGAAGGAAGGAAGGAAGGAAGGAAGCAGGAGGGAGGGAGAGATAAAGAAAGAGGAAAGATAGATAGATAGATAGATATAGGAAAGGAGGAGGGAGGACA
>JAXLNS010000017.1:3234008-3311013 GCA_037215915.1 Pantherophis vulpinus | reverse complement strand
TTTCCTTTCCTTCCCCTCTCCTTCCCTTCTTCCTTTCCTTTCCTTTCCTCCCTTCCCTTCCCTTCCCTTCCCTTCTTCCTTTCCTTTCCTTTCCTTTCCTTTCCTTTCCTTTCCTAGTCTCAGAGGTATTACTCAAAGCTTGCCACCGCTGTCTACGAGCGGTGGCATGCTCCGGCCCCCTAGGCTCCACCCGTTCTCCAAGTTGCATAGACCCTCAGGGCCCAGGCCTTCGGCTGATGCTGTGCAATGCCAGGTCCGTAGTAAATAAAGCCCCCCTCATTTGTGATCTTATTCAGGAGGGGGGTGCGGACCTGGCAGGTATTACGGAGACCTAGTTGGGCCAGGAGGGGGGGGTTCCCCTCGTTGAAATGTGCCCACCAGGTTTCCACGCATTCCATCAGCCAAGGTCACAGGGGAGGGGCGGGGGGGTAGCGGTTATCATTAAAGAAGGCCTGAGACCGAGGGAGGCCACTGTTCCTCAGACGGCCGGCTGTGAATCCCTCCTTGTGAAATGGGGTCACGGGGTTCAGAGGGGTTTGCTGATCACGTACCTGGCTCCCTGCCACGTGGCAGCAGCCCTGCCTGAGCTACTCAACGTCATCGCCGCGGTGGCGGTTGATACCCCTAGGCTTATGGTCATGGGGGATTTCAACCTGCCGTCCGTGGGTGAGGCGTCAGAGGTGGCTCAGGAGTTCATGGCTTCCATGACAGCCATGGACCTGACCCAGTTAATTCATGACCCTACCCACACGGGGGGAAACACGCTGGATCTGGTTTTTGTCTCTGGACAGTGGTTGAGTGATCTTGAGATAGGGGATATAGTCATCAAGCCCTTGTCATGGTCTGATCACTCTCTCCTTTGTCTCGACCTTCGAACCGCTACACCCCGCCGCAGGGAGGTGGAGCCAGTAAGATGGTTCCGCCCCAGGCGCCTGATGGAACCTGATAGGTTCCAGATGGAGCTTGGGCCATTCCCTGAGGCTCTGGCACACGCCTCGACTGGAGACCTAGTGGCCGCCTGGGATAGGGCGGCCGCTGGAGCTCTGGACCGAGTCGTGCCTTTGCGGCCTCTGACCCGGCGCCGATCTCATTTAGCTCCTTGGTTTACTGAGGAGCTGAGGGAGTTGAAGCGCCGGAAAAGATGCCTAGAGAGCAGTTGGAGGGCCAGTCTTTCTGAATCTGACCGGACACTGGTAAGATCTCATATTAGGAATTACCTAGTGGCAATAAAAGCAGCGAAATGTAACTATTTTGCTGCTCTTATTGCGTCATCAGATAATCGCCCGGCCGCCCTGTTTAGGGTGACCCGCTCCCTGCTCCACCAGGAAGCGCGGGAGGACCCCTTGGAGGGTAGAGCCGAGGATTTTGTTCAGTATCTGTATGACAAAATCACTCAGATTCGGGAAGATCTGGACTCCGACTGGGTAGTCTCAGGGGGAGGGACTGGGGCAGGTCTTGAGAATGTTATCTGGGATGAGTTTGATCCTGTGACCCCTGAGGACGTGGACAGGATTCTGGGTAGACTGAACGCGACCACCTGTTTATTGGACCCGTGTCCCTCCTGGTTAGTGCTGGCTTCTCGGGAGGTGACACGAGGCTGGTTCCAGGGGATTATAAATGCTTCGTTGGGTGAGGGTGTCTTTCCTGCCGCCTTGAAAGAGGCGGTGGTGAGGCCTCTCCTCAAGAAGCCTTCTCTGGACCCGGCAATGTTGGTAAATTATCGTCCGGTCTCCAACCTTCGTTTTGTGGCGAAGGTTGTTGAGAGTGTGGTTGCGCAACAGCTCCCCCAGCACCTGGATGAAACGACGTATCTGGATCCGTTCCAGTCGGGCTTCAGGCCCGGGTACAGCACGGAAACGGCATTGGTCGCGTTGGTTGATGATCTCTGGAGGGCTCGGGACAGGGGGTGCTCCTCTGTCCTGGTCCTGTTAGATCTCTCAGCGGCTTTTGATACCATCGACCATGGTATCATGCTGCACCGGTTGGAAGAGTTGGGGGTGGGAGGCACTGTGTTGCGGTGGTTCTCCTCCTTTCTCTCTGACCGGTCGCAGTCTGTGTTGACAGGGGGACAGAGGTCGACCCCGAGGCCCCTCATATGTGGGGTGCCGCAAGGGTCGGTCCTCTCGCCTCTCCTGTTCAACATTTATGTGAAGCCGCTGGGCGAGATCATCCGTGGTTTCGGGGTGGAGTACCATCAGTACGCTGACGACACCCAGCTGTACATCTCCACCCCGGATCACCCCAACGATGCCCTTGAAGTGATGTCCCGGTGCCTGGAGGCCGTACGGATCTGGATGGGGAGGAACAGGCTCAGGCTCAACCCATCCAAGACCGAGTGGCTGTGGTTTCCGACGTCCCGATATAGGCAGTTGATGCCATCACTGACTATTGGGGGCGAATCATTGGCCCCCACGGAGAGGGCTCGCAACTTGGGCGTCCTCCTGGATTCACGGCTGTCTTTAGAAGAGCACTTGACGGCCGTGACCGGGAGGATTTTTCATCAGGTTCGCCTGATTCGCCAGTTGCGTCCCTTTCTGGATCGGGACTCGTTACGCACGGTCACTCATGCCCTCGTCACCTCCCGCCTGGACTATTGCAATGCTCTCTACATGGGGCTCCCCTTGAGGAGCACCCGGAGGCTCCAACTGGCGCAGAGTGCGGCCGCGCGGGTGGTAATGGAAGCGACGTGGTGCTCCCATGTGACACCTCTCCTGCGCGAGCTGCACTGGCTCCCGGTGGTCTTCCGGGTGCGCTTCAAGGTTTTGGTTACCACCTTTAAAGCGCTCCATGGCTTAGGACCTGGTTATCTACGGGACCGCCTACTACCACCAATAGCCTCCCACCGGCCAGTACGCTCTCATAGAGAGGGACTCCTCCGGGTGCCGTCAGCCAAACAATGTCGGCTGGCGACCCCTAGGGGGAGAGCCTTCTCTGTGGGGGCACCTACCGTCTGGAATGAGCTGCCCCCGGAGATACGGAGGATCCCGGATCTGCGCACCTTCCGCCGCGCTGTGAAGACCTTTTTATTCCAGCAGGCGGGCTTGGCCTAATCTCTTCCCTTTTAAATATGTAAATTTTAATCTGTTTTTAAATTATTGGGGTGTTTTAATCTGTCTGGGCCAAAATAATTTAATTTGATTTTATCTGGTTTTTAAATTTTTTATGTCTATGTTATTTTATTGTTTGGCTGTTCACCGCCCTGAGTCCTTCGGGAGTAGGGCGGTATACAAATCGAATAAATAAATAAATAAATAAATAAAGCTTACCCCTGATCCGTTTTGGCCTCCTTCTCTCATTTTGTGGGATAGAAAGGAAACCAGTCCTTTCCGTTTCTCCCCCAAATGGCTGACTTTCCATTCCTCCTTCAAAAAAAGGGAAGGTAAGATCCTTGATTTCACAAGTTCTGACAGAAGTAGGTCAGTCAGCCATCAAACTGTGAGGCCTGAGGGAAGCATTAACATGGAGCCATTTAGGAAGCATCTCAGTGGCCTCACGATAGCTGGGAAATTTAGCTCTCCTTTGAATTTTAAATATTTTAGGCGCAAGGACAGGAGATTTTGAGTAGTGATGAGGATTATTTAGCCAGAGGAAAAAATGTCTCTTCAGGATAAATTTATTCAGACCTTTTGGAGACCTATAAGAGCACAAAGTGGTATATTTCATGCCATAGCTATCTTTTTAAAAAAAAAAAAAAAAAAAAACATCATTTCTGGTGCCAGATGGTTCCTCGGGGAGGAATAGACTAATTTATAACCGCTCTCCTCAACTCTATTTTGCACTGAACATTGGGCAGTACAATGCCATTTCCTTGTTGAACACTTCTAAATGAATACCAAAATGTGTTAATTATTCTCTTGAGTTGCAATTAAAGTGAAGGGGGGATTTCATTGCCTGGGCACCTGGCCAAAAGATCCCTCGCTTAAGTTATTTTTTTCAAGGGAAACCAGAATGTAGAATGAGGGTGGATTTCCATGAGCAACAGAAATACCCATCGAGGTTCAGGAATGAATCCACCAGGCCAACTGATAGATGGAAACCAGTTGTGATTAAGGCAAGAAGTTATTTCAGAGACATTTTATATGAAATGCCCTCCTTTCCAATTACAAACTGAACCAATGCCATCTAAGTTATCATTCCTGTCTCCTAGGTTTTTTTTTTATTTATTTGTAGATTAATAACAACGAGCAAATAGATTAATTTTATGTTTGGGGACTAAAATAATATCTCGCCATTCTCCATTGTCTGTCTTCTCCTGCTCCTCCTTCTCTGTTTTTTCCTTCTTCTTCTCCTCATTGTCTATCTTTTTCTTCTTCCTTTCCTTCTCCTTCTTTTAATGCTTTATGCAAATCCAGCTCATTTGATTCATTTGATTAATTTATGTTTTAGTGCTAAGCAAGGAGTGATCATGGAACTTGTTACTGTGTGCCCATAATACTGGCTTAACTTATCTTTCTTCTCCTTATCTATCTTCTCCTCCTCCTCCTCATTGTCTATCTTCTCTTCCTTCCCCTTCCCCTTCCCTTTCTCCTTTTCTTCCTTCTCCTTCTCCTTGTTGTCTATCTTCTCTTCTTTCTCCTTCTTCTTTTCTTCCTTCTCCACCTCATTGTCTTATCTTCCCCTTCTCCTTTTCTTCCTTCTTTCACCTCATTGTATCTTCCCCATCTCCTTTTCCCCTTCTCCTTATTCCCATTGTCTACCTTCCCCTTCTCCCTCTCCTTTTCTTCCTTCTCCTTCTCCTCATTGTCTATCTTCCCCTTCTCCTTTTCCCCTTCTCCTTATTCCCCTTCGATCTTCGCCTCCTTCTCCTTCTCTTAGTGCTTTAGACGAACCCTGCCCATTTGATTAATTTATGAGTTAGTATTAAGCAAGGAGCAATCGTGCAACTGGTTTCTCTTTGCCCCTCTCATTGAGTTGAGAAGATGCTTCTTGACATCCTTTTAACCAAGCCCTGATAACTGTTTTAGGACGATCCCGTGACTTGGATAAGATGGAAAAAAATTATCTGAGTACTAATGGACCCAAAAAGATGTGGTGGCTCAGTGCCTAAGATGCTGAGCTTGTTGATCGAAAGGTTGGCAGTTCAGCAGTTTGAATCCCTAGTGCCACGTAAACGGGGTGAGCTCCCGTTACTCATCCCACCTTCTGCCAACCTAGCAGTTCGAAAGCACGTAAAAAAAATGCAAGTAGAAAAATAGGGACCACCTTTGGTGGGAAGGTCACAGCATTCTGTGCGCCTTTGGCGTTGAGTCATGCCGGCCACATGACCACGGAGAACGTCTTCGGACAGCGCTGGCTCTTTGGCTTTGAAACGGAGATGAGCACCGCCCCCTAGAGTCGGGAACGACTAGCACATATGTGCGAGGGGAACCTTTACCTTTTCTTAATGGACCCAATCACAGTACTTACTCCCCTCTTTTCAAAACGTATAATATCCAATCCGGTTAGATTCACATTATCCTTGGCTCACATCCATCCCATTTCCCCATTTTCAGCATGGCCAAATATAGGCTTTCTATCTCTCATTAGTGGAGACTTTTTTTTTTTCCCCGGTTCTGTTCCATGAGCAACAAACAGTCAGACAGACTCTCTCTATTGACCCTACAAAGAAGCCATGTGAGTTTTATACAGTAGAGCAGCCATTCAGCAACAAAGAAGGTTTAATAGATTTTTTTTCTTTTCTTTTTTTATTTAAGAAAAGAAATCTTTTCCAAGAAAGGGCTATTCGGAATTGAAGCTGGAGTATTTTTGGCAAAACCCCTGAAAGATCCTGGAAATGAACAGCAGCCTTATGTTTAAATTTTGCATTCATGGCTCTGATTTACTGGAGGGAGCGGGGGGGGGATGAAAGAATTACAAGCTCTGTAAGTATGAAACGGAGGGTCTAACCGTGTTGGCCCGATCCACTGTGAAGTCATTGCAAACAAAAAAAGAAGAAAAAATGAGCTGCCGACGATGTGTAACTTGGCAGGAGAACTTTCCGAAACCTAAAGTTTTCAAAGTCATTGATATTTGCCAGCAAGACATATGTCTTCCCTAAAGAAACTGAGATGGGGTATAGGAGACCATGGGAAACTTGCACCCCGTGTCACGGTGCTAAGAATGCTGATTTGAATCTCCATCCTGAGCAATGGGCAAAGTTAGTGGGGTGAACAGAGCTCTTTCTGTCTCTTTCAGGTGAATAGAATAGAATAGAATAGAATAGAATAGAATAGAATAGAATAGAATAGAATAGAATAGAATAGAATAGAATAGAATAGAATAGAATAGAATAGAATAGAATAGAATAGAATAGAATAGAATAGAAGAGTTGGAAGGGACCTTGGAGGTCTTCTAGACCAACCCCCTGCTTAGGCAGAAAACCCTACATCACTTCAGACAAATGGTTATCCAAAATCTTCTTTAAAACTTCCTGTGTTGGAGCATTCACAACTTCTGGAGGCAAGATGTTCCGCTGGTTAATTGTTCTAACTGTCAGGAAATTTCTCCTTAGTTCTAAGTTGCTTCTCTCCTTGATGAGTTTCCACCCATTGCTTCTTGTCCTACCCTCAGGTGCTTTGGAGAATAGCTTGACTCCCTCTTCTTTGTGGCAGCCCCTGAGATATCGGAAGACTGCTATCATGTCTCCCCTAGTCCTACTTTTCATCAAACTAGACACACACCCAGTTCCTGCAACCATTCCTCATTTGTTTTCGCCTCCAGTCCCCTCATCATCTTTGTTGCTCTTCTCTGCACAGTTTCTAGAGTCTCCACATCAGTTTTTACATCGTGGCAACCAGAACTGAATGCAATATTCCACGTGTGGCCTTACCAAGGCATTATAAAGTAGTATTAACACTTCACATGATCTTGATTCTATCCCTCTGTTTATGCAGTCTAGAACTAAGGGTGACATGATAGTCTTCCAATAAAGCAACAAAGATGAGAAAGTATTTGGAGATTAAATAGTACAATGAACAATTGAGGGAAGTAAGCATGTCTAGTCTAACAAAGAGAAGGACTAGGGTTGACATGATATCTGTCTTCCAGTATCTGTGGGGCTATCACAAAGAGAAAGGGGTCAACATATTCTCCAAGGCACCAGAGAGAAGGACAAGAAGCAACGGATGGAAACTTATCATGGAAAGAAGCAACCTAGAACTAAGGAGAAATTTCCTGATAGTGGGGACAATCAATCAGTGGAACAACTTGCCTCCAGAAGTTGTGGGTGCTCCATCACTGGAGGTTTCCAAGAATAGATTGGACACCTTTTGTCCAGAATGCTATATGGTCTCCTGCTTGAGCAAGGGGTTGGATTAGAAGATCTCCAAGGTCCTTTCCAACTTTGTTATTCTGATGTTCTGATGTAGATTACTCTGGGTAAACCCTGGAGTTTCAGTTAGCAGATAAACAAGATCTAATGGTTATGGTGTTTATCGAGAATCACATATATCTAGTTTTTGCCATAGAAGCCAGGTTGAGCTGAGAAGGATTGAGCCACGACTATAAAATTGTTGGAGAAAAGCTTAGGTTAGCTGTCTTGAACTCTTGGAATAACTTGCTCTAACCATTCATCTCAGCCTGTTGAGGCAGGTGCTCTCAGCGTGAGAAAATTGAACGCTCCTGGGTTGGGAAGATCACAAAGAGAAGCAGCTGAGTTGAAGTTCTCCTACCTTCAATGAGCACTGATTGAAGGACACATTCTGAAAAGTTCGGCACCCCATGCTGTGTTTCCAAAGAGCAGCCAGCAAGAGCAAGAGAAATAAATTTTAAATTAAAAAGTCATCCCTCTCTTACTTTCCAGGAGTCGTTTCCAGTGGCCTATTTCCTCCGCTCGATTTCCATTTTTAGAACAAGCTCTTTCTTCTTTTACTCCACTGAGGACCTGCTGTTTTCAATCTACGGGTTTTTATTTAAAATAAGAGCCGTCTGGAGCCCTTTGGTAGTGGGAGGGAGGGGAGGGAGATTCCTGGAAACTGCAAGATGAGAGAGATTATCTGAATGAGGAAGGAAAAAAAATCTGCCAGTAGAGAATGTGGAATTTTATCACTCTTTGTCCTTTCAGATTGCCTCTCTCTCTCTCTCTCTTGTGGGCATCCACACTTTATTTGGGTCCCGAAGAATAAAAAAATCAATCTATTCTTATAAAAATTACAATAAAAACTTTATTTACCATAGGAACTAGCTAGGAACTGTCTCGTAAAAGAGAAAGTGTTTTATTAGGTGCCAATTTCTGTACTGTGCTGAAGCTGGCACGGGAGGCAACTTCCTTCTTCAGTTAAGGCTGAGTTTTTCAGTTTTTGGACAGCCAATTCATTCGCCCTCTAATTGATTTGCTATCATGTCCTGATTTCAGCTGAATGTCCTGGGGATGACTTGACATATCGCCTTCCTTCTTCCACCTCTTTTCATTACAGTCCCCGAGCTTCTGTTGTGTTGCAAACTGATCACTTCCCAATTCAGTGCTGATCCCTTCCTGCAGGTCATTCCAGCGTTGTGTGGTATCGATTTCACAGCAAATTAACTGAGTCTATATCTTGTGTTAACTCTTGCAGGACCGAAAGCAGAGGCAATCCTAAACCTCTCTGTTGCAACCGAGCGGAGTCCCTTCTTTGCAACATAAAACAGCCCTTCGTCTACAAAGAGTGCTCCAGAGGAACTGAGGATGGCCCTCTCCGCATGGGTCATGGCCTCGGTGGCCATCTTTCTGTTCCATCAAGATGCTAGTGGTGGACTCATCAACAGAATTATTCGGCAGAAGAGGGAAACGGGAATCAACGTGACACTGCCGGAGGATAACCAACCCGTGGTCTTCAACCACGTCTACAATATTAAAGTCCCTGAGGGCTCCCTTTGCTCTGTGGACTTGGACCCTCCCAGTGGAGACTCAGAATTCAAACTTCCATCCGAGCCAGGCAAACACTATCAGGAGCACACATTGAATGAAGACAATCAGATTGTGTTCACACACCGGATCAATATCCCGCGACGTGCTTGCGGTTGTGCGGCGGCCCCTGATATCAAGGAGCTACTAAGCCGACTGGAAGAATTGGAAGAGCTGGTATCTTCTCTGCAAGAACAGTGTGGCAGTGGGTCAGGGTGCTGTTCCAGTGCTCAAACAGCAAAAGGTAAGTTAGGAGAACCCAGAAGCAAGGTGGGGTGGAATAAAAGAGAAGCACTAGAATTCCCAAACGAAGAAACAGAAAAAACTAGAATTCCCAAACAAAGAAATAGAACTAGAATTCCCAAACAAAGAAATAGAACTAGAATTCACAAACAAAAAAATGGAAGAACTAGAATCCCCAAAGAAATAGAAGAACTAGAATTCCCAAACAAAGAAATGGAAGAACTAGAATTCCCAAATATTTCTCCTTTGAACCTTTTGTGGTAGACCACATTGTGTTCATGTTCCATTTGTATTTAAATCCCCTCAAAATCATTCTGAACGGTCTTATCCCAATTTAAGCGTATACAATAAAATGAATATGTTGTTTAGCTTATAGCTGGAGAACTACACTTGATTATTAAAGCTAAAGCCCCCAGTAAGATTTGCCACCAAGAATGTAGAAAAGGGAGTTTTTCACCTTCTTTCATATCATTATGTCCAGCTCTGCATTTCTTACAGACATGCTGAAAGATTTCCTTGATTTATTGATCAAGAGGCACGAAGATCTTATAGGCCATACGTGGCCTGTTGACCAACAATCTCTTACAGGTTGTGTTGTTCATCAAGGATCTGATTGTCTCCATCAGGCAAAGTACATTTTTCAAAAAGCGAGACAGTTCTAGAACATTCCATTTCAGCATCCTGGACAGCACTGCACGTATTGGCCTGGTTCCTGACTGGCATTCAGAAACTATGTCCCAAAGGTGCTTTTTCAGGAGGAAACTGGACTTTCTTGCTGTTTCTTTCTTTGAAGACGTTTCGCTTCTCATCCAAGAAGCTTCTTCATCTCTGACGGGGTAGTGGGGAATGGGAGGGTTTGTATTCCTTGCAGAATACGTCGTTCGCATCCCTTTAGAGCAGGGCTGTCAAACTCCTGGCCCACGGGCCAGATGCATCATGTCCTGGCCACTCCCACGCCCAGTTTAGCGAAAGGGAAAAAAGTCCCAATATGTCACGTGATGCTGACATGACAACATCCCTGTTTTAGAGGGTCGTTGAAGCACCAGCTCAAGGCTTTACTCAGCCTTCCATCCTTCCAAGGTCAGTAAAATGAGGACCCAGATTGTTGGGGGGGGGCAATATGCTGACTCTGCCCTTCCTTCCTTCCTTCCCTCCTTCCTTCTTCCTTTCTCCCTCCCTCCCTCCCTCTGTCCACCCCTCCCTCCCTCCCTCCCTTCTTTCCTTCCTTGCCATGGTGGTGCAGTGGTTAGAATGCAGTATTTCAGGCTAACTCAGCAGTTCAATTTTCACCAGCTCAAAGTTGCCTCAGCCTTCCATCCTTTCAAAGTCAGTAAAATGAGGATCCAGATTGTTGGGGGCAAGAGGCTGACTCTGTAAACCAGAGAGAGCTGCAAAGCACTGTGAAGCAGTATGTAAGTCTAAGTGCTATTTTATTTGGACAGGTACCATCGATGCTACTCCCTACTGCAGTGGACGTGGAAACTACAGCAACGACATTTGTGGCTGCATCTGTGAACAGGGATGGAAAGGACCAAATTGCTCAGAACCAGAATGCCCACAGAACTGCAATGAAAGGGGCCAGTGTATCAATGGCCAATGTATTTGTGATTATGGTTACACCGGCTATGATTGTGGAGAGCTGGCCTGTCCCGGGGACTGCAACGATCAAGGCAAATGCGTGGATGGGAAATGTGTGTGCTTCGATGGTTACGCTGGTGATGACTGCAGCCTTGAGGTCTGCTTGGTGCCCTGCAGTGAGTATGGCAGTTGTGTGAATGGACAATGCATCTGCATGGAAGGTTTCACTGGGGTGGACTGCAGCCAGCCCCTTTGCCTTAACAACTGCAATAATCGGGGGCGTTGTGTGGAAGAAGAGTGTGTGTGTGATGAAGGATACACTGGAGAGGACTGCAGTGAGCTCATTTGCCCCAACGATTGCTATGACCGGGGCCGTTGCATCAACGGCACCTGCTACTGTGAAACTGGGTTCACTGGTGAGGACTGCGGGGACCTGGCCTGTCCAAATGACTGTCACCATAACGGTCGCTGCGAGAACGGTGTATGCATATGCGATGAAGGATTCACTGGAGATGACTGTTCCCTACGGAGGTGTCCCAACGACTGTCACAAACAGGGACGCTGCATCGATGGGCAATGCGTGTGCAATGAAGGCTTCTTGGGACCAGACTGTGGGGAGGTGAGGTGTCTCAATGACTGCCACAACCGGGGGCAGTGCGTGAATGGCCAGTGTGTGTGTGATGAAACCTTCATGGGGGAGGATTGTAGTGAACTAAGATGCCCCAAGGATTGCAACAACCATGGCCATTGTGTTGACGGGAAATGTCAGTGTGATGAGGGTTACATGGGGGAAGGTTGCGGGGATCTGAGATGCCTCCATGACTGCCACAACCGTGGCCAGTGTGTCAAAGGGCAGTGTGTATGCGACGAAGGCTTTGTGGGTGAGGATTGTAGCCAGCGCAGGTGTCCCAATGATTGCCACAAGCGTGGGAAATGTGTAGATGGCCAGTGTGTATGTGAAGAAGCTTTCACTGGGCTTGATTGCAATGAACTGCGGTGCCCCAATGACTGCAATGACCACGGGCGCTGCGTTGATGGGCAATGCATATGTGACGAAGGGTACACCGCTGAAGACTGCTCAGAACTGACCTGTCCTCAGGACTGCAACCGTCGTGGACGCTGTGTCAACGGGGTCTGTGAATGCAACGAAGGCTTCCTTGGGGAGGACTGTGGGGAGCTAGCTTGCATCAACAACTGCAACAACCGAGGCCGTTGTCTGAATGGACAGTGCGTTTGCGACGAGGGCTTCACCGGCGTAGACTGTGGTCAACGGAAATGCCCAGACGACTGCAACAACAGAGGGCAGTGCATTGATGGCGTGTGTCTATGTGATGAAGGATATGAAGGCCCTGCTTGTGCTGAACAGTCCTGCCCCAACAATTGCAATGATCTTGGTCGTTGTGTAGCCGGACGATGTGTCTGTGAAGAAGGCTTCGTAGGTGCTGACTGTTCAGATGGTAAGTTCTACCGAATCACAGAGTTGAAAGGATGCATGGACAATCTAGACGTGAATCCCTTGTGCAGTTCCTACAATCTTCATCTAACACGTTCATACCATCTTGAGAATAATGGCACTTGTAGACAAATACATCACCTTGGGGATAAGAGGGCTGATAACTCTACATTTATAAATCCAATTGGTAGATTCCATAATTTTTTGCTGGATCCGTAGGTCAGTCTTTCATAAGTTGGGTTTTAGTTCTAGAAAGACAAGTTCCTTTGCTTCTTGGACTTCTCAGATGACCTTTTTTTAAAAATTTCTTCTTTAAATCTTCACGACAGTATCTCCTCCAAAGGATTTGCTGGTTACAGAAGTGACAGATAAGACCATTAACTTGGAATGGGCGAATGAAAATGTCGTCAATGAATATCTCATCAGCTACATTCCAACCAGTACTGATGGCTTAGAACTTCAGTTCCGGGTACCTGGAAACAAAACATCAGCCACCATCCGGGAGCTGGAACCTGGTGTGGAATATTTCATCCGTGTTTTTGCCATCCTAAGGAACAAAAAAAGCATCCCAATTAATGCCCGGATTGCTACTTGTAAGTACTTTAAAGGCCAAGTGAGTAATTTGCCTGAAGTAACTGTTGGTAGAGGACATTGAGCAGCTCAAAAATTGACATCCAACACAAGCTAGTCTTAAACTAGCTTTTAGGTGTGGTTCATATTGACATCTTCACCCTACTTAATATAACCATGATTTACCAAATGATCCCACTTATAACAGAATAACAGAATTGGAAGAGACTTTGGAGGTCTTCTAGTCAACCCCCCCCCCGCTCAAGCACGAGACCTTACACCATTTCAGACAAATGGTTGTCCAACCTCTTTTTAAAGACCTCCAGTGTTGGAACACCCATGACTTCTGAAGGCAAGCTGTTAAGCTGGTTAATAGTTCTCACAGTCAGGAAATTTCTCCTTAGTTCTAGGTTGCTTCTCTCCTTGATTAGTTTCCATCTGTTGCTTCTTGTCCTGCCCTCAGGTGCTTTGGAGAATAAGTTGACCCCCCTCTTCTTTGGGGCAGCTCCTCAAATATTGGAAGACTGCTATCATGTCTCCCCTAGTCCTTCTTTTCATTAAACTAGACATACGAAAGGGTAAAGATATTTTTAAAAAATCATTTGGATCTGTGCTGAAATGCTCTCCTTTCCTTCTGCTTCTGGATTTCAGACTTGCCTGCCCCCGATGGCTTGAAGTTCAAATCAATTAAAGAGACCTCCGTGGATGTTGAATGGGATGCCTTTAATTTCCCTTTCCATGGCTGGGAGATTATCTTTAGAAGCATGGTAAGAAGGATTTCTCGTCCAATAAGGGATGCGGTGGCTCAGTGCCTAAGATGCTGAGTTTGTCGATCGAAAGGTTGGCAGTTCAGTGGTTTGAATCCCTAGTGACGTGTAACGGGGTGAGCTCCCGTGACTTGTCCCAGCTTCTGCCAACCTAGCAGTTCGAAAGCACATAAAAAATACAAGTAGAAAAATAGGGATCACGTTGGTGGGAAGGTAACAGCGTTCTGTGCGCCTTTGGCGTTGAGTCATGCTGGCCACATGACCATGGAGACATCTTCAGACAGTGCTGGCTCGTTGGCTTTGAAATGGAGATGAGCACCGCCCCCTAGAGTCAGGAACGTCTAGCACATATGTGCGAGGGGAACCTTTACCTTTAAGAAGGATTTTGCCCTGGGATATCCTGCTTTCCTTTTCTGCCTACCTTCCTATTTTCTCATTTCGATGCTTTGCGTTGCAGAAAGAGGAAGAGAACGGGGCCATCCGAAGCAGTCTGAAGAGCCCTCAGACAACCTACCTACAACAAGGCCTTGCACCAGGACAACAGTACAATGTATCTCTGGTTGCCGTGAAGAATGAGATCAGGGGACCTGCTGTTTCAAAAATCGTGACCACAAGTAAGTAGCCATTATCAGGGGTGGGCTGCTGGGGGTTCGCAGGGGTTCGGGAGAACCTCTAGCTAAGATTCTGTGCAGTTCGGAGAACCCCCAAATCTCACTCCTGGCTGTCCCCACCCACCCCACCCCACCCCTCCCCTCCCAGGAGGATTTGTGGATTTTCTTTCAACAAAATTATCAGGGTTCCAAGTAACATCCCCAATGAAAGAAGACTCCCAGGCTTGAATTTCCTCAAAGTTACATTTTATTAGAGATGTCATATTGGCACATCCGGAAAAACCCGAATCTGAAAGTTTCCAGTTTGTCCCCACCCAAGTGAAAGTTCAAGTCCCTGCCCAGCATCCTCATGTCCATCACATAGTCCAATTATCCACCGTCCAAACTGAAGACACTCCCCAGTCATCCAACTCCAGGTGCCAGGGCAATGTGTCCTTGACTCTCTGAAAAGCGAATGTTATTTTGACTACATATCATCTACACTCTTGCAATCCCCCCTCCCATTTTCCCACAGAAGATGTGGCAGGCCTGAAGGCCCAAACATAAAAGATGGCTTCCAGATCTGACAGAAATCTTGTTCCACTGCGCAACCCTTTTCCAATTCTTTTTTTTTTTTTAAATGATGGGATTGTTCTGTATTCAGGAACGTTAAATCTTTGCCTTGTCTTGTTTTTTTTTCTCCCAAGAACTGGATGCTCCCAGCCAGATTGAAGCAAAGGATGTTACAGACACTACCGTCCTCATAACGTGGTTCAGACCCTTAGCTGAGATTGACGGACTTGAGCTGACTTACGGGCCCAAGGATACCCCAGGAGACCGCACCTCCATTGACCTCTCTGAAGACGAAAGCCAGTATTCCATTGGAAATCTGAAGCCACACGTGGAATATGAAGTGACCCTTGTGTCTCGGCGTGGACTTATGACGAGTGACCCCATCACTGAAACTTTTGTCACAGGTAGGAAAATTTTTGCCATTGTTTTTGAGTACGTTTCTCCTAGCTCTCAGACTTTGAAGAATGATGTTGGTGATTTATGGATCTGGACCATTAAAAATCTCGAAGCCTGACACATTGAGATTCATTCTAAGTCAGGAGTCCCCAATCCCCAGTCCGTGAACCGGCACCAGTCCGCAGCATGCCAGAAACTGGGCCATGCAAACAAGTGACTTCCCATCCATGGGATGCAGGCAGCACATGAAACCGTCCATGGAAAAACCTGTCTCTACGGAAATGGTCCTTTGGCGTATATTCATGCTGGGCAGAAGCTGGGACAAGAACAAGAGCTCACCCATCACACAGTGCTTTGGTCTCAAACTGCCAACCTTCTGGTCAACAAGCCCAGCATCTTAGCAGCTACAGGATGTCCATAATTTTTTTTGGAAGTGTTAGCTGATATAGTCACCTACAATGTCTTAACAAAACTTAAGCGTTGTAGAGGATAAGGAAGAGGACTTCGATGGAGGTCCATGGCTAAGACAACAAGCCGTAAAACATTTTCATGTCCGGAACATTAACTGATTAACAGAGTTGGAAGGGACCTTGTAGGTCATCTAGTCCAACCCCCTGCCCAAGCAGGAGACCCTACACCATATATGACAAATGGCAGTCCAGTTCCTTTGGCTGATCGTTCTCACTGTCAGAAAATTTCTCCTTATTTCTAGGTTGAATCAGTTTCCATCCATTATTCCTTGTCTGGCCTTCGGGTGCATTGGAGAATAGCTTGACCCCCTTCTCTCTGTGGCAACTTCTCAAAAATTGGAAAACTGTTATCATGTCTCCCCTGGTCCTTCTCTTCACTAGACTAGACATACCCAATTCCTGCAACCGTTCATCGTATGTTTTAGCCTCCAGTCTCCTAATCATCCTGGTTGCTCTTCTCTGCACTTTTTCTAGAGTCTCAACATCTTTTTTATAGTGTGGTGACCAAAACTGGATGCAGTACTCTAGGTGTGGTCTTACTAAGGCTTTATAGAGTGGTATTAGTACCTCCCTTGATCTTGATTGAATTCCTCTGTTCATGCAATTTAGGATTGGATTGGCTTTTTTGGCTGCTGCCGCACAATGTGGCTCATATTTAACTGGTTGTCCACTAAGACTCCAAGATCCCTCTCAAATCCAGATAATGTTCAGAAGAAGCTTAGGCAGAGATCTTTCTGATCCATTGAACTATAAGGAGCATAATCAGACTTCTAGATTCTGTTATCCTAGCCAGCTTCAATAAAAGTAGTTTTAGCTTTCCTCTGGAGTTTATTTCATGGCTTGGGGCTGACACATACACATCTGTGTCCCTGATGTTCACAGAGAACATTAGATTTCTTTCTCTCTTTCTCCCCAGATCTGGATGCTCCCCAAAATCTGAGGCGCATTTCTCAGACGGACCGCACAATCACTCTGGAGTGGAAAAACAGCCAAGCAATGCCAGATGTCTACAGGATCAAATACGCCCCTCTCTCTGGTGGAGATCACGCTGAGGTCACCGTGCCCAGAAGCAACCAGGCCACCTCCAAAGTTACACTCTCTGGTAGGACTTCAGGAAATCCCTTGAAGCTACTTTTCTACAGATGCCAACCTACAATAGTGGCCGAAATTGTGGAAACCTTTTTGGGGAAAGTGTATTTTCTAAAACTAGCTAATAACACCACTTTTTGGGGGGAGTAGTACCATAAAATTATATATCAATGGAAAGGTAATTTAATCAAGAATGTAATGCAATTGCTTTTAGGAAGGATTTGCTATTAGAATAGCAGTTGCAGTATAAAGAAGAAAAGTGAAACACGTAGAAAAAACGAGATATACAAAAATGATCCCCATGTCGGTTAATCCTTAGTTGGGTAACCTTTAGCATGAATGACGGCCTTACAACGTCTTCCCATGGAGTGAACCAAGTGAGTTCTGCAGCTGTTCTAATGTGAAACCAAGATTGAAGGATGGCTTCTATTAACTGGGTTTTATTGCTGGGTCGCTTCTAACTAACCAGTTTCTTTAGTCGGCTCCATAGATTTCCAATTGGGTGAAGGTCTCCGCTATTCCCAGGCCATTCCAGCAGTGAAATAGGATTATCTTGAAACTCCCCCCAAAAAAGTGGTGTTATTAGTCATCAAACCTCAAAAATACACTTTTCCCAAAAGGTTTCCACAAGTTTGGCCACTACTGTAAATCCATTCATCCATTGAGGGCAGGCAACTGAGGAATGCTCTTTTCATCACATGATGGAATGATCCTTCACCAACTTGTCCATTTAATGAGAGCAAAAGGAATGTATCCCTTTCTTTTGGCGAGAAGCACTCATGGACCACCTACAGGTAGTCCTCAACTTACGACAGCTTGTTTAGTGACCGTTCAAAGTTACAACGGCACTGAAAAAAAGGGAGTTAAGGCCGTTTTTCACACTTACGACCGTCGCAGCCTCATCATGGCCACCTGATCAAAATACAGACCCTTGGCAACTGACTCATATTTATGACAGTTGCAGTGTCCCAGGGTCATGGGATCCCTTTTTGCGACCTTCTGACAAGCAAAGTGAATGGGGAAAGACAGATCCACTTAACAACTGTGTGACTCAGTTAACAACTGCAGTGATTCACTTAGCAACGATGGCACAACAGACTGTAAAGTGAGGCAAAATTCACGTAGCAAATGTTTCGCTTAGCAACAAAAATGTTGAGCTCAGTTGCAATTGTAAATTGAGGAGTACCTGTATAATATAGGGTCTTCAACATTTTTTGGAATGATTGCCGAAGACAAAGTGTTATTCTCTTTTTGGTGCCAGGTTAAAACCTTATTGTATTTTCTTTATATAAGTTTTATATTTTTATTTTTTACAAACGTATCAGATCAATGCGTGAACAGTGGGGCACCTGGGTGTCAAACATTCTAATACAAATAAAACTAGTAAAATCAATCATAATTATTAGATTCAATCAACTTACATATTTCTAATAATATACACAAATATAATAAGTTGCAATCTGTCATTATTCAATTCTTGCATGTTTTCTCTTATTGTTGCTTTCATTTTATTATATAAAAGTATATACACTAACATTCCCCCTTCTCTTATTTCTATCACTTATTTTAACTTTTAATCATATCACCTTTTACTAAAAAACATTTTCTTTCTATCCTACCTAACTTCTAGTCATATCACCTATCTAAAAAAGAAATAAATAAAGAGAGAGAAAAGGAAAACCAAATCAGAACAACTACAGAAAAGAGAAATCATCTATCCATCGTCTCTTGCCCACTTCAATACTTTAATAGCTATGCTTTTTTTTTTAACTTGCCTCTCAAATTCCTCTCCTTGATCTCTATCTCTGTCAGAATCTACTTCTTGACTATTCAATCTAGGTATTTCTTCCACCTGTACCCTCTTCCACTGCCTAGTTCCCAAAATTTCTCCCCAGGTCCCTATCTCCCTTATTGTTTTATCCAGTTATTTTTCTTGGTTTAAACTTTATTTTAAATCCAGGCGATATTAGATCTAAGCATCTTGTTTTGTTTCAATTTTGGTGTCCTGGTACATATTGACATTTTTTTACTACTGAAACTCGCTTAACTGAAGTCTGCATATTTCAAGATTTTGGGGAGGGGAAGACTGTTTATTAGAAGCAATATTAATAATTATCCATTCTTTTAAGGCCTGAGACCGGGAACAGAATACGGCATCGGAGTAACTTCAGTGAAAGAGGACAAAGAGAGTTTCCCTTCCACCATCAATGCTGGAACCGGTAAGAAATATCCGTTCATTATGGGGAGAGGAAGAAAGGAAATCATCTGTGAAGGATCTGGAGGCTTAGTTAGGACAATTTATTGAATCTAATTTAGCGAGCTAAAATAGACTTTGTCTGGATTGTAACCAGTTTTAGGCACCAAAAGGAAATGTTGGACTGGGATGTGGGGTCGAAAAGTGGCCAAAAGGATGGTTTTTGGTGATGTCATTAAGCATGTTACCTAGTTGGGTAATGAAAGAAAACTCAAGCTCAGAGTGCACCAAGGACCGACAGTCCTTTTCCTCCTCCTCCTCCTCCTCCTCCTCCTCCTCCTCCTCCTCCTCCTCCTCCTCCTCCTCCTCCTCCTCTTGCCCCCCAGCCTCTGGCTTTTCCTACTCCTCCCTCCTCCTTTTCCTCGTCCCTTCTAGCACTGATGATGCTACCTAGTTGGGTCATGAAACATCTGCAAGAAAACCACCAAGCTCAGAGAACACAAGGACCTCACAGTTCAACCCTGAGCTACAAATATTCTTTTTTTTTAAAAAATTTGATTTATATGCCGCCCTTCTCCGGAGACTCAGGTCGGCTTACAGTGCGCTAAGCAATAGCCTTCATTCTTTTGTATATTTATACAAAGTCAGCTTATTGCCCCCACAAACTGGGTCCTCAATTTACCTACCTTAGAAAGGATGGAAGGCTGAGTCAACCTTGAGCCTGGCGAGATTCGAACCTGCAGTAATTGCAGGCAGCTGGTCTTAATAACAGGGTGCTTTAGACCACTGTACTACCAAGGCTCTTCTTTTGATAGCACAAGCTTCCTTTGCTCCTTAGCCAGTCCAGACGTAAATTCTAAAAACCTGGACAAGAGCTCTCTAAGCTTCAATGCTCCACCCTTTCCCTTTGATACTGCTGTGAATGAGATGGAGAACATCTCATTCACAGTAGTATGACCTTCTGTCATACCGTCCATTCAAGCGTAGCTCTTTGAAGTCTTTTATCTGCTGCGTAGAATGGGAAATATTGATGACAGATACTCATCCCAAACTCTGAGCAAGAAAGGTAGCATGCACCGTGGAGTTCTTTCAGGAAGGCTTGAAGATAATTAAACACACATTTATCCTCTTTCTTCTGCTTAACGTCTGTTCTCAAGACTTGGCAGCAGCAGCAAAAAATTTCGATCCACAACTGTGTGGGCAAATGAATGATGTTTCCATGCTTTTCATTAAGGTTACCCAAACCTTCCTCCTCCTCCCCCCCTCTTTTTTTTTTTCTTCTCTTTGACATAATTCACAAAACTGGCCCAGGGACTCCAATTAAGAGACTTTTTCTGATTGGTCAAAAGATAATTATAGGGGGAAACGCATTGGACAGCTCAAAAAAAGTGAGCCAAACCAGCAAAAATTGGTGGAAAGAAAAGAAAGAGACGGAACTTGGTAGAGTTGCGTTGCTGAGCCAGAGTTAAGCCTGAACATGCAGTTAAGACCGAAAAAAAGGACTTAAATCAGCTTTTCCCCTCCACCCTTAATTTGGAGTGGGAAAGGGAAAAGAGACAACTGGGACCTGAACAGGAAATGCACTTCTTCTTCCCACATAAAGGCCACCTTCTAAGAGTCATTTGGATGGAGCTAAATGTCATCGGTCCAGTTGTGGCTAACCATGAAGTGTCCATGAGCCAGTTTTGAGCTCGTGGACTTTCATTTCCTCACCACTGTCTCTTGCGTAAGAGAACATGTTCCATATGGTGCACATAATGGGGGGAACCAAAATCACAGGATGCTCGCCGTGGGTTTCCTGATGGATTTATTTTCCTGGGCAGCCTGTGTAGTTTCAACTGTTCAATGTGTCTGACTCTTGGAGACTTTATAGGCCACTGTTCTCCAGGCCACCTTATCAAACACAGCTTCTTTCGATTGTTGGACGCTCGTCTTTGTCCAAGTTCTGATGTTATCAACCCAGGTGACTGTGATGACCCAGGGCACGGCACAGAGATAACACAGGCACCTGGCAGTTCAAAACGCCCCTTTATTGCTCCAAATTTCCCCCAAACGTTCCCACGTTTCCGGCCAGTCCCAGAGCAAAGTGATGACAAACATCCACACACACCTCAAGCAGCCTCTCGCTGCAAATAATCCAGCCCAGCGCTGTGTACACCAAGGCTGCAAAGCAGTAAATCCACAAGGGCAAATCAGGGAGTTCAGGAAGCAAAGGATCCGGGTAATTAATCCAGAAAGCCAGAAAGAATGCAAGGCATCCAGGAAAGTTCAAGCGTCAGCATTCAACACTTCAGGAATTCAGCGTTCAAACGCCTCTCCCCACAGCATCTCCTTACGTCTCACTGTGAAGTGATATATAAGTCTAAGTGCTATTGCTGTTACTCTATCCATCCATCCATATCTATCTATCTATCTATCTATCTATCTATCTATCTATCTATCTATCTATCTATCTATCTATCTATCTATTTATCTATCTATCCTGACTATAAACCGCTTAGAGGGCTGTAAAGCACCATGAAGCAGTATATAAGTCTAAATGCTACTTCTGTTGCTTGCTTGCTTGCTTCCTACCCTCCTTTCCTTCTTTCTCTCCCTCCCTTTTCTCCTTCCTTCCTTCCCATGGTGGTGCAGTGATTAAAATGCAGTATTGCAGGCTAACTCTACCCACAGCCTGGAGTTCCATCCTGAGCAGCACAAGGTTGACTCAGCCTTCCATCTTTCCCAGGTGGGTTAAATGAGGACCCAGATTGTTAGAGAGGGCTGTAAAACACAGTTAAGTGGTATATAAGTCTAAATGCTATTGCTATTATAACTTCGGTCACTAAACGAATTATTGTAAGTCGAGGATTACCTGTATATGCAATAATGTAGGCCAGCGGCCCAGTTCAAAGGCATCAATTCTTCTTTGATCAGCTGTTCTTGGTGTCCAATTCTCACACTCATCATTATAAAGAAGATTATAACTTATAGCAGGGGTCTCCAACCTTGGCAACCTCAAGACTTGTGGACTTCAACTCCCAGAATTCCTCAGCCAGAAAAGGTTGGAGACCCCTGACCTTTTCCTTTACAGGGTCTTAAAAGTAATAATAATAAAAAACACCCTTTCTTCTCACACATAGATCTGGATAGTCCCAAGGACTTGGAAATCATTGACCCTACCGAAACGGCTTTCACTGTACGTTGGAAGAGACCCTTGGCCAAAATTGATCGTTACCGCCTTACTTACGTCACCCCACTGGGGAAGAAGAGTGAAATTGAGATTCCCGCGGATAGCACATCCTACATCCTCCGGTCACTCGACGCTGGGGCGGAATACACCATCATTCTCGTGGCTGAGAAAGGCCGACTCAAGAGTAAACCTTCCACAGTCACTGGTTCTACAGGTAGGTGAGATTCTTTGTCCTCACATGCACTGGTAGATCTGCTAATCATCTACTTTTCTCTGGAGCAGAATCTATGGTAACCCCAAAATAGAGCCTTGATATTACAGTGGTTTAGTGCACCCTGTTATTAACACAGCTGCCTGCAATTTATTGCTGGTTCAAATCTCTCCAAGGCTCAAGGTTGACTCAGCCTTCCATCTTTTCTAAGGTAGGTAAATTGAGGACTCAGTTTGTGGGGGCAATAAGCTGACTTTGTATAAATATACAAAAGTATGAAGGCTATTGCTTAGCGCATTGTAAGCCGCCCTGAGTCTCCGGAGAAGGGCGGCATATAAATCAAATTAAAAAAAATTAAAAAAAATAGAAGGAGTGTAGAAGAGGTTGTAGAAAAAATGGTTTTAAAAGTAAAAAAAAAAAAAATTAGCCACACCCACCCAGTCACATTAACCCACCACCACCAAGCCACGCCCACAGAACCGGTAGTAACAAATTTTAGATTTCGCCACTGCCTTGGACGTCTTCTAGCCCAGTCCCCTGGTCAAGCAGGAGACCCTATACCCATTCCAGACAAATGACTATCCAACTATCTTCTTGAAAACCTCCAGTGATGGCGCATCCACAGCTTCTAGTGGCAAGCTGTTCCACTGATTCATTGTCCTCACTGTTAGGAAGATTCTTCCTTAATTCCAGGTTGCTTCTCTCCTGGATTAGTTTCCATCCAGTGTTTCTTGCCTGAGTTCTACAAAGCATCGAGAAGGAAATGTTTCTTTTAAATGACTTTCCCAGACCCGAATCCAAAACGGTATATTCCATTAAAAGAAAAAAAACAGATGAAAGATTTGGATGCGTGCAGGAGGTTTATAGCCAAGGGAAGAGTTTGGAGGAGAAAACATACAAGCCGTTATAACCACACACTTAGAGAGTTGTCAAAGCGGGGAATAGGCGTCCCTTCTTTTCCATCGCCTTTTCACCCCCCAGTCATGTCCTTTTTAGGTGAAGAAGATCCGGATTAATTTTCTTTTTAATGGGCACAAACTTTTTAAGAGCTTGCTTGCTTTCCAGATGGAGAGATGTGGCACAGAGCACTCTAATCTTTACAGAAGGAGCTGTTTCTACACACACACACACACACACACACAAACACACAATTTGAAGGCCAACGGTAGAAGAACTGACTTCAGTTTCTTTTCTATGATCTAGCTTAAACTTCAGCTCAATCTTGGTAGTAGAGCCAAGATTAGAGAGCCTTGGTAGTACAGTGGTCTAAAGCACCCTGTTATTAAGACCAGCTGCCTGCAATTACTGCAGGTTCGAATCTCGCCAGGCTCAAGGTTGACTCAGCCTTCCATCCTTTCTAAGGTAGGTAAATTGAGGACCCAGTTTGTGGGGGCAATAAGCTGACTTTGTATAAATATACAAAAGGATGAAGGCTATTGCTTAGTGCATTGTAAGCCGCCCTGAGTCTCCGGAGAAGGGCGGCATATAAATCAAATTAAAAAAAAAATTCTTTCTTTCTTTCTTTCTTTCTTTCTTTCTTTCTTTCTTTCTTTCTTTCTTTCTTTCTTTCTTTCTTTCTTTCTTTCTTTCTTTCTTTCTCTTTCTTTCTTTCTTCCTGCCTGCCTTCCTGCCTTCCTGCCTTCTTTCCTACCTGCCTGTCTGCCTGCCTTCTTTTCTTCCTTCCTTCCTGCCTGCCTTTTCTTCCTGCCTTCCTTCCTGCCTGCCTGCCTGCCTGCCTTCTTTTCTTCCTTCCTTCCTTCCTTCCTTCCTTCCTTCCTTCCTTCCTTCCTTCCTTCCTTCCTTCCTTCCTTCCTTCCTTCCTTCCTTCCCTCCCCTTCCCTTCCCTTCCCTTCTTTTTCTTTTTTTCCTTCTCCTCCTCCTTTTCCTTCTCCTCCTCCTCCTCCTCCCTCCTCCTCCTCACTGTATGCCAGACAGCCTATCCTGTGTCCTCTAGAGTAACCTGCTGCTCTGTCCAGATACTGTCCTAACATCTGGATTAAACAAAGAGGTGTTAGCTGATGTATCTGGCTTCTCTACATAAGGCAGGAAGAGCCCATTCCTTCCTTAGATTTAAGATAAAAACCATTTTTTCTGGCTAGATCTGCGCAGTCAGCGGTTAAGCAGACGGGGAATGAAAAAACAGTTGTGCTTCCAAGAAAAATCCCAGGGGTAACATGACTATTAGAGCTCTGTCCATCCCTCCTTGGCATAGTAGGCTCATTATTACAATACCACAACCACTTGGAACGAGTGAGCAGAGCACTGCATGGTTAACGGCTGCCCCCAAAGCAGCGGGGAAACCCCCCCCCCCCCCAAAAGCAGAAGCAAAACCCAGGGCCATCGAGAGGATTATTAAGTGCTGGAACAAGACTAATAGGGGCCCCTTCACCTACACATGGACACATAAGTCTATAACGTCATAATTGTACATTTATTAATTACTACATTCAAAGATACTTGCAAATATATTAAAAAGAGGGCAGGTACTTCTGTAAAAGATAATAAAAACAGTAAGTATATAAACAATAATGAAACACTGTACATAAGCAATGGATTTAATACTAGATTGATTACACGCTCATAACGGTTATTATAGTTGAGATGCCACGGCATTTATATTCTGCTAAACGAAGGTGCTTTCCTAGCCTTTTTCCCGGCAAAATTTGCAAATCGCATCATCAAAATCAATCGTTTTTGCAAAATTTTCCCCTTCATGGACCTCATTTTGAGCTCCATGGGCCCCGGAACAATGTACCAACTGAGCCCCCCCCTTCTCCTCAGGCGTGGTGAAACCCCAAAAGACCTGATGAAATGCTTGTAAAAAATGGACTTTGGCAGAAGCCAAGTCTCCCGATTGCTTTTATTGATGCCGTAACTTAATATCAGGTGTAGATTCACCTTCTCATCCCACGTTGCCAAGGCGTCGCGAGGAAACCTGATGCTGGGTACTCTCTTGGATGCAGCCTTGTGCTTCTGAAGTAGAGATGGGTTTATAAATACGGATGCAGTGGCTCAGTGGCTAAGGCGCTGAACTTGTCGATTGAAAGGTCGGCAGTTTAACGGTTCGAATCCCTAGTGCCGCGTAACAGGGTGAGCTCCCGTGACTTGTCCCAGCTTCTGCCAACCTAGCAGTTCGAAAGCACGTAAAAAAATGCAAGTAGAAAAATAGGGACCACCTTTGGTGGGAAGGTCAGCAGTTCAGCGGTTCGAATCCCTAGTGCCGCGTAACGGGGTGAGCTCCCGTGACTTGTCCCAGCTTCTGCCAACCTAGCAGTTCGAAAGCACATAAAAAAATGCAAGTAGAAAAATAGGGACCACCTTTGGTGGGAAGGGAACAGCGTTCCGTGCGCCTTTGGCATTGAGTCATGCCGGCCACATGACCACGGAGACGTCTTCGGACAGCGCTGGTTCTTCATCTTAGAAACGGAGATGAGCGCCGCCCCTTAGAGTCAGGAACGACTAGCACAGATGTGTGAGGGGGAACCTTAACCTTTTTAATTGATTGACAAGCCGAAAAGGTCAATCCTTAGTTACTTGGAACCGTAGAATTGAACATCCAATTGACTTCTTTGTCCTTCTTTAGAAGAAGAACCTGAGCTGGGCAATTTATCAATTGCAAAAGTGTACTGGGATGGATTCTACCTCACCTGGACAGCAGCTGATGGGGCCTATGAGAGTTTTGTCATACAGGTGCGGGAATCCAATCAACCAGAAGATACCCGGACTCTCACCCTTCCAGGCACACAACGATCCATAAATCTCTCCGGATTGTCACCAAGTACTCTTTACACAATCACCATCTACGGAATAACTCAGGGCTACCAAACAAAACCCATCTTTGTTGAATCTACCACAGGTATTCTTTCCGCGATTCTTCTTCCAATTCACATTCCAGCTTTGCTTTCTTCATTATTATTAATTTTTTTTTCCAGAAAAGCCCACATCCACGCTGAATCCTGCCTCAGAATTTCCTCTGGCCCCCTGTTATTCTAAATAATCAGCAAATTTTCCACTTTGTTTGAAGATTGCATCTCGTGGCAATTTTTTTTTTTTTTTTTTTGCATCTAGCCAAAGCTTGCTTGGGGGGAAGGGGGGGGGCAGAGAAAGATATTAACTGATATACCATTTGGAAAAGGAGGAAGTGAGATAGAAATAAAATGGAAAATGCTTTTCTATGCTAAATGTTTTCATTTGAAAAGAATTGTCTGGGGAGGAAAAATAACATCTAACATGGAAATTTTCCTCCTGAGTCTGCAAAGACTGAGCTCAAAAACATCCTCCTTTTAATTTGTTCGATTAATTTTATTTAGAGCCAGCTTCCGCGCCAACTTATATGCTTTTTGCTTGGCTCATTATATGCTTTTTTTTTTTTTTTTGCTTGGGACACAGTGGCTCAATGGCTGAGCTTGTTGATCAAAAGATTGGCAGTTCAGCGGTTCGAATCCCGAGTGCCGCGTAATGGGGTGAGCTCCCGTAACTTGTCCCAGCTTCTGCCAACCTAGCAGTTCGAAAGCATGTAAAAAAAATGCAAGTAGAAAAATAGGGGCCACCTTTGGTGGGAAGGGAACAGCGTTCCGTGCACCTTTGGCGTTGAGTCATGCCGGCCACATGACCACGGAGATGTCTTCGGACAGCGCTGGCTCTTCGGCTTTGAAACAGAGATGAACACCGCCCCCTAGAGTCAGGAACAACTAGCACATATGTGCAATGGGAACCTTTACCTTTACTTTATCTATCCTCCATATGAACTTTGGGCGGTGCAAAGGTTCAATAGTCTGAAAGAAGGTAAGCCAGCTTGATCGTTCGGCTTCATCGCTGAATGGGGAGTTGAACTTGAATTCCTCTACATCGTGCTGCCCTTCTCTGATTTATTCTGAAAGAATAACTGTTATTAGTTAAGTAAAAAAAATTGCCATTGAGATGTTCTTGAATATCGCTTCCTTTTTGCTTCTAACATTTGAAGATGCTCGCCTCGCCTTAAAGCTTCAACTCTGCTCGTCCTGCAATTAATTGATTTGGGTTCTGCTTTCCATCCTGTTTCTTTTGTTCTTCACTCCTTGAGACTTTCTTGCATCATCTAACATGCAGCACTAATCCTGGGATGGAGCTATAAAGATTGAACAGTCTGCAAAACCAGGTCCATTGCAAAACACATCAAGAAGCAACCCTCGTTCCGTTCTTCTCTGCATGTGATTTCGCATTCTTTGTCTGGCTTCTTCCCTCTCTGGGAGACAAGCGGGAAATTGTGCTTCTGCCAGTATGATGGAAGTGTACTTCCCTTCTGTCTTCTTGAAGGAAGCAAAAAAATATCTCTTCTTAGTAATTGTTGCTGGGTTCTCATCTTGCCACTGAGCCCTGGTAGTGGAGTGGTTAAGTGCAGAATTGCAGGTAAATTCTGCCCACAGCCTGGAGTTCGATCCCGACTGGCTGAAGGTTGACTCAGCCTGCCATCCTTCCGAGGTTGGTAAAATGAGGACCCAAATTGTTGGGGGTGATAGGCTGACTCTGTAAACCGCTTAGAGAGGGCTATAAAGCACTGTGAAGCGGTATACAAGTCTAAGTGCTATTGCTATTGTCCTTCCTTTTTTCCTTCTCTTCCTTCTTTCCTTCCTTCTTTCCTTCACTTACTTTCTTACTCCTTCCTTCCTTCCTTCCTTCCTTCCTTCCTTCCTTCCTTCCTTCCTTCCTTCCTTCCTTCCTTCCTTCCCTCCCTCCCTCCCAGTGGTTAGAATGCAGTATTGCAGGCAAACTCTGCTGACTGCCAGGAGTTCGATCCTGACGGGCTCAAGGTTGAGTCAGACTTCCATCCTTCCAAGGTCGGTAAAATGAGGACCCAGATTCTCAGGTCAATAGGCTGACTCTGTAAACTGCTTAGAGAGAGCTGTAAAAGCACTGTGAAGCAGTATATAAGTGCTATGGCTATTGCTGTTGCTATTCCTTCCTTCCTTCCTTCCTTCCTTCCTTCCTTCCTTCCTTCCTTCCTTCCTTCCTTCCTTCCTTCCATGTGGTGCAATGGTTAGAATGCAGAATTGCCGGCTGACTCTGCCCACTGCCAGCAATTCGATCCTGACCAGCTCAAGGTTGACTCAGCCTTCCATCCTTCCAAGGTCGGTAGAAGGAGGGCCCAGATTGTTGGGGGCAAGAGGCTGACTCTGCAAACTACTTAGAGAGGGCTGTATAAGCACTGTGAAGCGGTATACAGGTAGTCCTCGACTTATGGCCATAATTGTGCTCCAAATTTCCATTGCTAAGACAGTTGTTAAGTAAGCTTTGTCCTTTTTCAGCTTTTCTTGCCACAGCTCTTAATTAAATCGCTGTGGAGGTTAAGTTGCTAAGTGAATCTGGTTTCTCTATTGGCTTTGCTTGTCAGAAGGTCGCAAAAGGGAATCACATGACCCCTCCCCCGGGAGACTCCGACCGTCATAAACACAAGTCAGTTGCCAAACATCCAAATTTTGATCATGTGACTCTGAGGACGCTGCAACGGTCATAAGCAGCGGTGAAATCCAGCAGGTTCTGAAAGGTTCTGGAGAACCGGTAGTGGAAATTTTGAGTAGTTCGGAGAACCGGCAAATACCACTTCTGGCTGGCCCCAGAGTGGGGTGGGAATGGAGATTTTGCAATATCCTTCCCCCAGGAGTGGGGAGGGAATGGAGATTTTGCAGTATCCTTCCCCTGCCACGTCCACCAAGCCACGCCCACAGAACCGGTAGGGAAACAAATTGGATTTCACCCCTGGTCGTAAGTGTGAAAAACGATTGTGTCACTTTTCTTTAGTACCATTGTAAGTTCAAACAATTGCTAAATGAAGTGTTATAAGTCAAGGGCTACCTGTATAAGTGCTATTGCTATTCTGCTCGAAAATCCATCTATGCTAGCATTTCTCTCTTGGACACCCCTTGAAAACACAAGTTGCCACACAAACACACACTCACACACACCCTTCCTTAAACTTGGAACGATCCAACTTTTCTTCCTTTCCAACCCCAAGAAAGCAGATGTCCTACTTCAGCCCTTTTGTTCCTTCCTAACGTGCATTTAAGCTTGGCATGGTCAACTTTGGGCTTTCTTGGCTTGGATGCTTGCTTGAGGTCCTCTTCCACCGCACGAACAAGGGACGTCAACGTTTTAAGCAAACGTTCTACAAGTCTCAATCACCCCAAATCACCCCAAATCACCCCAAATCACCCCAAATGTTGTTTCTTTTCTCCAGGGGCGAAACCCGAAGTTGGAAACCTGACTGTCCGGGCTGTGACCCCAGAAAGCTTCAACCTCTCGTGGACGACCTCCAAAGGAGATTTTGAGATCTTTACCCTTGAAATCATTGATTCTAACAGGTTGCTGGAACCCATGGAATACAACATTTCGGGCAGTTTAAGGACTGCCCATGTCTCAGGGCTTCCCCCTCAAACCAGTTTCATTATCTACCTCTACGGAGTCACTCGTGGCCTCCGCACCCAGGCGTTAAGCATAACTGCCGTAACAGGTACATTTTGATGCTCCTCAAAAATTAACCAGCCGTTTCTTAATTTTCAACCTTCTTTTGCAGCCGAGTCACTCCACCGTTCCATCTTCTCCTTGATCTAGCGCCCTTTTTTTCTGATCTAGATCTTCTCACAATGGCTTGTACAGTAGTGGCCAAAATTGTGGAAAAGTGTATTTTTGAGGTTTGATGGCTAATAACATCACTTTTTTGGAAGTTTCAAGATAATCCTATTCCACTGCTGGAATAGCCTGGGAATAGCCCAGACCTTAACTCAATTGAAAATCTATGGAGCCGACTAAAGAAACTTGTTAGTCAGAAGCGACCCAGCAATAAAACCCAGTTAATAGAAGCCACCATTCAATCTTGGTTTCACATTAGAACAGCTGCAGAACTAAAAGACTTGGTTCACTTCATGGGAAGACGTTGTAAGGCCATAATTCATGCTAAAGGTTACCCAACTAAGGATTAACTGACATGGGGATCATTTTTGTATATCTCATTTTTTCTAGGGTGATCATTTTTGTATATCTTATTTTTTTTCTACGTGTTTCACTTTTCTTCTTTATACTGTAACTGCTATTCTAGTAGCAAATCCTTCCTAAAAGTGATTGCATGACATTCTTGATTAAATTATCCTTCCATTGATATATAATGTTATGGCACTACTCCAAAAAAAAAAAAAAAAAGTGGTGTTATTAGCTAGTTTTAGAAAATGCACTTTTCCCAAAAGGTTTCCAACAATTTTGACCACTACTATAGTGTGGATTTTCATGTAGACTTTGGGGGAAAAAGTAACTTTTTTTGTTTGTTTGTTCCAGTTTAAGCTTTGGAAAAAATGAGAAAATATTCTTTGGGGGCCCTACTGGCATCCTCGAAAGATGCATCTGTGAATTTTATGATCACATAAAATCCAGTTTGTCTCCAGAAAGTCTGTTCTTAGTTGCAATTAGATGAGTCTGCAAGTTACCCAAGAATAGTTTGGATTTGACAGAGATGGTCAATGTGCTGCTGGACTATCTCATTTTGAGCTACCGTATTTTTCGGACTATAAGACGCACCTAAATTTAGAAGAGGAAAACAACGAAAAAAGGTTTTTGGCCTCCGTGCGTCCCATTTTCACCCCTTTTTTCAGGCCTTTTCCAGCCCTTTTTTTTGGTGACTTTGTGAGGCTTTTTTTGGCCCGTTTTCAAGGCTTTTTTCAGCCTGTTTTCGAGGTGCTTTTTTGGCCTGTTTTTACCCAAAAAAAGGGCCAAAAACAGCCTCAGAAATGAGCCAAAAAAAGGCTAGAAAATGGGCTGAAAAAAGGCCTGGAAAAGGCCAAAAAAGGCCCAAAAACAAGGTGTGCTGAGGCCAAAAAATGGTGAAGCTTTGGCAATATTTAGTCTATAAGATGCACAGACATTTTCACCCCCTTTTGAGGGACAAAAAAGTGTGTCTTATAGCCCAAAAAATACGGTAAGTGGAAGGACTCACATGATAAAATATTACCCTCCACACAAAATGCAGATCCATCAGTTCACACGGACATCTAACATGTTAGGAGAAAGACAGAGAAGATATTTTTTCCCCCTGTCCAAATATGTGTGATAAATGCAATGAGTACACTTAAGAGACATTTAATGAATTTCTGCTTCCGGTCACTCTCATGATTTTAAATTTACACCGTTCTTTTCAGAGATGGGTTTCAGCGGGTTCTGACCAGTTCTGGACAACCGATAGCGGAAAATTTGAATAGTTTAGAGACCGGTAGTAAAAATTCTGACTGGTCCCGCCCCCATCTATTCTCTGCCTCCCAATCCCAGCTGATCAGGAGGAAATGGGGATTTTAGAGTATCCTTCCCCTGGAGTTCGGAGGGAATGGAGATTTTACAGTATCCTTCCCCTAGAGTTCGGAGGGAATGGAAATTTTACAGTATCCTTCCCCTGGAGTTTGGAGGGAATGGAGATTTTACAGTATCCTTCCCCTGCCACGCCCACCAAGCCATGCCCACAGAACCGGTAGTAAAAAAAATTGAAACCCCCACTTTTCCCTCAGAAACTCAAAGGTCCTCTCCCCCTCCCAAAGACATTTTTGAGTTGGGATGTAGAGAGAGAGAATGACTGGCCCAAAGTTCCTCAGAGGAGTTTCCATGGCTGAGGGAGACTTCAAATGTAGACTTCAAATGTAGACAATAATAACACCAGTACCAGTGTCTGGTTTCTCAGCTACAAGCTGTTCCAAGGAGCGATGCGAAGACTTGCTATTACTAATATAAGATCAGGTGTAATTATAATGCTCAATCTCATGGCCAGGTTGATGGGCAAACTCAACAATTCCAACTTTTAAGGAGGTGTCATTATCACCATTTGCTTTTTCTGTGATTCCTTTTCCTTTACGTATAATCTTTTAAGACCATCTCATTTAGTTCCTCTTGACTCGAGGAATCAAAAAAAATCTAGGGATCTAAGTGAGCTTACCAGGCAAAATAATTCAATCACAGTGCTTGCGTTCCCACAATTAAGGCAGTTGGATGGATGGAACTTTTCTTCTCTTGTGGATGCTCTCATTTCAACCAACATGCATTTTCTTTCTCTAGATACATATATCTAGAAGGATTATGTGCAACATAATGCCTAGGACAATATATGTATCAATGTTTGTTCTACTTGGCACCTCTGTGGAACATGCTTGGGATTGATTCCAATATCCATCGTCCTACATCTACTGTATCTTGGGTTTCTTTCTGGTTGCTTGTCTTGTTTCTCCACGTCGCGAAGTCGGGCTCTCCCAAAGATCTTGACTTCCTAGGAAATGGTTCTTTGCATGTGATGTTCTTTGCACTTTGTGTATGAACCAAAGACCCGCTAAAGAGTGTAGAAGGCCTCCTCATTTTCAGTATTGCAACCTATCAAGTAAAAAAAAACTTGCATGCATTTTTTTCCCAAGCATCTTCTCTTTTCCGGGCATTCTACATACTTTTGGATACCAGAATTGTCTCCAGAACAGAAAAACCAAATCTCCCTCTTCCTTAAAGCTTTCACGGTTGCCTCGTAAACCATCAAGTGGGATTGCGACACAGATTGTGGAGGGATTCCAGACAATTTTGCGGTATCGTTGGTATCTCTGAGAGAGATTTTCTTAAATCCGATTGCATGTCAGAATCTGGGAGGCCCAAGGATGATGCCTGATCCGAATGCAAGCGCATGCTTCGAACAAAGCCATAAAGAGTATGAATTCTGAGAAAGCCATCTTCAAACCGCATGACCGTCTGATGGGAACATGTCTCCTATCTATGTGTTGTTTTCCTTTTAAGGAACCTAGCCATTTCACTGGGTTCATGCTTCCATGAATCCTGAGCGTTACAGCAGGAAATCTTTACCTGCTGGCTTTTGCTGGTCGCTTTCTGACAACCTGAATCTCTTGCATGTCTCCTTAATTGAGGCCACTCCAGCACTCTTCACCCAAAACAGTCACACATACATCTTTTTATAGTACATCTTTCAGACAAATCCCTTCTTAAAAGACTCCAGTGTTGGAGCACCCACAACTTCTGAAGGCAAGTTGTTCCGCTGGTTGATTGATCTCGACATGGACAATGTTCTTGAAACAACTCCAGTTGAATCCTGACATCAACCTGATTGACGATCACAGCCCAACAGCAGATCCAAGAATGGCCTGTCGTAGTTCTGTAGGACACCTCCTTCATTGATTTGTCAGCCAGATCTCCACCCATAATGGTTGTCTCTTTTTTCCCCCCTTTATGTCCCTTCTCTCTTCAGAACTCAAGCTACAGTTGAGTACATTCACACTCACAAATGCTCGTTTGAGCGAGTTCTCCTGGACTACAAGAGAGGAAGCTTTCGCACATATGACAGTTAATGTTAGAGGCCTCCGCCGATCTCAGGAGCCTCTGAAGTTGGCAATCTCAGAAGAGGTTCATGACACCTTCATCTCAGGCATGGTAGATTATTTGGATTATGAGGTTAACATTCAGGGCACAACCACAGGGGGGGCCCATCAGGATCCCCTCCTGTCTTTGATACTGACAGGTATTCTTACAAAGGATTTTTTTTCCCCATCACTTAATGACCTCGTAATCCTTTGCGGGGTGGAGTCAAGGCAACTGAATGGAGTTGAGTGTTTACTGGCTGGATGCTTTTCCCGTCGCCAATGCAGAGTTTTGTTCGGCAGATAATATTCTCATTGTGCCCAGAGAGAGAAATATCAGCCTCTACCTAGGATCGAACTCACAGCCTCCTGATTGTGAGGCGAGACCTCCACCTCTAGGTCACGGCACCAACTCTCGTGATCCTATTAGAAATGATAGAAAAATATTTGTAGCTTGGGTGGTAGATGTTGGTGATGACTTGTTCTCTGAGCTTGTTGTTTAGCTTCCAAACATTTCATCAGAAGCCTAGGTGACATCCTCAGCGGGATTTTGGTGGAACAAAACACTTCAACCGAAATCCCGCTGAGGATGTCACCTAACCTGGTGGCGAGACGTTCAGAAGCTAAACAGCAAGCTCAGAGAACAAGCCACCATGGCCATGAATGATCCTGGTATTTCATGGTAGCCCTTGCAATAATATATGCTTACTCCGGCTTCCAAATCTACTCATTTTGGAATTTACTCAATCTATTCCATAATTATAATGTCCTCATCTGGATGAAAGTCTGGGTTAACACAATGTGTTAACCTAGCCAAGAATAACACAAACCGAACTCTGTGTACAGCCGCTACACCAAACTCCTTCTAATTACTCCAGTCAGTGAGCTCAACGGAAGCTGTAGTATGCTAGTTCACATACTAGGCAACCAGCAAAGATAACAAGGGATATGCACAGCCAATGGCTTTTCCATAGCGAATCCCACAGCCTAGGCATTGCATTATCATTACTTTTATAATTGACCCCTTCTTTTGGTGGTGGGCGACTTGTGGTTTGTATCAAATGGCACCCACAACTCGGTCTAACGCAGCCCTTCTTATCCCTTCTCCCCTTTCGCAGAAGTATTGCCCTCCCTGGAAAACCTCACGGTTTCCCGGATTAATCCGTACGGGTTTACGGTATCCTGGATGGCATCAGAAGATGCCTTTGAAAGTTTTCTGGTCATCGTGGTGGATTCTGGCAAACTGCTAGATCCCCAAGAATTCCTTCTTCCTGGAAGCCAGCGCCAATTAACCCTTAGAGGGCTCATAACAGGCATTGGGTACGAAGTCCTTCTTTACGGCTTGATCCATGGCCGTCAAACAAGACCCTTAAACATTGTAGCCTTAACAGGTATTTTTATTTTTAAAAAAAAATCATGAAAGTGGAATGCTCGTCCCTTCTCACCATTGTCTTCCTCCTCTGGAAGGTCTTTCATGTCTTCTCTATTCACTGTGGAACCATGACGTCCCTTACTGACCCTTTCACTAATATGTCACCTCTTTCTCCTTTTCATTCCTGTCTTGGTAATGGACCAACATTTTAAAGAGCAGCAGAAGGTGGAGACGCATCAAATCATTCATAGAACATAGACTAGTAGAGTTGGAGGTCTTCTAGTCCAAACCCTTGCTTGAGCAGGAGACCTCATACCATTTCAGGTAAACGATTGTCCAGTCTCTTGTTGAAAGCCTCCAGCGATGGAGCATCCACAACATCTGAAGGCAAGTTGTTCCATTGTTCCTTTCAGATATCTTTGTCATCCTAGCCAAAGAGTAAAGTCAATATTTTTATCAGTCCTTGGGTTTAATATCTCAACTCTGTCTTTGAAAAAGCAATGTCTATAAAAGAAGGTCAAGAAAATGATATAATCCAGAACAATCAAGCTGATGTTTAGGTTAGCTCCTAAACTTCTTTATCGTTGTATTAGATAGCTGGCTAAACTTGGAGACCCGCTTCCAAAATTCAGGACTCCATCTTTTAAACAACCTTGGAATCCATCATCGTGTCATCTTCATTTAGCATCATTGTTTCCAAGCTCACTATCATCTAAAGTTGGACATCATCGGAAAGGACACATTACTTGTGTGTTGCAGAAGGTGTCAGTTCTTGACCGACCTGGTTTCAAAGAAGAATTTACTTTTGGAAAGCTTCATCATACCATCTCAGCTTTTTCTAGTGTAGCATTGACCTCTCTGATCTTCAACCGTTCTTCTGTCACAAAGCAAGCAACTTAAAAGACTGAATGTGGGATCTCGGATGCTTCGTCACTGAGCCTCAATCCTACAGAGTATTCTGTCAGTTAAACCCTGTACATGATCACTCGTCAAGGGTTTATCCACCATCCTCTCATTCCTGATGGCGCTTTATAGGATCAGGGGTGCAGCCGAGCTGAGGACACATATAAGAATTTACTGCTTCCTTAAGTACAAGCATCAAACTCTCCGCACACTTTTAGAGATGATTAGTACAGGTAGTCCTTGACTTACAGCATTCATTTAGTGACCGTTGGAACAACAACACTGAGAAAGGACTTGGAAGGGACCTTGGAGGTCATGTAGTCCAACACCTTGCTCAAGCAGAAGACCCTATGCCCGTGATGGTGAACCTATGGCACGCGGAGCCATATCTGTGGGCATGCGAGCATTGCCCTAGCTCAGCTCCAGCGTGCATGCGTGCACCAGCCAGCTGATTTTGGGGCCTTCTGAAAGTCAGGAAATGAGCTGTGTCCGGCCTCCGGAGGGCCTCCGGGGGGGGGAGGCTGTTTTTGTTCTCCCCAGGCTCCTAGAAAACCTCTGGAGCCTGGAGAGGGCAAAAATGGGCCTTCCTGTCCAACCAGAAGTCAGGAAACAGGCCGTTCCTGGCCTCCAGAGGGCCTCCAGGGAGGTGGGGAAGGCCGTTTTTGCCCTCCCCAGGCTTCTAGAAAGGCTCTGGAAAAACGGGCCTACTGGGCCCACCGTTCCAAGAAGGGGGAGCGCTTTTGGCACACGATGGCAAAAAAGGTTAGCCATCCCTGCCCTATGCCATTTCAGACAAAGGGTTGCCCAGTCTCTTCTTAAAAGCCTCCAGTGATGGAGCACCCACAACTTCTGGAAGCAAAGCTGTTCCACTGGTTAAACATTCCCCCTGCCAAGAAATTTCTCCTTGGTTCTAGGTTGCTTCTCTCCTGGATTAGTTTCCATCTGTTGTCCTG
Source organism: Pantherophis vulpinus (assembly GCA_037215915.1). Taxonomy (NCBI): domain Eukaryota; kingdom Metazoa; phylum Chordata; class Lepidosauria; order Squamata; family Colubridae; genus Pantherophis; species Pantherophis vulpinus. Next base: position 3,274,265 of record JAXLNS010000017.1, on the reverse strand, counting down.
CCTTCAGGTGCTTCGGAAAACAGTTTGAACCCCTCGTCTACCTAGGAGCCCCCTCCAATATTGGAACACCGCTATCATGTCTCCCCTCGGGAATGAAATGAACATCACTCCTACTACTACCAGCATGTTTCATTTTGCATGGTAGGGGAAAGCGTGGGTTTTACACGTTGGTGCAAGTTTGAATCCCGTGAAGCTCGGCCATCTTTGGTTTGGAATGTCTCTTTCTATTAATCACTGAATGCCTTTTCCTCTCCACTTTCCAAATAGCAGAGTGGACTTGCAGTCGGAATGCTCACCTCCTAAGCTAACCTGGACTTGATTCTCTATTGGATATTTTTCTTTCTTGTTCTCTTTTTTTTTTCCCCCGAAAAGGACATTAAAAACAACAATCCTTTGCCATTACAGAAGCTGAACCTGAAGTAGATCACCTTTTGGTATCGGACGCTACCCCTGAAGGTTTCCGTCTGTCTTGGACAGCGGATGAAGGAGCCTTTGACAGTTTTGTCCTTAAAATCAGGGATTCCAACAGGCTTTTAGATCCTCTGGAGTTGATCGTACCAGGTCACCAACGAACTCAGGACATCCACGGGCTGAAAGAAGGGACCGAATATTATGTAGATCTCTATGGAGTGATCAGCGGACGGCGATCTCAGCCTGTAAATGCGATTGCTATGACAGGTACCTCGGTCCGCCTCTGGCTTGTCAAAGAACACAACTACACCGTTTGGCCACATGCATGCCTATATACGTATTTGTGTTTGCATTTGTGTGTGTGTGTGTGTGTATTGCATTTACAGCAGAGGTGAAATTCACTTACCTTCCCTACCAGTTCGCAAAGGTGTGCGCGGGCTGTCGTCTGCGCATGCCCAAAGCCTTCTGCACATGCGCAGAGGCTGAAAATGGTCGCAAAAAAGGGACATCATAACATCCGTGCGAGTGGGTGGGGCTTCGCGCAGTCAGCCCTACCGTATCACGCGATCCGGTAGGAACCGGCTGAATTTCACCTCTGATTTACAGGTAGTTCTCAACTTACCACAGTTCGTTTAGTGACCGTTCAAAGTTGCAATGGCACTGAAAAATGTGATTTATGATCATTTTTCAGATTTATGACTGTTGCAGCATCCCCATGGTCACGTGATTAAAAGTTGGACGCTCGGCAGCTGGTTCATATTTATGACGGTTGCCGTACCCGGGGATCATGTGAACAGCTTTTGTGACCTTCTGACAAGCAAAGTCCATGGAGAAGCCAGATTCACTTAATAACTGTTACTAAATTAGCAATATGGTGATTCGCTTAACAGCTGTGGCAAGAAATGTCATAAAACGGGGGGCAAAACTCACTTAACAAATGCCTCATTTAGCAACAGAAATTTTGGGCTCGATTGTGGTCATATGTTGAGGACTACCTGTATTTTTCCAAGCGATATTGTTGAGCACAATTCTCAGATAAGCTCTCATTGCAGGCCTGTTAGGAATTCTATTTATATAAAGCGCCAACAAAGCAAACGAAAGAGTACAGTCATCATGTTCTTTACTGCACAACTGTTTTAACTGCAACAGGAAACAGGAAACTCTACTGAGAACAAAAGAGCACAGATACATACCATAGATCCAAATTTGTAAACACTGCCATCTACTGGCTGAGTAGTAGTGTAGTTGTTGCATAAAAATACATTCCAACTATGAATTCCAAGAAGGCCCCTTGTATACAAGGATAAACATAGAATTGTGGGGTGTTCATTTTTATTCATTTTAACTCTCAAATTTAGATACTTCCCATATAACTCTCAGTTATCTAAGTTCTTCCTTTTTTTGTGGGAGAAGATTGTCCTATCTTCCGACCCAGAAAATCTACTTTTTGTATCTGTCTGCTCTAACTTTCACTTAATGTGTGCTATGGTTTAAGTAGCCAAAAATGCCCTGACTTACCTCCCAATCTTTTCAACAAGACTTGTATGTTAGAGACTCTGTTGTATTGTGCTCACAGTGATGAATAATCCAGCGTTTTATTTCTAGGGTGCCTTTATTTCTTCCTCTCTCCCTCTTTATGTCTCTTGACCGAACTAATCCTTCTTAATCGTCTATATTTCAAAGGTTTCTAATACAGTTTTCTTTTCTTTCTCGCCGTTAAATTGGATGTAGATGTTTCAACCTTATTTCTTCCCGGCATTTTTTTTTTTAAGTAATCAAGACACTACCATTTGAAATGCAAATGTTTCCAAATCAAGGATTTTAAATCTTGGTCTGTCTGTCTGTCTGTCTCTGTCTCTCTCTCTCTTTCTCTGTCTGTCTGTCTGTCTCTCTCTGTCTGTCTGTCTCTCTCTGTCTCTGTCTCTCTCTTTCTGTTTCTCTCTCTCTCTCTCTCTCTCTCTCTATCTGTGTGTCTCTCTCTCTCTCTGTCTCTCTCTCTCTGTCTGTCTGTTTGTCTGTCTCTCTGTCTCTGTCTCTCTTTCTGTTTCTCTCTCTCTCTCTCTCTCTCTGTCTCTGACTCTGTCTCTGTCTCTCTCTCTGTCTGCCTGCCTCTCTGTGTGTGTGTGTGTGTCTCTGTCTCTGTCTCTTTCTGTTTCTGTCTCTCTCTCTCTGTCTCTCTCTCTCTGTGTCTCTGTCTCTGTCTCTTTCTGTTTCTGTCTCTCTCTCTCTCTCTCTCTCTATGTGTCTCTCTCTCTCTGTCTCTGTCTCTGTCTCTGTCTCTCTCTGTGTCTCTCGCTGTCTCTCTCTTTCTCTGTCTGTCTCTCTCTCTCTCTGTCTGTCTGTCTGTCTCTGTCTCTGTCTCTCTCTGTCTCCCTCTCTCTGTCTCTCTCTCTGTCTCGCCCTCCCTCTAACTTTCATTTGGGGGGAACATTGAAAGAAAACCTTTAATTTGCATTTGAGACAGCCAAATTAGGAAAGAGGGGTAGAAGAAATCTAAGAATATTCAAGCAACATATTTTTTAAAAAATTCCGCATCTTTAAACGTACAGCTATGATGTTTAAGCTGTCTCTATAGCTCGGGAATGACATAATGCTCAGCATCGAGATTATCTGTTGCCCAAAATAGAGATTATTTGTTTTTCTGCAGTGTTTATTTAGCCTTGTATTACTATAAAAAGTCAAAGCTGGGCTGCCAAGAGACATGTTTGCAAACAAAGACTTTTCTTTTATGGAGCTTTTCATTTTAGTCATAACACTGGATTTAACACAATCTTCACTGTAGCTCCTGCTCCCAAGATTCTCTCTGAGTTTTTTCCCAGCTCACCGAGCTACTTAAACTATGTGTTAACTCCTTTTCTTTCTTTCTCTGCATACAGCAGTGGGATCCCCGAAGGAAATCTCTTTCTCAGAAATAACGGAAAGTTCAGCTGTGGTTAGTTGGAAGCCTCCCTTGACGCGGGTCGACAGTTTCCGAATTTCGTACGGTCCAGAACCTGGAGGTAAGAAACAGGATTGGCTCCAGGGGTCGGCTGCTGGGGGGTTCGCAGAGGTTCAGGAGAACCTCTAGCTAAGATTCTGTGCAGTTCAGAGAACCCCCAAATCCCACTCCTGGATGGCTCCACCCACCCTACCCTGCCCCTCCTAGGAGTCCCCACACGGTCTGTTTTGGATGCAGGTAAGTGCAGGACACACGCAGAGGCTCGGGGAGGGTGAAAAACGTGCCTATTGAAAGTTTAGGAGGCCTGTTTCTGGCCTCCAGAGGGCCTCTGAAGTCTGGGGAGGCCATTTTTGCCCTCCCAGAGGCTCAAGGAAAGCCTCCGGAGCCCGGGGAGGGCAAAAATGTGCGCCCCCGCCATGGTGCAGGAGGCTGTCTAGGCCATGCCCACCATGGCCATGCCCACCCAGCAACCAGGCAGAGAACCCCTTGCTAAAATTTTTGAAGACCACCCCTGACTGGCTCCTACCTTGACTAAGCTTATGTTCTGCTTTGAAGTATATGTTGATGAAACCGAGCCAGAATGTATCACATTAAAGGAAGCGGCTTGCAAAAGTGAAGACTTTAAGGAATGCTGTGTACGAGAAAGTGTGTTTGATTGTCAAAAAGGAACAACATAAGGGGTCCTTGGTGCTCTCTGGGAACCTTATAGGTCATCTAGTCCACCCCCGTCCGTCCAAGCATGAGACAGATGGCAGTCCAGTCTCTTCTTGAAAGCTTCCAGGGATGAAGCTCCCACAACTTCCGAAGGCAACTTCCGTTCCATTGGTTGATTCTCCTCACTGTCAGAAAATGTCTCCTTATTTCCAGGTTGATCAGTTTCCATCCATTGTTCCTTGTCTGGCCTTCAGGTGCTTCAGAAAATAGCTTGACCCCCTTCCTCTCTGTGGCAGCCCCCCAAATATTGGAAGACTGTTATCATGTTGTCACTGCGTTTTTGTATTTACCAGATGAGCTCTTATTTTTGAACTCTAAGACTTACCGTAGCTTGCCAAGTTCTTATCAGTAACTGATACTGCGCATGTCTACATTCCTTCACTTTCTTCTAACTTTCTTTGTTCTCTTGCCAAGAGGTCCGGCCAGAAGAGGTGGCCGGGAAAGCTTTGCCAAAATGTAACTAATTAGACTAGTGAGATGTTTTATTTTCTTTATAACAAATAAATGAGTTTTTCTTAGAAGATATATCTTCGGGTTTATTTTCTTAAGTATACTTCAAGGAAAAGCCTCGATTCATCTTCTAAATCAAGGTGCGATTACCCAAAAGCAGAATGGGATTAATTGTCACCCTGACACATGTCTCTCCTGGTCCTTTTCTTCACTAGACTATCCATGCCCAGTTCCTGCAACCGTTGCTAGTTGGTTCTGTTTTGTCCTGCCTTTTTTTAAAGTTTACACGCAACTGGAAGGATAGGAATTTTTTTTTAAAAAAAATACCCCTCTGTGAAAGCCCAAACTAACCAGTTTTATTCATCCTCTACTCTAGATGACCTCAAATCTCTGACCGTGGATGGCAACCGGAGTAGAATCAAGCTAGTAGATCTGATCCCTGGCATAAAATATATCGTCAATGTTATAGCTATCAAAGGATTTGAAGAAAGTGATGCTGTCTCTGGATCTCTGCTTACAGGTACGTACAGGGAAGAAATGAGTGCAATTTGTCCATCTTTGGTGTTACAAGGGATTGTGGGGTCTGTGTAGAGGGAGAGGAAGAGAAAGAGGAGAAGAAAAAGGAGGAGGAGGAGGGAGCCTCTAAGTCCTTCTTTTCATTAAATTAGACATATCCAATTCCTGCATCCATTCTTCATATGTTTGTAGCCTGTGGTGAAATCCAATTTTTTTTTTACTATTGGTTCTGTGGGCGTGGTTTGGTGGGCGACGTGTGGCTTGGTGGGCATGGTTTGGTGGGCGGGGCAGGGGAAGGATACTGCAAAATCTCCATTCCCACCCCACTCCAGGGGAAGGATACTGCAAAATCCCCATTCCCTCTCCACTCCTGGGGGAAGGATTCTGCAAAATTCCTGCAGCCTCCAGTCCCCTAACCATCTTTGTTGCTCTTCTCTGCCCTCTTTAAACGTCAACGTTCAACACTTTTCACTATCCATTTGCACAGGGGTTACTCTTGTTCTGTCCCCGTTCCACTCACGCACCCCCCACAGACGGCCCGGAGTTAATAAGCCACACAACAAAATTCTTTGAAAATAAAGCTGGCAGCAACCCAGTGGCTAGCTGCCAATTCAGACTTTACTCACACAAAACAAAGATTAGACTGCCAGCATTCCGATAAAACAGGCAAAGTTTCAGCAATACATGGATTAGTCCAAATGCAGTCCGATAAAGCAGGCAAAGTCCAGTAACGCAGAAATCATGGATTATTTCTAGTTTTTGCTCGTCACAACCTGAAGCGGCCACCACACCCACATTTATACCCTGTGGGGTGTGGTCCAGTGACTCAGCTAATCTCTGGCACGCCTTCCCCTCTGCTGCGCACGCTTCTCCCTGCGCCGCTGTCGAGGATCCAGCCAGCACTTATCTCCTTCATCGCTGTCCACCTGTGGCTGCGGGGACGTGCTTGGCTCTGGGCCTATCTCTTGGCCTTCGCTGTCCTCCGGAGGCATTGCCAGAGAGGAGGGTCCTGGAGAGGGAGGCCTTGCCAACTCCTCTCCCTCACTCTCAGAGTCTGCATCTGTTGATAGCCCAGGCTCAGGCAACGGAGCCACAACAACTCTTTGAGAGTGGACGGCAAAACAGATGTGGAATAGTTTAAGCCGTAAGCTGTTCCCTTGGCAATGGTGAGGCCATAACTCAACCCTCTTGCCAAACTGATGCAGCCTGAAAACAGACGGAGATTTCACTGGCTTTAAAGCAAAGTATGACAGCTCCTTTGATTGAGCACCAGGGAAGCTGCGAGCAGAGGATGAAAAATCGCCACTGGATTTTGGCCTTCTGTTCAACCCTTCCCACGCCATCCCCAATCTCTGTTTTGTTTTCTCCAAGAAATGGCTTGGGGTTGGAAAGACAAACAGAGGAGCTGTCCTGCAAAGACAGATTGATGAGTTCAGGCTGAACTTTTTTTAAGCCAAGGGCCTCTTTTTACGAGGAAAAATAAGCCAGGCTGCTTCGGTTTAACATGTTTTTTTAAAGTCCCTTGTCTCATTCCTTTATTCTTTTTTAAATTTGGACTACATGTCCACATACTGCACCTTCTTGAACTTCGCACATTCTGGGAGCAGCCAAGAGAGAAATTTAGGAGGGACTACGTGGGCCCTTCTGTCTGTCTTCTTTATCGGAAACCTTATTATTGTAGAGCTGAAGAAGCTTCTTGGATGAGAAGTGAACCGTCTTCAAAGAAAAACCAGAAAGCCCACCAGGGACGCAATGGCTCAGTGGCTAAGATGCTGAGCTTGTCGATTGAAAGCTCGGCAGTTCAGTAGTTCGAATCCTTAGTGCTGCGTAACGGGGTGAGCTCCCGTGACTTGTCCCAGCTTCTGCCAACCTAGCAGTTCGAAAGCACGTAAAAAATGCAAGTAGAAAAATAGGGACCACCTTTGGTGGGAAGCAGAGGTGGGTTTTAGCAGGTTCTGACCAGTTCTGGAGAACCGGTAGTGGAAATTTTGAGTAGTTTGGACAACCAGTAGTACAAATTCTGACTGTCCCCACCCCCATCTATTCTCTGCCTCCCAAGCCCCAACTGACTGGGAGGAAATGGGGATTTTGCAGTAACCTTCCCTTGTATTGGGGAAGGAATGGAGATTTTACAGTATCCTTCCCCTGGAGTGGGGTGGGAATGGAGATTTTACAGTATACTTCCCCTTCCATGCCCACCAAGCCATGCCACGCCCACCAAGCCACACCGACAGAACCAGTAGTAAAAAAATTTGAAACCCACCACTGGTGGGAAGGGAACAGCGTTCCGTGCACCTTAGGCATTGAGTCATGCCGGCCACATGACCACGGAGACGTCTTCGGACAGCGCTGGCTCTTCGGCTTTGAAATGGAGATGAGCACCGCCCCCTAGAGTCGGGAACGACTAGCACAGATGTGCGAGGGGAACCTTTACCTTTATGTGGGTCCTTCTATCTTCTTTATTAGAAACCTTATTATTGTAGTGCTGAGGAAGCTTCTTGGATGAGAAGCGAAATGTCTTCAAAGAAAAACCCGACAGTTGCCTCTTGAAAAAAAAAAAAAAAAAGCACCTTTACCTGGACTTATTTATTGTATGTTCTATGCGCTCAACCAGGGAGTTGTTGTTTATTGTAATGGTGTCGCTCTCTTTCTAGAATTGGATAGTCCGTCTGGACTGAGGGTCGTAAACATCACAGACTCCAAAGCTTTAGCTGCTTGGCAACCAGCCCTTGCGGCAGTGGACGAATACCTGATTTCCTATATTGCAGAAGGAGGTAAATTCTGGAGAAAAGCTGCAGTTACATTCCAGCCACTCTGGGAAAACTGTCTCTGTCCACCACTCTCTGTCTCTCTCTCTCTGTCTTTCTCTCTCTCTCTCTCTGTTTCTCTCTGTATATTTCTATTTCTCTTTCTCTCTCTCTCCCTTCCTCCCTCTTTCCTTCTCTCTCCCTCTCTCCTCAAACCCTCCCAACTTTCCAATGCCAACTTCTACAGATGATAGACCACACTGAGTCTACCAGAGCTCTACTCTCCACACTACAGATCATTCCAGCATGAAATTTGTCAACATCCACAAGCATTGAATGTCTCTTAAAATAAGCAAAGCAAGAAGAACGGCAATCCATGCTTTGCTCATTTATCATATGTTTCTCCTCCTCGGTCATTTAGAGACAGAAGTGACTCAGAGTGTATCCGGCAACACCATGGAATATGACCTCGTTGGCCTTCGACCAGCTACTGAATACACCCTCACGATTCAAGCCATCAAAGGCCCTCAGAAAAGCAGGGTCCTCTCTACCAAATTCATCACAGGTAACCTGGCTGGGTTTTGTCTTATTTGCTGGATCAAATTATGACATCTGATCCAGTTTTCTGTTTCCCAAAGCAGCCTGCTATTCAGGGAGCTCCCAAAACAGTAAAGGAAGATATAAATTTGTACCATATAATATCAGTCTTGTTAACCCTCAAGACTCTTTTTCCGCTATGTATTCAAAATGGACTGTGAGATAGATAGATAGATAGATAGATAGATAGATAGATAGATAGATAGATAGATAGATAGATAGATGATAGATAGATAGACGGATGGAGATAGAGGGAGGGAGGGAGGGAGGGAGGGATGATAGGTAGATGATAGAGATAGATGGAGGGAGGGAGGGAGATGGAGGGAGGGAGGGATGAAGGGAGGGAGATAGATAGATAGATAGATAGATAGATAGATAGATAGATAGATAGATAGATAGATAGATGATGGATGGAGATAGATGGAGGGAGGGAGATGGGAGGAGGGAGGGAGATAGATAGATGGAGGGAGGGAGGGAGGGAGATAGATAGATAGATAGATAGATAGATAGATAGATAGATAGATAGATAGATAGGTAGATAGATAGATGGATGTAGGGAGGGGTAGGGGTAGGGGGTAGGGGATAGGGAGGGAGAGAGATAGATAGATGAATGGATGGATGGATGGACTGAAGATAGATTGAGAGTGAGAGAGAGAAATGATATGTATATGTATGTGCATGGTTATATATTTATTTTTCTTTCAAGAGCAGGCATTAAAATTTCATTATTTAATGTGTGCCAGGGTGTTCACAGAAAAAAAGCGACAATAAAGTTTGGTTTGTCTTGTCTTAAATGGAATGAAACCCCATTTAGGACGTTTCAGACCTGAATCGAAGCTTCCTAGAATGCTTAACAAAAATCCATCCTAAGTTTCATTAGAAAGAAATATATTTCATAAGGATTGCAGAGTGCGGTCAGGCATCTTGTACATTTTTTTGGGGGGGGGGCTCTCAAACTAGCAAAACCTTAGCACATTAGCAAAACTTTAAGTGATGTGGTGGAATGTAGTCTGGATTCCCAGAAAGGAGGAACTGCTTTCCAGAGAGCAAAGAGAAAAGTTTGGTTGATGGGAAGAAGGGTTAAAATGGCTTCTCCTTAGCCATTCCCAGAGTATATCTGTAGTTATCCAAATAGTTGCTTTAGTCTAGCAAGATTCTGTCTGTAGGTGAAGAATAATAAAGGGAACTATTTGAGTAATTATACATGTCATTCTTCATTCTTGGGGATTGATAAGGATGTGGTTGAAACGTCATCTCTAGTTCGCCAGATCTTGGTGACTTTTTTCCAGCTAGATTTGTGCTGATGGGGTTCCATCAATCTGATTCCTGTCACCCGTCTCACAATATTAGGTCCTGATGCTCCCAGATCTCTGACTGCTTCTGATGTCCAGTTTGAAACAGCCCTGCTCACGTGGAAGCCACCCCAGGGCTCTATCACAGGCTACCTCCTGATCTACGAATCCGCTGATGGCAAAATCAAGGTAAGAAAGTGTTTAGATCCAGAACTGGTCCTCTCTTACACACAGAAGCATCTCTGCTCTATCTGCGGCATTTAAAGGACTTTCTCCTGACATGTCCATTTCCCAGTGGCTAGACTGGGAAGTAAAGGGACAAAATGGAAGACAACAATGCTTCCATAATGTTGTGAAGAAAAAGCAGCATGGACGGAAGCAGTGGAAATTAAACTCAACTCAACTGTATTTTTGAAGGTTGATGGCTAATGACACCACTTTTTATTTCTGGGAGTTTCAAGATAATCCTATTCCACTGCTGGAATGGCCTGGGAATAGCCCAGACCTTGATCCAATTGAAAATCGATGGAGCTGACTAAGGAAACTTGTTAGTCAGAAGCGACCCAGCAATAAAACCTAGTTAATAGAAGCCATCATTCCATCTTGGTTTCACATGATAACAGCTGCAGAACTCAAAGACTTGGTTCACTCCATGGGAAGATAAGGCTGTAATTCATGCTAAAGGTTACCCAACTAAGGATTAACTGGCATGGCGATCATTTTTGTATATCTCGTTTTTTCTATGGTGATCATTTTTGTATATCTCATTTTTTTCTACATGTTTCCCTTTTCTTCTTTATACTGTAACTGCTATTCTAACAGCAAAACCTTCATGAAAGTGATTGCATGACATTCTTGATTAAATTATCTTCCCATTGATATACAATTTTATGGTACTACTCCAAAAAAAAAAAAAAAAGTGCTGTTATTAGCTAGTTTTAGAAAATACACTTTTCCCAAACGGTTTCCACAATTTTGGCCACTCCTGTATTCCACCAGCTTCCATCTTCAATTATTATTATTATTATTATTTTGTCTTCTGCTTTTATTTCTCTGGCAGGAAGTGGTCCTGGGTCCCGAATCGACTTCTTACACCTTGGTGGACTTGAGTTCCTCCACATTGTACACGGCAAAGCTGCAGGCCCTGCTCCACACTTTAAAAAGCAACTTCATCCAAACCACGTTCACCACAAGTAAGGGACGAGCGTTTCCGAAGAAAGGCGTATCCACGTTCTTTTCGATGCCAGTTATATGGGGGAATGGCAGAGCTTCCAAGAAAGATACCGTGTTTTCCCGAAAATAAGACCCTGTCTTATATTTTTTTGAACCCTGAAATAAACGCTTGGCCTTATTGCCATGCGCTCAAAAGCCCAATTGCGCTTATTATCAGGGGATGTCTTATTTTGGGGGAAACAGGGTAGGTAGGTAGGTAGGTAGGTAGGTAGGTAGATAGATAGATAGATAGATAGATAGATAGATAGATAGATAGATAGATAGATAGATGATAGATAGATAGATAGATAGATAGATAGATAGATAGATAGATACCGTGTTTTCCCGAAAATAAGACCCTGTCTTATATTTTTTTGAACCCTGAAATAAACGCTTGGCCTTATTGCCATGTGCTCAAAAGCCCGATTGGGCTTATTATCAGGGGATGTCTTATTTTGGGGGAAACAGGGTAGTCCTTGACTTATGACCTGTTCTGACCTAGGCTTCACCAAATCGCGAAACAGACTCCTTCTCCCGAAAAAAACCCCATCCCCTTTTTATTTGGCTAATGTGAATTCCTAGCATTCGCATCCAGCAACTCAGATAAGGAAATCTTCCCACTAATAAACGAACTAATTGTCTCCTGCAAACACCACTCCCCTTTTGCTCCTATTTGTTCCCTATAGGAGGGGCCATTCAGCATCTCCTTGTGCCTTTACTCCAGAGTTGACCCTTGTTCCTTAGCTGTTCCCTTCTCCTGACAGCTCTGTGCATGCGCACATCGGGAACAGGCTCCAGCTAGTCTTCTGCCCCACTTATCTCCAATTCCGAAGGTAGCTGATAACTGTCAGACGGCCCTGGCCCCATCTCTGCCTCCGATGCAGAGCCCTCATCAGAGCCTTCCCCAGACTCCAGGACTGGCCCATGTTCCTCCCCAACCTCCTCACTGTCCAAATCTGCCGCCAGCTCCACTGGCAGGCCACGACATGACCTTTCATTTAGTGACCGACTGGAGTTACCACGGTACTGAAAAAAGGGAATTATGTCAATTTTTTTCACGATGGTTGAAGCATCCCCCCACAGTCATAGGATCAAAACTGAGATGCTTGGGCAACCGGTTTGTATTCATGACGGTTGCCATATCCTGGGGAGGTCATGTGATTCCCCTTTTGCGACCTTCCAGCGAGCAATGGGGTCAATGGAAGAAGCCAGATTCACTTAATAACCCTGTTACTAACTAAACAACCGCAGTAATTCGTTTATCCACGGTGGCCAGAAAAGTCATAAAATAGGGCAAAACTCGCTTAACTGTCTCCCTTAGCAACAGAACTTTGGGGCTCAATTGTGGTCAGAAGTCGAGGACTATCTGTAGAGGGAAATTCTGTTTGGGGTGGGTGGAGGATAATATTTTTTTTTTAAAAAAAAGGAAGGGAGGAGATAGAAAACGATGAGCTGAAATGAAATTTGCTTTTCAAAAGCGTCTCGGCAGCCTCTGAATGAGTGGGGTGCGATAGAACGCAATCCCTTCTTTTCTATGACAATTGTGTTGCACAGGGAGCCTGATTTTGTGCCCGTGGGAGACAGAGGCAGACATTATGCAAAGCACAATCCTCCCATTTCCCCATTGGCATAAGCCTGGAATGATAGGTCAGGGTTTTGCAAAAGGACAACGATGCATAACGATGCCGTTTCATAATGGGCCAGAAGATGCTTGGAGAAGAGTCAAAGAAATTAAAATAACCAGGGAGGGATAGAACAGATTTCCACACACACACCCATGTTTGAACCGCAGCCCCCATGTCTAGCTTTCTTTAAAAAAAAAAAAACACATCCTAATGGTTGTAATGCAAAGACTGTGTGAAGAGAGGGAAGAGACCGAGAATGTCAATAGGGAGGAGGAGGGGGAGAGGGAGAAGGAAAAGGAGGAGGAGGAGGAGGAGGAGGGAGAGGGAGTTGGAGGAAAAGGAAGAGGAAGAGGAAGAAGAAAAAAGGAAAAGCAGAAGGAGGAGGAGGAGGAGGGAGGGAGATGGAAGAAGAGGAAGATGAAAGAGAAGAAAGAAAAAGAAGGAAAAGCAGAAGGAGGAGGAGGGAGGGAGGGAGAGAGATGGAAGAAGACAAAGAGGAAGAAGAAGGAAGAAGAAGAAGGAAAAAGGAGGGGGAGGGGAATAGGAAGAAGGAAAAGGAGGAGGAGAGGGAGGGAGGGAGATGGAAGAAGAGGAAGAGGGAAGAGAAGAGACCGAGAATGTCAATAGGGAGGAGGAGGGGGAGAGGGAGAAGGAAAAGGAGGAGGAGGAGGAGGAGGAGGGAGAGGGAGTTGGAGGAAAAGGAAGAGGAAGAGGAAGAAGAAAAAAGGAGAAGTAGAAGCAGGGGGAGGGAACAAGGGAGGGAGATGGAAGAAGAGGAAGAGGAAGAAAGAAAAAGAAGGAAAAGCAGAAGGAGGAGGAGGGAGGGAGGGAGAGAGATGGAAGAAGACAAAGAGGAAGAAGAAGGAAGAAGAAGAAGGAAAAAGGAGGGGGAGGGGAATAGGAAGAAGGAAAAGGAGGAGGAGAGGGAGGGAGGGAGATGGAAGAAGAGGAAGAGGGAAGAGAAGAGACCGAGAATGTCAATAGGGAGGAGGAGGGGGAGAGGGAGAAGGAAAAGGAGGAGGAGGAGGAGGAGGAGGGAGAGGGAGTTGGAGGAAAAGGAAGAGGAAGAGGAAGAAGAAAAAAGGAAAAGCAGAAGGAGGAGGAGGAGGAGGGAGGGAGATGGAAGAAGAGGAAGATGAAAGAGAAGAAAGAAAAAGAAGGAAAAGCAGAAGGAGGAGGAGGGAGGGAGGGAGAGAGATGGAAGAAGACAAAGAGGAAGAAGAAGGAAGAAGAAGAAGGAAAAAGGAGGGGGAGGGGAATAGGAAGAAGGAAAAGGAGGAGGAGAGGGAGGGAGGGAGATGGAAGAAGAGGAAGAGGGAAGAGAAGAAAGAAAAAGAAGGAAAAGCAGAAGGAGGAGGAGGAGGAGGGAGGGAGATGGAAGAAGAGGAAGATGAAAGAGAAGAAAGAAAAAGAAGGAAAAGCAGAAGCAGAAGGAGTAGAGAGGGAGAGAGATGGAAGAAGAGGAAGAAGAAGGAAGGAGGAGGAGGAGAGGGAGGGAGGGAGATGGAAGAAGAGGAAGATGAAAGAGAAGAAAGAAAAAGAAGGAAAAGCAGAAGCAGAAGGAGTAGAGAGGGAGAGAGATGGAAGAAGAGGAAGAAGGAAGGAGGAGGAGGAGGAGGAGGAGGAGGAGGAGGAGGAGGAGGAGGAGGAGGAGGAGGAAGATGATGCAAGTTTCCCTCTTTGCAACATGCCCTGACTTCCCTTCCTTTCTCTGCAGCTGGGCTTCTCTACCCTTACCCCAAAGATTGCTCTCAAGCTCTGCTGAACGGGGAAATCGCTTCTGGACTGTACACCATCTATCTCTATGGCAATCAGTCACAGCCTGTTGAAGTGTACTGCGACATGAATTCTGACGGAGGCGGATGGATTGTACGTATTTTCTCTCGTTGGCTTTTTCGTCCCTTCTTAAAGGTGTTTTGTGTGTGTGTGTGTGTGTGTGTGTGTGTGTGTGTGATTTGCACCAGTGCATGGAGAACCTAAGAAAGGGTAGAAGATTCTCCCACGCTTCAGAAGTTACTCCTGCCATTCCTTAGCTTCTCTTTATATGAAACCCATATAGTAGAGTCTTTAGGTTGGGTTGGATTTTCAGATCACCGAAGCCTGCCAATATATCTTGGGGTGCCTCAATTTCTCCTGGGGATGATAGTCCTCTATTTCCCCTTCAAAAATAAGTTCACCTGCTTGAGCAAGGGGCTGGACCAGCGGTGAAATCCTATGAAGTCTGCTAGCGGGTCTGTGAATCTGCTACTGAGCGCGCGCTTTAACAGTAAAAGAGTTGGAAGGGACCTTGGAGGTCATCTAGTCCAACCCCCTGCTCACACAGGAATCCCCCTGTACTAGGGATTCGAACTGCCGAACTGCCAACATTTCTGATCAACAAGCTCAGTGTCTTAGCCACTGAGCCAGATAACCTCCTTTGCACGCATGCACACCAGAGGCGCGCCCACGCAGGGCTAAAAAATGAACATTTTGAAGCCTTCCGAGTCTGAAAAGGTAAATAGAACAGCGAGGGGTGGGGTGGGGAATCTACTGTGTCACACAATTTAGATTAGCTAGAAAGCAGGAAATCTGACGATTCTAGCTAATATCAATCGCACGTCACAGCTGATCCGTCTCCCAGCTGATCGTCGGAAATACCAATTCGCCCGAACTGGTAGCATTTTTTATTACCGGTTCAGGAGAACCGGTCTGAACCGGTAGCATTTCACCCCTGGGCTGGACCAGAAGACCTCCAGGGTCCCTTCCAGCTCTATTCCATTCTATTCCATCCCATTCCATCCAGGGGTGAAATGCTCCCGGTTTGGACCGAATCGGGCGATCCGATAGTGAATGTGGCAGGTGGTTTGGAGAACCGGTAGCAATGGCGGCGCGAGGCTTCACCCACCCACCCGGGTGTCATTACTTCCTGGTTTTAACCAGGAAGTAATTTGTTTTTTACCCTCTGTGCATGCACAGAAGGTTTTGCACATGCACAGAGGGTCTGTGAGTGCATGTGATGCGCATGTGTGCGAGCACTTCCGAACTGGTAAGGAAGGTAAGTAGATTTCACCTCTGATTCCATCCCATTTTATTCCTATCTAATCTCCATTCCATTCTATTCCCTATTCCATTCCATTCGATTCCTTCTCTTATTCCATTCCATTCCACTCCACTCCACTCCACTCCACTCCACTCCACTCTACTCCACTCCACTCCACTCCGTTCTATTCTATTATTCTATTCTATTAAGAACCCATATTAAGGAAGGTTAAGTAACTCGTACTTACCAGCATCCTGTTCAGATCCCGTTTACAATCCTCTAAAATGACCGTGATTGCATTGGGATTTCCCCAGGTCTTTTTAAGAAGGCAGAATGGCGAAGTGAACTTCTACCAGAATTGGAGGACTTACGAGAATGGCTTTGGAGATCCCAACAATGAATTCTGGCTAGGTAGGTGGCTACAAAGTTTATTGAGTCAATCGAGATCTGTTGGTTCTTTTAAATGAATATGCAGTACTTCAAGCTCCTGTATGCTTTACTAGAAGGGTAACATCCAATATGATTTCCTGCCATGGTGTTACTACTTCTCCCAAGTTTACAGTACTTTGTAAAGTCTTCCAGATATGGTTCCAAAGACACATTCTCGGTAGCGGTGAGTTTCACATTTTTTTTTTCTTTTGCAGGACTGGACAAGCTTCACAAAATCACTTCCCAAGGCCTGTATGAGCTGAGGGTGGATCTGCGCGATCACGGAGAGACTGCATATGCTCTCTACAACAAGTTCAGCGTGGGGGATGCCAGGACACGCTATCGACTGAAAGTAGATGGCTACAGTGGTAATGCAGGTCGGTTTTTCTGTTTGTTTTGTGAAAAGAAGGTGTTATGGTCTGCCAGCAGCCTGCGGACAGTGAGGAGGCTGGGGAGGAACATGGGCCAGTCCTGGAGTCTGGGGAAGGCCTGGATGAAGGCTCTGCATCGGAGGCAGAAAGGGGGCCAGGGCCATCTGGGAGTGATGCGCTGACTCCGGAGCCTCCAGAGTTGGACATCAGCGAGGCAGAGGAACAGAGGAAACTTTTTTTTTTTAATTTGATTTATATGCCGCCCTTCTCCGGAGACTCAGGGCGGCTTACAGTGCGTTAAGCAATAGCCTTGATACTTTTGTATATTTATACAAAGTCAGCTTATTGCTCCGTGACCTAGTAGCCATAATAATCTCCATAACTATATGACTATCCTTATTTGTGTGTCAAAAATATTCTCCTCTTCCCATCATACAGGTGAATCCATGAGTTACCACAACGGACGGGCGTTCTCCACCTTTGACAAGGACAATGACTCCGCCATCACAAATTGTGCCTTATCATACAAAGGAGCATTCTGGTACAGAAACTGCCACCGAGTCAACCTTATGGGTCGGTACGGAGACAACAGTCACAGCCAGGTAAGTTGTTCTGGATGAGCCCATGTGCATCCATTACCCTAGAACCGTGATGGTGAACCTATGGCACGCCATATTGGTGGGCACATGAGCTCAGCTCTGGTGCGCATGCGCGTACTGGCCAGCTGATTTTTGGGCCTTCTGGGCCCACCAGAAGTAGGGAAACAGGCTGTTTCCTGCCTCCGGAGAGCCTCGGGAGGGGGGGAAAGAAGGCCCATTTTTCTGTCTCCCTGTTCTGTCCCCGTCCAACACATGCACCCCCACAAATGGCCCGGAGTTAATAAGCCACACGACAAAGTCTTTGCAGATAAAGCTGGCAGCAACCCAGTGGCTAGCTGCCAATTCAGACTTTACTCACACAAAACAAAGATAAGACTGCAAGCATTCCGATAAAGCAGGCAAAGTTTCAGCAATACAAAAATTAGTCCAAATGCAGTCCGACAAGGCAGGCAGAAGTCCAGTAACGCAGAGATCATGGATTATTTCTAGTTTTTGCTCGTCACAAATTGAACCGGCCACCACACCCACATTTATACCCTGTGGGGTGTGGTCCAGTGACTCAGCTAATCTCTGGCACGCCTTCCCCTCTGCTGCGCACACTTCTCCCTGCGCCACTGTCGAGGATCCAGCCAGCACTTATCTCCTTCATCACTGTCCACCTGTGGCTGCGGGGACGTGCTTGGCTCTGGGCCTATCTCTTGGCCTTCAGTGTCCTCCAGAGGCATTGCCAGAGAGGAGGGTCCTGGAGAGGGACGCCTTGCCAACTCCTGTCCCTCACTCTCAGAGTCTGCATCTGTCGATAGCCCAGGCTCAGGCAACGGAGCCACTCCCCAGCCTCCAGAGCCTTGACTATACGCACTTTTGTTGGCCATGGTGAATTGGCCATGGTGAGTTGGCCATGATGAGTTGGCTGCAGCAAGTTGGCTGTGGCAAGTTGTCCCATTACCCTCCACACCATGATGCTGGTCTGATCGACCCATCCCTAACTCCGACCTCACCTTACCGCTTTTCTATTTTGCAGGGAATCAACTGGTTCCACTGGAAAGGCCACGAGCATTCCATTCCATTTGCGGAGATGAAGCTACGGCCTTCCAATTTTAGGAATTTGGAAGGAAGGCAGAAGAGAGCGTAAAGGATCTCTCCTTTCCCCCCCCTTTTTTTTTTCTTTTGGCATTGACCGAGAAAAATGGAACAAAAGGGTGGGAAATAATAATAATTTAAAAAAATGAGCTTTTCTCCCCACTCACCCCAGAAAAATTGAGAAGAGAGAGAGAGAGAGAGAGAGATTGGCGACAAAGCTGGAAATGTGTACCAAAGTATCTGTGTTGTGTGAGAGCCCACCTTGGCTCTTTTTGACCAATTTTTATTTTATTTTGTTTTTTGTGGGGTGGGATGGGGCTTGGAAAGCCTTATTCAAAACGTAGCATGCTCAGTGGAGCATTTTTTTTGTTTCCTTGTCCATAGATGGCTTTCTTTGCACCAAAGAAGATAATCTTGGAAGGGGAGGGAAGGAGGGAAGGATTTCTATATAGGTTTTTTTTTCCCCTTCTCTCTCTCTGTCAGAGGGCTTTTGTTGACTTGAAACTTTCCTGGGTGGCTCAGAGGAACTGCAAGAATGGAAGGACTTCTCTCTTTTTTTTTTTCCTTCTCTTCGCTTAACAAACCAGCCACAACAAAAGACAAATAATAATAATAATAATAATAATAATAATCGTGTTTGTGTCCATTCCAAATTAGTAGTTCACACTCTGGAATCTCTCTTCGTCTCCATCCCTTCATCCGTCCATTTCTCAGTACCGGGAAAACAGGAGGAAACAGTTCAGCCTAAAAATTAATATTATTAATATAAATGATGTTGGGGGGGGAGGGAAAGGAAGATTATAATAATAAGCTAAATTTGTGTCATTTTGTAAAAAAATAAAAAATAAAAAATAGAACCCCATGCTTTCTGAAACCCAACGGGACGGTGTCTGATTGTAATTTTTTTTTTTAATTAATAAATAAAAGCACAAGTTTACTTTTATAGACATTTCTGGTTTGGATTTTTTTTTTAACCCCCCCGGGGCTGTACTCTTTGTGTGCAAAGCCAGGGTTGTGTCGGAATAGGAGTGCAATTGTGGGCTTTTGGGTGTCTGTGTAATTGTGTATTAAATGGATGCAGATCAGTTTTGATTCAAAAACACCGATTTCACTTAGACATAAAGCAACAGCTTTAATTTTCTCTTGGGCTATGGCTCCTTCCTTCCCTCCCTCATCTTTCTTCTTCCTTCCTTCCTTCCCTCTTCTTCCTCCTTTTCCTTCCTCCTGTCCTCCCTCCCTCATCTTTCTTCTTCCTACATTCTATCTTTCCTTCCTTCCTTCCTTCCTTCCTTCCTCTCCATCCTCTTTGTCCTTCTTTCTTTCCTTCTTTCTTTCCTTCTTTTGTTCCTTTGTTCCTTTGTTCCTTCCTTCCTTTCTCCCTCCCTCCTTCTCTTTCTCCTTCCTTCCTTCCTCCTGTCTTCCCTCCCTCCTTTCTCTTTCCTTCCTTCCGTCCTTTCTCCCTCCCTCCCTCCTTCCCTCCTATTTCTCCTTCCTTCCTTCCTTCCTTCCTTCCTTCCTTCCTTCCTTCCTCCTGTCCTCCCTCCCTCATCTTTCTTCTTCCCACATTCTTTCCTTTCTTCCTTCCTTCCTCTCTGTTCTCTTTCTCCTTTCCTTCCTTCCTTCTTTTGTTCTTTTGTTCCCTTCCTCCCTCCCTCCCTCCCTCCCTCCCTCTTTCTTTCTTTCTTTCTTTCTTTCTTTCTTTCTTTCTTTCTTTCTTTCTTTCTTTCTTTCTTTCTTTCTTTCTTTCTTTCTTTTTCTACTTTCTCCTCCTCTTTCTTTCTTTCTTTCTTTCTTTCTTTCTTTCTTTCTTTCTTTCTTTCTTTCTTTCTTTCCCTGTCTCCAACTAAACAAAGCCAAGAGAAATAGGGGGGTGGGGTGGGAACAAGAATTAGTTACATACTGCCATTTGGAAGAAGTTGGACTATTTCCAATTTACAGAGTTTACTTTGTCTTCCTCTGCCTTTCCAACACAATTTTTTAACAGGGGGTGGCAGTAAAGCAAGGCTTTTCTTGGACAAAGAATTGAGGCGGGCAGCACAGTGAGAGGTTCAAGGATTCTTTTCTTGTTTCTCGGGGTTCTTTAAAACAATGATAGCCTTCCTTAGAGGCATGGCCCAGCTCTAAAGTTTCCCAGTATTCATCTCATAAAATGGCATGAAATGCCCTCAATCCTCGCTGAAATCTTAAGAAACCTACAGAATTTGGAACAGAACAATGTAACGGGGGTGGGGGGTGGGGTTGAAACTGTAATGGATCGGATTAACCATCATGGAAACTCTTGGCTGAGATGATTTAAACAACAAGAAGCTGGCCGGGAAGGAGAAGACAGAAAGGCACATAAAAGGAGAAGAATTGTGAATCATTCAAATGACTTAGCACCAGTGGTGAAATCCAAATTTTTTTTACTACCAGTTCTGTAGGCGTGGCTTGGTGGGCATGGCTTGGTGGGTGTGGCAGGGGAAGGATACTGAAAAATCCCCGTTCCCACCTCACTCCAGGGGAAGGATACTGCAAAATCCCCATTCCCTCCACACTCCTGGGGAAAGGATATTGCAAAATCCCCATTCCCACCCCACTCTGGTTCTCCAGAACCTATCAGAACCTGCTGGATTTCACCCCTGAACCGACGGGAGAAAGCATTAAGAAGTTGCAGAAGGAAGGATGAGCTTGAGATAGATGAACTCTTAAGATTAATTTAAGATGAAAATCAACATTGTTGAGACTCGAAGAAAGAGTGCAGAGAAGAGCAAGAAAGATGATTAGGAGACTACCTTTGTGAGGGACCTCTTGTGTTTTTTCCATCTGTTATGCTCAGATGTCTTGTGAAAACTCTAAAGCCTTGCTAGGCTCAGCAGAAGCCCTTCTGAAATTCAGGTAACCTGAATAGGACCAAACATTCCATCGTTTATGCCAGAATTCCTGAAACTTGACAACTTTAAGATTTGTGGACTACAACTCCCAGAATTCCTCAGCCAGCCAACCAAAGCTGCCAGACTTGGCAACTTTGAAACTTGTTGTGGACTTCAAATACCAGAAGCCCTCAGCCAGACTGATGGACTTCAACTCTCAGAGCTTCTCAGCCAGACTTGTGGACTTCAACTCCCAGAGCTTCTCAGCCAGACTGATGGACTTCAACTCCCAGAAGTCCTCAGCCAGACTGGTGGACTTTCAACTCCCAGAGGTCCTCAGCCAGACTTGTGGACTTCAACTCCCAGAGCTTCTCAACCAGACTGATGGACTTCAACTCCCAGAAGTCCTCAGACAGACTGGTGGACTACAACTCCCAGAAGTCCTCAGCCAGGTTTATGAATTTCAACTCCATGACTTCATGGCTGGCTGAGGAATTCTGAGAGTTGAAGTCCACATGTTGCCAAGTTTGGAGACCCAACTCATATGTGAGTTGGGTCTCCACCATTATTTCACTATCTCCATTATCTGTAATTATAATCCCAGAATCATACACAGGAATTGAGGTGTAGACTTATCAGAACACAATACAGGGGAATGAGTACACCTAGCACTGATGAGGTTACCTAATTGGGTAATGAAACGCCTGCAAGAAACAAACCAGTTCAGAGAGCACTAAAGATGCCACAATAAGCACTTCACACCACTTTCGTGTGAAACTTATTTTGATGTTGTTCAGAACTGCATCAGCAGCAAAAACAGCACTGAGAAGGCACATGCACTGTGCCCCCAAATACAGATGTAGTAGTGGTTTCATTTGAAGGTGGTTAAAATCAAGATGTGCTAGATCCACTATTATTTCACCTGTAACTATATTTTTGCCAAATTGCCTTGATAGGAAATTTCTGTTCAGAACCACTAGATGGCACTGCAACCCCACTTTTGAGAAATGAGCCACTGGTAGCAAAAATACAGAATAGCAGAGTTGGAGGGAACTTTGAAGGTCATCTAGTCCAACCCCCTGCTCAGACAGGAAACCCTATACATTCCAGAGAAATGGCTGCCCAGTCTCTTCTTGAAAACCTCCAGTGATGGAATAATGACAATTTCTAGAGGAAAACCCTTCCATTGATAATTATATCATGTCAGGACATTTCTCCTTAGTTCTAGATTGGATCTCTCTCTTTAAGGATTTTCCACTTTTTATTTCTAGTCCTGCCTTCAGGTGCTTTGGACAATAAGTCAATTCCATTACCTCTTTGATAATCACTTCAACTGCTGGAAGATAGTTATCAAGTTTAAGACTTGTGGACTTCAAGTCCCAGAATTCCTCAACCAATTTGTGGACTTCAACTCCCAGAATTCTTCAGCCAGACATGTGTATTTCAACCCTAAGACTTATTTATTTATTTATTTGTTTGTTTGTTTGTTTATTATTATTTATTTTTAAATTTGTATACCGCCCTTCTCCCTGAGGACTCAGGGCGGTGAACAGCCAAGTAAAAGCATAAACTACAAACATTAAAATACAATTAAAAAGATATATATAAATTTGGCCCCATGATTAAAAACAATAACAAACAATTAAAAACATTTTAAAAAGTGTTAGGCCAGCCCAGCTTGCTGGAAAAAGAAGGTTTTAAGGGCACGGCGGAAGGCACCGAGGTCTTGGATTCTCCTTATCTCTGGGGGCAGCTGATTCCAGAGGGAAGGTGCCCCCACAGAGAAGGCCCTCCCCCTGGGGGTCACCAGCCTGCATTGTTTTGACTTCATGGCTGGCTGATGAATTCTGGGATTTGAAGTCCACAAATTGCCAAAGTTGGAGACCCAACTCCAATTCCCTCTTCACTGGGATAACCTGTGATAATGATTAGGGGACTGGAGGCTAAAACTTATGAAGAATGCTTGCAGGAACTGGGTATGTCTAGTTTAATGAAAAGAAGGACCAGGGGAGACATGATAGCAGTCTTCCAATATCTCAGGGGCTGCCCCAAAGAAGAGGGAGTCAAGCTGTTCTCCAAAGCACCTGAAGGAAGGACAAGAAGTGAAGGGTGGAAACTAATCAAAGAGAGAAGCAATCTAGAATTAAGGAGAAATTTCCTAAGAGTTAGAACAATTAATCGGTGGAACAACTTGTCTCCAGAGGTTGTGAATGCTCCAACACTGGAAGTTTTTAAGATGATGTTGGATTAGTAGTGTAGGGTTTCCTGCCTAAGCAGGGGGTTGGACTAGAAGACCTCCAAGGTCCCTTCCAACTCTGTTATTCTATTCTGTTCTAACCCCTTAAGTAATGAAGACAGTTATCAACTTTGAGACTTCAGCTCCCAGAGTTCCTCAGCCAGACTTGTGGACTTCAACTCCCAGAATTCCTCAGCCAGTATGGCTGAGGAATTCTGGGGGTTGAAGTCCACAAGTCTCAAAGTTGCTAAGTGTGGCGACCCCTGGTTTATGCAATGTTCTGTTCAACAAAATTTATTTGACTGTAATTTACACCCATTATTTCTGCTCCTAGTTTGGGGGCATTTTTCCTACACTACCTGAACATGGTTATCACAGTTGTCTTCCATCCAGATGAATGGATGTATTTCTCCAGGTGAACAAACCAGGGTTTTTTTTCATTCAGTCTACCCTCCTCTTTGGGATACAAAGAAGTGTGTCTTCTATCTACTTTCCTCAAGTGCTGGAAGACACTTATCAAGTTTCCCAAATTAGGAAACTCAGTTAGCCGGGCTGTCCTGATTTTACAGTTGGTTTTAAAATTTGATATGGATTTTAATTGAAAAGTTTTAAATTACGGGCCAAATTTATTTAATTATTTTAAATCTATTTTTAACTTTTGTGTATAAATGTTTTTATCTTGGCTGTTCATTGCCCTGAGTCCGAAAGGAGAAGGGCAGTATAGAAATCTGAAAAATAGATGATAGATAGATAGATAGATAGATAGATAGATAGATAGATAGATAGATAGATAGATAGATAGATAAATATCTAAGATTCCCAAGGCTAACAGGGACTCAAACATAACTCTGGTTTTCAATCTGAGTTACAGATAGTCCTCTGCTTACAAATGTTCGTTTAGTGAACCATTCAAAATTACAGCAGCACTGGAAAAGGTGACTTATGACCGGTACTTACATTAGAACCATCATAGCATCCCCATGCTCATGGGATCAAAATTTGGGCTCTTGGCAATTGGCATATATTTATGATGGTTGCACCATAGAATAGGAATAAGAACAGAATTTGGATAGAATTTGGAATAGAGTAGAGTAGAGTAGAGTAGAGTAGAGTACAGTAGAGTACAGTAGAGTACAGTAGAGCAGAGTAGAGCAGAGCAGAGCAGAGCAGAGCAGAGCAGAGCAGAGTAGAATAGGGAATGGAATGGAATGGAGTGGAGTGGAGTGGAGTGGAGTGGAGTGGAGTGGAGTAGAGTAGAGTAGAGTAGAGTAGAGTAGAGTAGAGTAGAGTAGAGTAGAGTAGAGTAGAGTAGAGTAGAGTAGAGTAGAGTAGAGTAGAGTAGAGTAGAGTAGGGAATGGAATGGAGTGGAGTGGAGTGGAGTGGAGTGGAGTGGAGTGGAGTGGAGTGGAGTGGAGTGGAGTGGAGTAGAGTAGAGTAGAGTAGAGTAGGGAATGGAATGGAATGGAATGGAGTGGAGTGGAGTGGAGTGGAGTGGAGTGGAGTGGAGTGGAGTGGAGTGGAGTAGAGTAGAGTAGAATAGGGAATGGAATGGAATGGAATGGAATGGAATGGAATAGAATAGAATAGAATAGAATAGAATAGAATAGAATAGAATAGAATAGAATAGAATAGAATAGAATAGAATAGAATAGAATAGAATAGAATAGAATGTGGAATGGAAGAATGGAATGGAATGGAATGGAATGGAATGGAATAGAATAGAATAGAGTAGAGTAGAGTAGAGTAGAGTAGAGTAGAGTAGAGTAGAGTAGAGTAGAGTAGAATAGAATAGAATAGAATAGAATAGAATAGAATAGAATAGAATAGAATAGAATAGAATAGAATAGAATAGAATAGAATAGAATAGAATAGAAATCTTTATTGTCACTTTAAATGTACACTAATCACATACATTAAAATGAAAATTTTGTGGCATTCAGTTCTCAAAAGATAACCATTATGGATATACCCACATATATGGCACAGAAATATCACAGTACACATCCTCTATGGAACCTGTTTTCCCTGTTCCCTTCTGGGAGGAGCTTTGTGGTATCTGAAGCAGAACATCCAGATTCGGTCACAGTTTTGTTCCGTGCAGTATCAATCTTGTGAACTCTCAACCTTCCTCTTTCCAATATGTGTGGGTGGATGGGTGGGTATAGGGAGAGAGGGGGGGAGGGGGAGAGGGCGAGAGAGAGGAGAGAGAGAGAGAGAGGAGAGAAGAAAGAGAGAAGGAGCAAGAGAGGGAAGGGAGAGAAATAGGGGAGAGAAAGAGAAAGAGAAAGAGAGAAAAAAGAGGAACAGAGAGACAGAGAGGAGAGAGATGGGAGAGAGAGAGAGGAGAGAGAAAAAGACAAAGAGAAAGAGAGAAAAAGGGAGAAAGAAAGAGACAGAGAGAAGGACAGAGGTGGGAGAGAGAGAGAAAGAGAGGGAGGGAGGGAGGGAGGGAGAGGGGGAGAGAGACAGAGAGAGGGACGGAGGGAGGGAGAGAGAGAGGGACAGGGGGAGAGAGAGAAAGATTTCTACAATTCTCCAGCCCAAAAGACAGATCAGGAACAAAACAAATAGACTTTGGGAGGGTGGAAAATGAGCAAGTCTTCGTTAGTGTGATTTTGGATTCAGAGGTTGTTTCAAGCGACAGGTCCCAAAGCATAGCTCAAAAAAAAAAAAAAAAAAAAAAAAGAAGTCAAAAGATTTGATTTATAGTCTTGTAAAGTCGTACATGTTTCTGCTTTCTCCGCGTTTTAGAATGCGAATGAATGGAAGGGATGAATTTTGTGAGGTTGTTTTTTTGTTTTACGAAATGAACTAAACTGACTTGATTTGAACCGACTGAGATTTCTCGGTGGATGCTAAGTACATCCTATTTGTTGCATTATTATCAGACGGCGTATTTATTTCTGGCTTTCCGTTTCAAAATATAGCCAGTAACTTTAGAGTAAATAAAGAGTAATAAAGGGAAATACCCCGGTGACTGGCTCAGACGCGTCTATTTAAAAACAAATAATCAGACTCGCAACGAATATTGCTGATAGTAGTAATAATAATAATAATAATAATTAATAGAATATAAATACACACGGCTGACCAGGAAAAGTTCACTTGTTAAGCTAAAAGAGAAAAAGCCACACTCAGTGGAAGAAAGAATGAGGAGGACATGACAACTTCGCTTAACTTGCTGAGGGGAAGTCATTGTGAAACAGTGCGGGTGAATGTGGCCACTGAGCATGGAAAAAATGAACCACAATCCGATCGCCGTTTCCGTCCGTGTTTAATGGTACAGAAAGTATGGAGAGAAGCAGGGAGAATTTGCAGGGTGGGAAAGAGCAATAAAGCAGCTGCCGACCTCTATGGTCAAAGGAACATAGAATCACAGAATCACACACAGCACCATAGGACCGTAGAATCATAGAACCAGAGAATCATAGAACCACAGGACCATAAAATCATAGAGTCATCGAATCATAGGACCATAGAATCATAGAACCATAATCCTATGTTCTATGTCAGGAATCAGCAACCTGCAGCTCTGGAGCCACATGTGGCTCTTTCACCCCTCTGCTGCGGCTCCCTGTCGCTCAAAATATGCGTCACAACCGCCAATGTGCGACACCCGCCGGCACGCGATTTATTGAGCTTTTCAACCTCCGGTAGGCCAACCATGGATAAATCCAAGAAGAGAAAAGTTTCAGAAGAAAACCGAACGTTTCATTCAACTACCTAGGCTAGTTTTGTGGCCGCTCAAGAAATAGTCAGGCACGGGAAGGGTTTTGTGGCTCCCGATGTTTTCTTTTCTGTGGGAAACGGGTCCAAATGGCTCTTTGAGTGTTTAAGGTTGCAGATTCCTGGTCTTCCTGGTTTTAACCAGGAAATAACCTGTTTTTTACCCTCTGTGCATGCGTGGCACATGCACTTCCGAACAGGTTGGGAAGGTAAGTAGATTTTGTCCCTGCTGGCACACCTACTACTTCTGGAGGCAAATCATTCCACTAGTTAATTGTTCTAACTGTCAGGAAATTTCACCTTCTTTCTAGGTTGGTTCTCTCCTTGATTAGTTTCTCTCCCTTGCTCCAGGTCCTGCCTTCAGGTGCGTTGGAGAATACGTTGACCACCCCCTCTTCTTCATGGTAGCCTCTCATAGATTGGAACACTGCTTTCATGTCACCCCTGGTCCTTCTTTTCACTGGATCCTAGACATTCAGTCATGTCTGACTCTTGACCCTATGGGCCAGGCCTCTCCACATCTTATGATCTTTCTCAGAACCCTGATCTTCTATTTCATAGAATCATAGGCTGGAAGGGACTGTGAAGGCCTTCTACTCCAACAAAGGCATATAAGTCCGGAGTCCTTATACTATCCTGGATGGTGGTGGGATGCTGCCGGTTCGGTGAGGGCACACTTCATGCTGAAAATGGAGCATTTCGAAGCTCAGCTGCTTACCTTCCACATCAGCAACAGTAAGGGGGGAAATCAGCTGTGCTGCACAATTGAGATGAGCTAGAAAGCAGGAAATAAAGGACAGGATAGGGCGGGGGCGGGGCCAGCTGATCATCAGAGCTACCGATTCGCCCGAACCTGTCCGAACCGGCTGAATACCACCTCTGATCCTGGATGAATGGCTATCCAATGTTCAGTAACATTGTCTCAGAAAGCCAAGACGATCTGTCGACTGCCTGATGTTTAGAACCCAACAGCCTGCATCAACCCCTTGGGGATAATAGAAGTTGTAGTCCCAGCAATCCAGAAAGGCTGATGTAATGGTATCTGGGAATGGTATCTAGGATGAGGAAACTCAGTCAAGGGAAGATGCAGATAAAAGCGGTTCCCGTAGCACTGAATATGGAGAGGGGCGTGTGGCTTGGAAGAGACTCTCCCTAGTTTCTTAGGCTGTAAAGGGGAGGGTGGAGAGATGGAGTTTCATATTTGCAAGATTCTGCTAATGTAATCTTACGATAAAGTAGAACTACCTCATCAGATGATGTTTCCTCTTTGGTTTACCTTGCAAGATCAAGATGAAAGTGATCTCCCACGGCTGCCATCCCTTTATTACAATCCAAGAAACTAGGGAAGATCCCTTCTCAACTGCTTGCCCTACCCACATTCCTGATACGGCTTCAGATCGCTGCATTTCTTTGGCCAACCCTGTTCCACAAGGTCACTCCCACACACCATTACAGCTTGGTGATTGACAGATGCATTTTTCCATTGAGGAAGTAATTATGGCAGGAATGCAAGAATGTCTGTCTCACAGCCTTTTTCTCCTGTGCGGTTTCTCTCCTCTCCTGCTTTTGGCAACAGGTTGGAATCGTGAAGTTCTCTTGAAAAGGAGAGCAGGAAAGCTGATGCAAAAGGTTTTGCTTTTCACGGGCTCATTTCTTGGAAGTGTGGCCTCCCCGACTAGAAGAAAGGAAGGAAGGGAGAGGGGGAGAGGGGGAGGAGGAGGAGGAGGAGGAGGAGGAGGAGGAGGAGGAGGAGGAGGAGGAGGAGGAGGAGGAGGAGAAGAAGAAGGGGAGGAGGAGGAGGAGGAGGAGGCGGAGGAGAAGAAGAAGAAGAAGAAGAGGAGGAGGAGGAGGAGGAGGAGGAGGAGGAGGAGGAGGAGGAGGAGGAGGAGGAGGAGGAGGAGAAGAAGAAGAAGAAGAAGAAGAAGAAGAAGAAGAAGAAGAAGAAGAAGAAGAAGAAGAAGAAGAAGAAGAAGAAGAAGAAGAAGAGGAAAAGGAGGAGGAGGAGAAGACGAAGAAGAGGTGGAGGAGGAGGAGAAGAAGAAGAGGAGGAGGAGGAGAAGAGGAGGAGGAAAAGAAGAAGAGCAGGAGGACGAGAAGAAGAAGAGGAGGAGGAGGAGGAGGAGGAGGAGGAGGAGGAGGAGGAGGAGGAGGAGGAGGAGGAGGAGGAGGAGGAGGAGGAGGAGGAGGAAGAATCTACCAAGATAGAATCTTTGGAAAGGTCAAGATAGAGTCAGAAAAGGAAGGCGAAGCTAAAACCAAGCACACAATCATCGTTTCCTACCGGCTGTGTACTTGCTGAAAATTGCTTCACAGTTAGCTAATACCGTTTGATTATCCAATATGCCGACTGACGGGACTGAGTCAGATTCAGTTCTCCAAGCCCTGATGTCACTGCAATTTCCTCTTCAGGACAGGCTTCCAGTTGTCACCTTACGCCAAAACCTGTCCTACCTTTTCTCAGAACCCCTTTTCTTCTGTGCGGCAACGAGTTTCTGTTTGAATCCTTTCCTTTCATGCCCACTCTGCTTTCCATAGCCAGAATTTTCGATTGCATTCATATTCCTTCGTTCCTTCGTTCTTCATCAGAATGTTACGCATCGATGAGTTAATTCCTGGTGAATCCTCACTTTTAAGGCCAACTTTCTCTGGAGGGTGGTTTTAATTTTTATTGTTATTATTTTCTGCCCTCAAGGTTAGCAAAGAGGTTTACGGATATGTCCAAAAAACGTTGGGAATGTCATCAGACACCATATGTGGTGGACACACCCAAAAGCAAACAAAAATACTGGACATGGTTGGGAAAAAAAACAGTAAAACAACATATTGATTTGAAACCAGAAATATTTTTGTTGGGCATTTTACTGAATAAGTGCAATAAAGGGAATGCATATTTGATTTTACATGTACTGACTGCAGCTAGAATTGTATTTGCACAACAATGGAAAACTGAAAAGATCCCAACAGATGAAAATGTGATTTTAAAAAAATGTTAGAATGTGCAGAAGTGGATAGTCTAACATTTACAATTAAGGAAAAGAAAGAAACTGAATACTTTTTGACCTGGGAGTTATTTTATCGATGGTTAGCTGACAAATACAGGAGTTAGAAACAAGGAAATATATAGAAGGATCAGTGATATAATGGTGGTATATTAAAATAGTTAAGTAAACATCATCATCATTATATTATTATTGTTATTATTGTTGTTGTTAATAATAATAATAATAATAATAATAATAATAATAATAATAATAATAATAATAATAATATATTTAATACTAATATAATGAACACTTGTAAATATTTTGATTATTATTTCCTAAAACTATTTGTAACCAGACAACACACTGTTTAATTGAAAATGGAATTTTTATAAGTTATAAAATAAAAAAAACTTGAAAGAGAATGTTATGTATTGATGAATTCATTCCAGGGGAATCCTCACTTTAAGGCCAACTTTCTCTGGAGGGTGGTTTCCATTTTTATTTTTATCTGATTATTTTTAAACACTTCCTTTAAATCTCAAAAATGGCTTTGTTTATTTTTGTTTTCTCTTACAGCTTTTTTTTTCCTTGTTGCGCAAATCTTTAATAAATAAAAGAACGTATTGAATTGGGCTCAGCCAAAACTTACCTTATTTAATTCTATTTTAAAAGGGAGTTAACTGTTTGCAGGCTAGCGTGAAGGACCAAGGATTTTTCAGGCCAAAATATGCCGAATCCAGGGAGGCTTTATTTATTTCTTTTTCCAATTTCCATTTAAATGTGCTTAATTTAGTTGCCCAGATGTGCCAGTAAGAGAAGAGTCAGTGGCTGGATTTGTTCAAGGAAGGAGATCAATGGATTGAGTTGGGGGTCACATTTGGGCACTATGTGGCAGGAATTCTGAGGGTTATAACCATTTTTTAAAATACCTACTGGGGAACTAAAGAGCCTCTTGATGCGGGTGAAGAAGGAGAGGGCAAAAGTTGGCTTGAAACTCAACATTAAAAAAACATGGCACCTGGCCCTCTCAATTCCTGGCAAATTGATGGGGAAGAAACAGAGGTAATGACAGATTTTATTTTCCTGGGCTCCAAGATTACCGCAGATGGGGACTGCAGCCAAGAAATTAAAAGACGCTTGCTCCTGGGGAGGAAAGCTATGGCAAATCTAGACAGCTTACTAAAAAGCAGAGACATCACCCTGCCAACAAAAGTGCGTATAGTCCAGGCGATGGTTTTCCCAGTTGCAATGAATGGCTGTGAAAGTTGGACCATAAGGAAGGCTGAGCGCCAAAGAATGGAGGCCTTTGAACTCTGGTGCTGGAGAAGACTCCTGCGAGTCCCTTGGACTGCAAGGAGATCCAACTGGTCAGTCCTAGAGGAGATCAACCCTGACTGTTCTTTAGAAGGCCAGATCCTGAAGAGGAAACTCAAATTCTTTGGCCACCTAATGAGAAGGAAGGACTCCCTGGAGAAGAGCCTAATGCTGGGAACGATTGAGGGCAAAAGAAGAAGAAGGGGACGGCAGAGAAGGAGGTGGCTGGATGGAGTCACTGAAGCAGTCGGCGTGAGCTTAAAAGGACTCCAGAGGAGGGTAGAGGACAGGAAGGCCTG
Organism: Pantherophis vulpinus; assembly: GCA_037215915.1. Taxonomy (NCBI): domain Eukaryota; kingdom Metazoa; phylum Chordata; class Lepidosauria; order Squamata; family Colubridae; genus Pantherophis; species Pantherophis vulpinus. The sequence goes on along the minus strand of JAXLNS010000017.1, from coordinate 3,242,856 downwards.
GAGGAACGTTGTCCATGGGGTCGCGATGGGTCGGACACGATTTTGCAACTAACAACAACTACTGAGCAGAAAGCGAAGTAGAAAAAAATTTTCTATCAACATTTGGCCATTGAGTGGTTTAAATTGTACAATATACTATATTAAGTGGAGTTCCCTGTTTTATATTCTTGGGTGTTCTGTTCACGGAACAAAGGCTAAAGAAGGGAGGCGAGGCAGGATAAACACTTCACAACATGTTTATTGGCTAACAATAACAGCTAACAGTGACTCGCTCTGGTTAGCTAACTACCAAGGAGAGTGAGCAACTTTTGAGGCACTGACAGCTCTTTTATACTCAGCTGTCAGAAGCTGGGCCAATCAGGAGCCACCAATTTCCCGCCGGCTGCCTGCCGGCACACGGACCAATTGGCTGCTCTATTGGCCGCTCGTGCTTGCCGTCCAGACATAACACTGGGGATGTCAGAGCTTTAGCCTATGAAAGTATAATCATTTTTTAACGACCCCTTGCGGGGTGGAGTCTGGGTAACTGAATGGCTGTTTACTGGCCGGATGCCTTTCCAGTCGACAGTGCGGAGTTTTGTTCAGCAGATATATCCTCACTGTGCCCAGAGAGAGAAATATCTACCTCTACCTAGGATTGAACTCACACCCTCCTGATTGTGAGGTGAGAGCTCCACCTCTCTAGGCCACTGCACCAATCAGCCTACGAAAGCATAATATGGTGAGCTTTTACATGCTATCACCAGATTGGGGAGGCAGGGAATGTTGCAGATCCTCTCTCCTAAGGAGGTACATCTAGTGGGACCCAGAAGAAGGGCCTTCTCCATCGTGATTTGGAACATCACCCCTGTAGAGATTAGATGGCTCCCATTTTGCTGGGGTAATTGAATTGGAGGGGACCTTGGAGGTCTTCTAGACCAACCTCTTGAGACAATTGGCTGTCCAGTTTCTTCTTAAAAGCCTCCAGTGATGGAGAACCCACAACTTCTGTTTCTCTAGTTAATTATTGTTACTGTCAGGAAATTTCTCCTTAATTCTAGGTTGCTTGTCTCCTTGATTAGTCTCCATCTATTGCTTATTTTCTATTGCTTAAGTTCTATCTTCTGGTGCTTTGGAGAATAGGTTGACCCCTTCCTCTCTGTGGCAGCCCCTGAGATATTGGAAGATGCTATCCTGTCTCCCCTGGTCCTTCTCTTCACTAGACTAGTTCCTGCAACCGTTCTTCATATGTTTCAGCCTCTGGTCCCTTAATCATCTTTGTTGCTCTTCTCTGCACCCTTTCTAGAATCTAAATATCCTTTACAAATTAACAGAGTTGGAAGGGACCTTATAGGTCATCTAATCCAACCCCCTACCTAAGCAGAAGACCCTAAAACATTTCGGACAGATGGCAGTCCAGTCTCTTCTTGAAAGCTTCCAGGGATGAAGCTCCCACAACTTCCGAAGGCAACTTCTGTTCCATGGGTTGATTGCTCTCACTGTCAGAAAATGTCTCATTTCCAAGTTAAATCTCTCCTGGTTCAGTTTCCATCCATTATTCCTTGTTTGGCCTTCAGGTGCTTTGGAGAATACTTTGACCCCCTTCCTCCTCTCTGTGGCAGCCCCTCATATATTGGAAGACTGCTATCCTGTCTCCCCTGGTCCTTCTCTTCACTAGACTAGCCAGGCCCAGTTCCTGCAACCGTTCATCGTATGTTTTAGCCTCCAGTCCCCTCATCATCCTAGTTCCTCTTCTCTGTGCTCTTTCTAGAGTCTCCACATCTTTTTTTATATATATAAATGTTCTTCCTTTCATCAGTATCTCCTGCCCTTGGTAACCCCATACCTGATGAAGAAACAGTCTGAGAAAGAGGAGGAAATTTCTTCCCTTTACTGTTTTTGTTTTGATGGCATGCCAAGAATGGATTAGCCAACCGCGTAACTTGAATGCCATTCCTAAAATATCCTCTTCCCCTTTTGTTTTTTCTTCTCTTCTCTTCCTTTTCCTCCTCATCACTCTCGCTGTCTGAAGACAAGACGTGAGGTTCATTTTCACTGGCAGCATCCCAGTTTCGATTTATGATGGAAGAGTGAACGGAGAATTTGCATCACTGGGCGATGCAGGAAATCTACAACAAGCTGCAACGGGTAGAGACGTCAGCGGGGCCGTGGATGGGTCAAGAACCCCACGGGGTAAATCACAGTCCATTTTCACGAGGGTAGCTTTGGTTGAATCCCCCTCAGATGCTTCCAGACAAGGGGAAGGTCTCCTACTCCCCTCGGAAAGCTGGGTAAAAATTTAGGGGAAATGAAAGTTGAAACTTCTCTACGCCAGCTTCGGTGGTTTTCCTCTTTGCTCTTGTCTTTTGTCATGACTCAAACCTCTCTTTCTTTCTTTCCTTCGTTCTCTTTCTTTACTCGGCCTTCCTTGCTCTCTGGCTTTCCTCACTTGTCTAGCGAAGTCGACCCATAACCCACAACCCAAAATTTCTATTGCTGAGCGGAGACGTTGGCTTAAGTGAGTTTTGCAACATTTTACGACCTTTCTGGCCAAGGTTGTTAAGCGAATTCAGCTTTCCCTGTTGACTTGGTTTGTCAGGAGGTCGCATGTGACACACACAATTTTGATCACATGAGCATGGGGATGCTGCAATGGTCACAAGGGTGAAAAACGGTCATAAGTCACTGTTTTCAGTGCCGTTGTAACTTCGAATACTAACTTGTCACTAAATGAACTGTTGTAAGTCAAAGATTACCTGTATTCTTCTCCTCCTTTTTTTCTCTATTTTTTCTTTCCCCCTTCTTCTCATCTTTCTTGTACCATCCCTTTTTTCACCTTCGTTTCCTTCCCTCTCCTCCTTTCTTTACTTCTTACTCTTCTATTAACACTTTTCTCCTTCCATCTCTATATTTTTCTTCCTCCTTTTTTTTTCTGATTCTCTCCTCTATGATCACTTTATTTCCCCTTGCTTTCCTTCTCTCTTCTGTTTTTACTTTCCTCACATGTCTTACACCTGTTTACTCTTTTCTCCTTCTATCCTTTTATCTCTATGGTTTTTCCTCCTCTTTCTCTTTTTCGTTCTCTCCTCTACCATCACGTTCTTCTTCTTTTGCTTCCCCCTCCTTCTTTCTTTACTTTCCTTCTGACTCTTCTATTTACTCTTTCCTCCTTCTGTTTCTATGTTTTCTCTCCTCCTTTCTTATTCTCTGCTCTACCATCACTTTCTTCCCTCTCCCCCTTCCCTTCCCTCTTCTTTCTTCACTTTGGAAATCTTTAATTGTCAGCAACATGTTGTCCATGTCATTGGGGTTGCCACAAAGAAGAGGGGGTCAACCCAGGTGTCTGAGGCACCAGACTTACCTCCAGAAGTTTGTGGGTGCTCCATCGCTGGAGATTTTCAAAAATAGACTGAACACCCACTTCTCTGGAATATTATAGGGTCTCCTTCCATTGGTGGAATTCAATTTTTTTTTACTACCAGTTCTGTGGGTGTGGCTTTGTGGGTGTGATGTGGCTTGGTGGGTGTGGCTTGGTGGGCATGGCAAGGGAAAGGATACTGCAAAATCTCCATTCCCTCCCCACGCCAGGGGGAAGGATATTGCAAAATCCCCATTCCCTCTCCATTCTGGGGCCAGCCAGAGGTGGTATTTGCCGGTTCTCCGAACTACTCAAAATTTTCGCTACTGGTTCTCCAGAACCTGTCAGAACCTGCCAAATAGGTTGCTTGAGCAAGGAGTTGGACTAGAAGACCTCTAAGGTCCCTTCCAACTCTCATTCTGTGATCTGAGAATATTTCCTCTGGCCTTTTCTCCAATCAAGATGGATCAGCCACTTACATTTGTTCCATTCTTTCAGAGTTTTGCTGTTGTTTCACGTAAAAGGAAAATCTATCCTCCTTATTGGCTCCTGAAGTTTTGATTTTTTTCCCCAGGCGATGGTAACCTCCGCCTGAATCAAGCAAGCTTTTCTCTTATCGTATCTGAATTTCCTAAATTCCCACACATTTTTTTTGCAAAAGAGAGATATTTGAGACGAAATTAGACACCGAGGGAGGTTGCCAGCACGTACAGGCCATCTTCTTGGCAATCGTACAGAAATGTTTTCACTTCTGCTTTCTTCTAATGAGAAATGAGCCACGGTGGCGCAGTGGTTAGAGTGCAGTACTGCAGGCTACTTCTGCTGATCACCGGCTGCCAGCAGTTTGGCAGATCGAATCTCAGCAGGCTCAAGGTTAACTCAGCCTTCCATCCTTCCGAGGTCGGTAAAATGAAGACTCAGATTGTTGGGGGCAAAAAGCTGACTCTGTAAACCGCTTAGAGAGGGCTATAAATAGGTGTGGGATTCAGCTGGTTCGGACTAGTTTGGGCCAACTGGATGTTAATTTTAAACTGGTTCACCGAACCAGGAGTTGCAACGACTGACTTACTCCGCCCACCCCACCCCGCCATTCCCAGGAGTCTCCACATGGCCTGTTTTGGATGCCAGGTAAGTGTAGGGCCTGTGCAGAGGCTCTGGAGGTCGAAAAACGGGCTTACCGGAAGTACCGGAAGTCCAGAAACAGGCCCATTTCCGGCCTCCTGTATGCTCTAGGAAAGCCTCCGGAACCTGGGGAGGGCAAAAAAATGAGCCTACCGGAAGTACTGGGAGTCTGGAAACGAGTCCGTTTTCAGTCTCCAGAGGGCCTCTGGAGCCTGGGAGAGGCTGTTTTTGCCCTCCTGGAGACTCAAGGAAAGGCTTTGGAGCCTGGGGAGGGCGAAAACAATCCCCCCCCAGCTGCTGTGGTGCAGGAAGCCAACTAGGCCATGCCCCCATAACCACCACCACCACCCCCCAGCAACCAGGCAGAGAACCAGTTGCTAAAATTTTTCAATCCCACCCCTGGCTGTAAAGCACTATAAAGCGGTATGTAAGTCCAAGTGCTATTGCTAAGAGGCTCTTTCAAGCACCCAATATACACCCTCCAGGGTTAAATTTCCAGCGTTTTCCCATCTGAAAGCCAACCAAACAAGGATGCTGTGTTTTTCAGAGGCAAGTTTTTCCCTTGAGAGGAACTCACATCTGGATGACTTTATGGAGCACATCCATGTAGATTTCACAATAGCATTATGGAAACAGTGTGTCATTTCTTTCTTCTGGAGTACTGTACTGGCCTACAAGAACCTCATCCAACCTTTCCATAGTCCTCTTGTGGCTCTGGAACTTAAAGATTACCAAACCTCCAAAATGTCTAAGATCCCCAAAAGACAAGCTCAAGATCCAAAAAAAAAAAAAGATCTCGACAGACCTGGACACCGGGTCCTTTCTAACAAAATGAAATTCAACATAGATAAGGTTTTGGATTGAGGCAAGAAAAACCAAGTATGTATAGTACAGACTAGGTGAAACTTGGCTTAATAGAACTGTGAGGGGGATCTGGAACAGTGCTGGGATTCAAATTTTTTTACTACCGGTTCTGTGGGCATGGCTTGGTGGGCATGGCATGGCGTGGTGTGGGTTGATGGGCGTGGCTTGGTGGGCGTAGCAGGGGAAGGATACTGCAAAATCTCCATTCCCACCCCACTCCAGAGGAAGGATACTGCAAAATCTCCATTTCCTCCTGATCAGCTGGGACTCGGGAGGCAGAGAATAGATGGGGGCGGGGCCAGGGGTGAAATCTAGAAGGTTCTGACAGGTTCGGAGAACCAGTAGCAGAAATTTTGAGCCGTTTGGAGAACCGGCAAATTCCACCTCTGGCTAGCCCCAGAGTGGGGTGGGAATGGAGAATCCAGGCCATGAGGCAGTCCCACTGGAACAAGGCCCTCTTCTCTTCGCCACCAGTGGTGCTTCCCTCCAGCCTTCTCCCAAAGCCCTGCACCAGGAGGCTGAAGCAGACCCCAAGTCAAAATTTCTCTACCTCTCTGACCCACACAAAAAGACCCCGAAGGGGGAGACTCTCTGCAGCAACACAAATGTTCATTGCACGTATCTGTCCCAGGGGCCGTAGTTTGAGGACCTCTGATTTAGTGCAATATAAAAAATGCAAATAATTTGTCTGCGGACCACCAAAATTTTCTCACGGACCACCAGTGGTCCACAGACCACCAGTTGGTGACCTCCGGTCTAGAAGACCTTTGAGGTCCCTTCCGGCCATATGATTCTGTGTTCCATTTTACCTCTTGGAGGTGCAGTTTCCTGCAGCAGCTTGTAAATTGGCTTGCTCAACTCTGCAGCAACTTTCCTTTAGCACGAAGGGATGTTATCTCCTCTGCCTAATGTTAAGAAGGAGGAGTCATAAACCACCCACGCAAAATAATTCAGAACAACCTGAGTAAGGAGTGGTTGGCTACCTGCCTATCCTTCAATTAGAGGATCTGGTTTCTCTTCTGATCACACAGGATATTTTCTTTTATCCCCTGGACTGATTTTCATTGTTCAGTGCCTTTCTTTTAATTCCATAAGCTACTTGAGCTGGCACCCTAATGCAGGTGCCGTACAGCTAGCAGATCATTTAGTGACTATGCGGAGTTCCAGTTTACAGTTTTATAGCCATGGCCCTTTATATAACGCTTCACAGTGCTTTTACAGCCCTCTTTTAGCCGTTTACAGAGTCAGCCTCTTGCCCCCAATAATCTGAGTACTCATTTTACCAACCTGGGAAGGATGGGAATCCGAGTCAACCGAATTGGTTGGGGATCAAACTCCTGGCAGTGGGTGCAATACTGACTTTGGAACTTAAAGATAGGAATGAATCAGAGTATTATGAAACCTGGAACAAATTTTATTACTGGCTGGACAGGAGGAGGAATGCTGGGATAAAGGATTAATTGACGAGTTAAATGTTTACAAGTTTTTATGTTAATTTTCTATGTTAGATACGATTGAATTGGATATCGATGTAACTTTCACAGATGAAAGAATATTTGAAATGTGATAATTAATGTAAACTTTGATGAAACTGTTTAAACCGGAGATGTCACACTGTGTCCACTGTTTTTAATTTGTATTGTTAATAAAAAAAACTTTTAAATAAAAAATTAAAAAAAAGATTGTACTTTATGCTCAAAAATGAAAGGACATTTCGATCCCCACAATGGCTGCAAAAGTTGATGGAGTTAGCAGATTTTTTTATATATATATATGCCGCCCTTCTCCGGAGACTCAGGGCGGCTTACAATGCGTTAAGCAATAGCCTTCATACTTTTGTATATTTATACAAAGTCAGCTTATTGCCCTCACAACTGGGTCCTCAATTTACCTACCTTAGAAAGGATGGAAGGCTGAGTCAACCTTGAGCCTGGTAAGATTCGAACCTGCAGTAATTGCAGGCAGCTGTGTTAATAACATGGTGCATTAAACCACTGTACTACCAAGACTCCGCAGATTGACTGCTTCAGTGCCATTATACCTTCGAAAGGTCGCTAAATGGACTGTTGCAAGTCAAGGACTACCTGTGGACTGGATTTTTTCCTGTATTAGATTTATTTTTATGATGGACCTAGACAGGGGTGAAATCGACTTACCTTCCCTACCAGTTCGGAAGCACGCGCCATCGTCATGTCTGATTTTAGACCCTCTGTGTATGCACAGAGGGTCAAAAACAGGCTACTTCCTGGTATTTCCAGGAGGCTCCAACTGGCGCAGAGTGCGGCCGCGTGGGTGGTTATGGGAGCAACATGGCGCTCCCGTGCGACACCTCTCCTGCACGAGCTGCACTGGCTCCCGGTGGTCTTCTGGGTGCGCTTCAAGGTTTTGGTTACCACCTTTAGAGCGCTCCATGGCTTAGGACCTGGCTACTTACGGGACCGCCTACTACCACAAACAGCCTCCCACCAGCCGGTACGCTCTCATAGAGACGGGCTCCTCCAGGTGCCGTCAGCCAAACAATGTCAACTGGCGGTCCCTAGGGGGAGGGCTTTCTCGGTCCCTAGGGGGAGGGCCTTCTCTGTGGGGGCACCTACTATCTGGAACGAGCTCCCCCCGGAGATACGGAGGATCCCGGATCTGCGCACTTTCCGCCGTGCTTTGAAGACACTCCTATTCCAGCAGGCCGGCCTGGCCTAATTTTCTCCCCTTCTTTTAAATTTTTAAATTGAAATTTTAATTTGTTTTAAATTATTGGGAGTTTTAAATTGTCTCGGGCAAAAATTATTTAATTGGGTTTTAATCATGTTTTAACTTTTGTATTTATGTGTTTTATTTCGTGCCTGTTCACCACCCTGAGTCCTTCGGGAGTAGGGCGGTATACAAATTTAATAATAATAATAAAAAAAAACAGGAAGTAACAACATCCAAGCGGGTGGGTGGAGCCTCACACTGCCGCCGCTACCAGTTCACCAAACCATGCACTGCCACCGCTACCAGTTCACCAAACCATGCACTGCCACCGCTACCAGTTCACCAAACCATGCACTGCCGCCGCTACCAGTTCACCAAACCATGCACTGCCACCGCTACCAATTTGCCCGAACCGGAGCAAACCGGTAGCATTTCACCCCTGGACCTGGATCAAAAGACCGACTAATGATTAAACAGACCAGGTTCAGACAACATGAAGGAATCATGCACCAAAAAACCTCTAGACCAAATAAATGCATACCAAGATTTACCATATCATGCGAAAACAATTTATAGGTTCCATTTTATTTATTTACTAAATTTATATATCACCTGTCTTCCTGTTTGGGGTGACTCCAGGTGGCTAGATGGCTTCGTTACGTTAACCTAGTTAAGAGGATTTGCCCCAGAGTGTCTTTCTAACAGACATTTGAGATGGACACCGCTTACAATGACTTCAAAACAAGTTAATCCTTCATAATTGTCCTCTTTTGAGGAAGCAGTTGTCATTGCTGTCCATCTCACTCTTTCCTGATAGCAAATTCCACTGGTTAG